>OY751317.1:31534216-32134216 GCA_963564615.1 Rhorus exstirpatorius
ACGATCATAGCGGACGAGTGAGGATGGTTAGGATGACGAACGAAAACCATGGAATTGCCGGACATGCTGCTCTTAGTCCATTATGGCTTACGTGGCATTATAGTAGATAGGCAACGTTGTGCTTCGGGACTGCGAGCTCGAGCGGTTATGTATACACGTGTACATATCGATGGATAAACGCGAAAAAGTCGCACACGTTGTATGCTGAACACACTCGATACGCCCCTCAGACTTCAAGGCATCGAGATTTAAGTAGGTATAACACATATATGTATGTATGCTCAATACCGCGCGAAGGGTATAACGGTACCATGGGGACCGGGCTCCGAGCTGACCCCGCCTGTGTAAATGCGCGACCTCGAAGGAGTAGACCCCCATCGCCGTGGCGACGTCTCGTGATACCTGGGGAACACTGTGGTACAGGACCCGTAGGTTCGCTGGTGAACGTTATATCCCTTGCTCGTACCATCGTTCTCGCTTCAACTGCTTCCTTCGCATTATACTGTACCTTTTTTCAGCTTCTCTTACTCTTTCCGACGCATCCACATTTGTTCCTTGCTCTGTCTGCTTTGATGTCTTGCTTGTTCTTTCGCTCCACACTGACCACACTCGCATCCTCGATTCTCTCTATTCTCTCGTAGTAGATTTTCCATCCATCTCTCTATCTCTCTCTCTCTCTCTCTCTCTCTTTCTCTTTCTATTTCATTTCTTTAGTTTGTAGTTGCTCACTTCACGTAGCCATTGTAGACTATATAGCCTCATACGTATACGCCGTATGCCGTACGGTACGTTGTTATACACGCAACCGTGACTGCCTCCCGATCGTACCTGATCACCCATATATTCCTAACGGGCAATGGGGAGAGATTCGCGAAGCGAACGAGTGGAACGAATGCACAAGCGGCAAGATAGATCGAGAGAGAAGAAAAGAGGAGAGAAACTCGACGATGCATCGCATAGTAAACGAGCGTAACACATGTGAGCCTCGGGAGAGAGCAGCAAGAGATCCCCCTTACTCGTCGCTCACCGTGAACTCTGTTACTGCCCTCGATCGTATAGCTTCGTCTGTTTCGCGCAGAAGCATTTCCAACATGTAGGTACCTACATCCAATTCTCTCTCTTTCTTTCTCTTTCTCATTCTTTCTTTCTTGCGACTCTCCTCACTGACGGTGCGTTGAAACATTGTCGTGGGTTACATGCCCACATTTACTACGAGCACTACCCGAGTATCATCATGTAGAACTCGAGTCGGGGGAGTGTCAAACGTATTTGTTCTGTTGCTTGTCAGAGGAAACTAAACGTGCATCGTTGAACAATTGTCATTGTCTTCGTCTATCACTGTGAAACAAGATTAATGATCCAGTGTACTCAGCCTCCCTGAAATTTAGGGAAGCAATGAATACCGTCGACGTATCGAGAGAAATAATGTACTCGTCAATCTAATGAATATTATATTTTTTTTTTCAATCATAATCGATTGTTTTTCCTTGGCATGCGAATGAGTAAAAAAAAACGTTTAAAAGTGAATATAACTCGAAGATAAGAAACGAATTAACTTCCGGGATTGAATTTTGTTAAAGAAATATTGTATGCTCATAATTGCAGAGGAGTTTTTATCGACTCGAAGAATCGCGTCTTCCCAGCCATTATAAGGAAGATAGCGACGAGAGTCGGCTTGCTAATCTGCCGACGATGGCTACGACGATAAATGAGGGCATAATTGAGGGCAATGAATTTCTCGGGGTCGTCCTCATTTTCTCCAGAGACTCGAACACTCGGAGCCGACCAGCGAGAAAGACGATGAGGCCACGTCGTCATCTATTCCTCTTTTTCACAGATATTCTGTCCTCTGGTAGTTATATGCCATGCTCAGCTAGACTCGCTGGATAGCAGCATGGAAACGAGGATCGTCTGTGTACGAACGAACTATATATAGAAGGTTCTACAGAGGTTTTCGGCCAATCTCGCCTCTCTAGGGCAGACTCTAGAGTATACCTCGTCATAGTATACGTAGTCGCCATATATTATATCTTTAATACCTTTGGACAGCGTGAATTAATGCTCAGCTATTTTCTTGCTCTGTGCGAAATCACACGATGATTCTCAGGACAATCTCTGCTGAACAAGCCAGCGATTACTCCTAGACACTACTTCCAGATACTAATCTGAGTGTCGAATCTCAAGAGAATTATTGGGATTGGAAGGCGTTACAGAATCAGAATATTGAACCTGACAACACCATCAAACGGTAGATCACACTCCAGTAAATTTCTAAAGTTAATAACAATGGCACAAGTGACAAGAGAAGAGAATATTGCAATTAGAAGGGGAATGCGAGCAGCTATACAATATCCTAAAGTGGTGGCTAGCCATCAGACCAGTTTTCCCTTTGGCCAATTTTGGATTGCTCTCTCCTCGTCCCCCAGTGCGGAGGACAGCCTGCGACTAGAAGCGTACAAAGCAGAAGATATTGGTAGATATATGTAAACGAGAAGCTCGCTGGTTGGCACCACCCTTAGAGTTCATGGGTATAACGATCGTATGGCGAAGAGCATACAAGCTAAAACTTCTCACCATGCATAGCTACCGGTGGAAGCTCCGTGTAGACGGCACCTCAGAGAATGAGCAAGTGGAAAGAGTATACGAGAACGGGTAACGACGGTGCCTTCGGGAACTCGGCGCCCAAGAATTCTGCACGACTTGGCCGTTATATACGAGATTCACCACGTTCTTTCGACCTGAGTGTAGCGTTGAAGTCTCGCGAGAATTAATTTAGCGAAAGGGTATAAAAATGGTCATATGAAAAAAGAAAAGAGATGGGAAGAATATTGGAGGACTGCGGACATGCGTAATTGTTCAACAAATTGAAATTTTCTTAGCCGGATAAGAACGGTATATACTGCATATATATTTTTGTACCGATATGCAGACGCTGCATCGTAATACAGAAAAAAAAAAAAACAGGAACAGGTACAAAGTTCACATTAATTTTTCAAACGATGAACTAAAAATGAAACTTGGACGAAAAATGTTACGTGTCCTTTGCAGAAGAGAAAGAAACACGAAGATGGTGTGGTGCATAACTCTTATGTATGCGCGATGTTACCGATCCGAGATACCTCAAATTTCGACGGACATCCCATGCATCGATGAGTGAAGAACGAGGATGATAGAGAAAAAAAAAATCAGTGAGACACCGGCGTCGTTATTTCCGCGCAAAAGCGGTATCCTAAAAGAGGAAGAGACATTCGGCATGCTCTCGCGTCAAAAACGTCTAGGACTCGGAAGACGTAGTACGCAAACGGGCGCATAGCGCGCTCTTGCAAGGAAATCGATAGACTTTCAATCCCCAATGGAGAGGACGATTTTCATCCAAAGGGAGAATATTTCAGGCGAGATGCCGAGCAAAGAGTAAGGACCGCTGATGTGGAACACACCGATGGATTCTCAAGGCTTCCAGTGCGAGCGGAACTTTATACAGCCACACAGTATATAGTACCTATATACTACTATGTAGTACCGTCCCAAACCTCATACCCATGAAAATAATAGATATCGTACAGTTCAACCTCTCGACCCCCGCCAAAAAATGCGCACTATTCCAATACAAAACTATTCAAAATGAATTTTCAACGGAGTAATTGATATATGAAAAATGTTGCAACAAGATATTAATGTTGATAGTAAAAGAAAATAGTAATCTTGCTAGTAAAAAAAAATAGTAATGTTGATAGTAAATTATTTTTAAACGCTCCTCGATCTCTGGGACGAGCTATCAAGAGATTTTGCTATGTAAGCAACATAGCACAATGACAATAGCACGGAGTCGATCTGGATGCAGACAGTATTTTCCCTCGTTTATCAAGAAGCTCGAGAAATCCGGATCTCGGCAAGAACGCATTTTGACGGATTAATCCACGTCAGTAACAGTGTATACAAAGAAAGTTCACGAAAAGACAGACATAACGGACCCAAGGAGAATGAGGAACCGTGAATGTTGGAAGTACAATGAAGCATAAAAACGTCTCTGTCCTTCATCACATCGCGTTTGGCAAAGGAGGGAAAGAAAATGTCTACTGATCGTAAAGACTTTCACTGCCAGGTCAGTATACCAGTGTCTTTTTCGTTCTTCAACGCGTAGGCTTATCTGGCCACCGGGTTATCTTTAATCGAGGAGTAATCGCTGTCGAACCTCCGATAGGTCAGAGAGTGAAATACAGCTATTCGTCTGCCAAGCCGGTCTAACGCTGTTACGTGCAGACCATCTATCAGACCACAGTTACCTACGAACGCACACGAGAGCAGGATTTTTTTTTTCCATCTGGTACCATGACGCCTGATTGATGAACGTTGGCGCAAGGTGCTCCTTCTCTTCGACATCTTCTTCTTGTGGGCTCGGGCTCATTCTCCGTATAGCCTCTTAAAATATATGGCAAGTCGTAAATCCAAGTGGCTGCCGCTGGTTTGTCGACCGCACTGTGGTTACAATCAGCACACGCGTTACCAATGAAAGAGAGAGAGAGGAGAGAGAGAGAGAGAGAGAGAGGTTAACGAAATTAATCACAAAGTCTGTTGCTCGATATATTAGACCACGTAAAAAAATTACTATAAAGTTTCTATAATATACAAAACAGTATGAGTCTTCGATAAATGTAAATAGCAATATTTTGAGTACTGACAGTTAATTTAGGACAACCTATAAGAAAGAAGATACAGGGACTTGTGGCAATAGTAATTAATAGCTTTGATGACATGGCTGGGTAAAAGAATGCATAAAGACGGAGTATGGATCATTCAAGCTGCAAGATTTTTCCTCGTATAAAGTGTATACTGTTACCGTAGCTCGAAACTATTGATGCTGCTGAATGTTGCGAGAGCGAACAAGACCCTGACGACACGTTCGAGGTCAGTATACGTGTCCCTTGTTCAAGTGAAAGCCCCAGGCGCATGGCTCGTTAATACTTAGCCGCGTTGTCCGTCACGTTCCAGTTCCTCCATCGCTATTGCATTGCAGCGCCTCGAGGCAGCGGCTATGCACTCTATTCTCATTGGTTACACGGATAAGTCATATAGCATACACACCAGTTTGCGATCTTATTTGTAAAGACATTACCCGAGAGATAACTGAGCTCCTACACAGGTTGAGATACGAGATCGTACAGAGAACCAATAACTTTTGGTAATAGTGGATCCGTAAAATAAACGGCGGTTTGCATGAGAATAAAAATATCACGCGCTGAAAGACGCTCGCACTGCATATCATCTCGCTATCTCCATATGTATTACATTCATTGCCACGCCTTTTTGGCTTCCACAATCTAAGAAGAGGTAGATCACGTAGCATGAAAACCCCAGACCTAGCATCGGCCATGCCAATACTAATGGGAATATTGCAATGCCTTCGTGCTTGTACAGCGAATTTTTTTGTGTTTAGTCATTGATGCCGTTCAAACAATATTTTCCCTTTGATATGTATAGGTACTCGATTTGTTGGAATCCCCATACGTACCCTCCGATTCCCTCTGATCTCACAAGTTTCAGCATAAAACGTCGGAGGTCAAGCCAGAAATGTCAGTAACGGTTTCGACGGTGGATATCCCATGAGAGAAGGGTATATAAAGATCGTAAAAGCGAATAGATGAGAGGTTGGTTGAATGGCGCGAAGCTGCGATGTCAAAGAGAGCCGCTCTCCCGGATGGAAATATCAACTTTGGCGCTCTATCCTAGTGGGAAAGACTTTCCGGGGGCTTCTGGTGATTCTGAAATAGCGAATACCGGGTGCACTGGCGGTTTGACTCGGTTACGCCAGCGGCATGCGTGTCTAATTATGCTGCGGTTCGTTTGTTCGTTTGTCCTCTGCCTCATCTACCGAGCTGGCGAACCTTCTCTTCATCCACCATCTCTCCAACAGCCTCGGCACCGGAACTCTCCGAGCTTGACGCGATGCCCCAGAGGCATTCGTAAGGTTCGCGTGTGGATCCCCCCCCCCCCCCCCCCCCCCGCTCCGTGAGCGCTTTCCTACTGTGCTACTGCAGTTTACTCTCGTAGAATGAGCTTGAGCTCCGTCTATCGTGCATAATGTTTGCCGCACGGTATACCACGAACGTATAGGATCCAAGCTTGGCACCTATAAGAGAACGGCGAAAGTGCGGAAGGTTGGAGGGTGGGCAGTAGATGTCCGCTTCGTTATATTATCGTGAACGTTAAATTGTTACGCGGCGCTGAGCTTTCCATCCTCAAAGGACATTCGTTTGTTTGATGTGGCCACCTGAGCGTGTCAACGTCGAGTCGATCGTCGGAACATTCAGTTGGTGACAGTGTATGCGTCTGTATGTACCTGAATATATGTAAATGAAACCGCATACATGGTGCATGAATGCACGAGGTTGAAACAATCCGAACAAAGCCCTCTGACTCTTTCCGGCCTGTTTCTATTTCCATGCGGCGTGTTAACTTCCAGAGCAAAGGTTCCACCGACCGAATTCGTTAAATTCATTATTTGAAGTATCAACGTTTGGTGGCATGTGTGGTTTTAATGAGCAACTAAACATGTCCATGGTACATGACACGAATTAACGTGATTCCATTAGAACTGCAATAACGTAATCAAATCAAGGGACTGTGCATTATAGCCGCGATTTTGAATGGGGCAGCTATTTGCAGTGCGCTGAAGCTAAATCGTGGATCTACGGAATGTTAATGATTACAGTCATGAGTGTCATGACGAGACAATATGAATAGTATTTGAATTAAATAGAGAATCTATTCAATTCAAACAGGTTCTCTGTTTAATTCAGATACTACCCATCTTCCCATTTTTCTTAGTGTATATGCAACACTGTCAGTAAGGGAGAAACAGAGATATAAAATGCATATATGTGTACATACATATACATATGGTATATGTGTATAGATATAAATATATGTATATACTGTGTCCCCCACGAAGGCGGCAAGTCGCCGTAGGCGGTCGAATTCCGTTGAAATGACATAATTGTCGTTATTAGACATTGGCTATAATCGCAAGAACAGAACCATCGTGTAATAGGGCCTCTGGCAAATTACTTATGAGACCACAGGATGAGAGATAGTTCGAGATGAGATCTTGAGAGGGAAAGAGAGAGAGAGAGAGAGAGATAAAGATTGCGTCGGTGCATCAGGTCGCTCATGAGACCCACCGCGCACGAACGAAGTTTCTACATATACGCCAAGTGCTTGCTAGCTATACAGAGGTTATGCTTCTCTCTTCATCCACGTGGTAGAGTCTTCTGCGATAAAACGAACGATTAAGAAGAGAGTGAGAGAGATCGATGGAGGGTGAAGCACACCAAGCAAAGCTTTCGCGAGAGAGGAAGTTGTGGATGAGGTCCACAAAGTCATGGACATGAGGGGGTCATTGTCGTAAAAGCGGAGATGCAACGTGCACTAAGGTCATCCCGGCATATTTAAGTTTGTCGAGCCGGTCGGTCTCTGGCATATATGTAACATGACATGGAGAATTGCGTGATCGATGCTGCCGAAGTCGCAACTATCACAGGAATACGCGATGAGACAGGCTAGCTCAATCGTCAGAGTTATTGGCAATCGAACAACGATTGGCCATCGCAGATCAGATGCTCATGTATAAAGGTCTTGGATAAAGAGACACGAGAAGCATACCAGAACCAGTAACTTGTCTATGCCACGAGTTGTCAATCACTGTACCGTTGATATTCTATCGCGTATACATTGTCATCCCAGCGGGACAACCACGCGCCCCCATGTATACATTTTCTTGCTGTATCGTTCGTTTCCAAGACAGAAGAAATGCGCTGTCCCCTTTGCGCGGTTCTATATGTAACGCTGCTACGAAATAATTCAAGAGATCTCCCTCGACAGAGGAACGACCAAGGACTGCATGGACCTGTCAGTTATATATGCGTTCTTTGTAACTCTTTGAAATAATTCACGCGAGCTCTTCGTGGACTTTCCATTCTTAACTATATAAAATTCATCAGTCATATTCGGTGGAGAATGCTTTCTCAACTTTGGATTTTTCTATCACTCAACGATATATTTCGCGTAAGTTTCCATATTATATTACTCTCTGTTTTTTCACTTTACCGTTGTAAAATATATACGAAGAGAGAAGAGAGGTAAAATGGCCTGCACATGAATGTTTCTCCGTGTTTCAAGGACACAATAAACCTTTATTATATGATCGTACGTATGCAGACACACACTCCGGAGTGTCTTGAATATTGGAGGAGTATGAGACAGGCTCTCGCAAGCACACCGGTAATGGACTACATACGTCTATCGACTGCAAACAAACAAACGAGCGCAACTCACCCGATGTAATGCGTAAAATGGTGCGGATTACGCCCTTCGTGTTTTTCAGCAATTCATATATAATGCTTCTCTTTGGTGGTACACAGAAGTTCTACATTTTAGATAGGATTGCTAATGTCAAGAATGGGAAAGCTCGTCTCTTGTGACTATACCGACAACGGCGATGATGCCAATATCGTGCTCACGGAAATTCATGTAATACCGCTGCGAAGAGCACGTCCGTTTCGGCACACATTTTGCATCGAGAATTCGCGCCTTTGATGGTAATATAGTAACGCGACTGACGTGAGCTTCATCTCGTTCTTCGAGCTCTCAAAAATGCATTCACGGTTTTTCTCATCATCCTCTATAGATACTCAGTTGAAACCTGTTTGGTGAACTTTTCTGCACATACAGGATCATATAACTTTTTCCGGCTTTGAAAAAGTTATTTTTATCATTATTGTTATTATTATTATTTTTTTTTTTTTACAGGAAACGGATGTATTGGAATATTTGCTTCTGTGAAAATAAAAAAGTTTATCAAACGCTAAGACGTTATTTATACATTCCTGACGTGCGCCTTTCCCTCCATTCCAATGCGACGTTTGAATATGCCTAAAATGCAATATATGCGCTCTGTCCTATCCCATCTGACTAATATATTATGCGCATGTTACGCGTCGCGTATACCTGAAGCTCACGAAGAAAACCCGCACGTTAAATAAATCTAAAAATTCTGTGTGCTCGTCGTCGTTTCATTAACATCCCGCGCATTTTCGATTCTCGAACCCGCGATATGCTCCGCATACGAGCGCATCGTCACGTATCGTATTATTATCGTATCGAGAGTGTACAACTCTTGAGTTATTATGATTTATGCTCCCTTAACTTATCTTTAAAAATAGATTTTCCGCATAATATTTTTTTTTAAAGATTTCTTTGCGATTGCAATATTGGTGGAGCTTTTTTTTCATTTATGCGCAACATTAACATTTATTAGTAACATGAATGATAAAGTTTAATGCTGTGCTTCACTTTCAGTGCTTTTCTTCGTATCTCACCTGAATTGTTCCGTCAACGTTATATTGGGAGCTATTATTTCATATGGCAACCACCCTCGAATATTCACGCGTTAATAACAACCTTAAATTGCGCAAGAGAATTCAACTAGGAATATTTCGAGCTGCCAGTGGGAAATGAAAAAAGCTTGGAGTCCGAGTACGTGAAGCAGTGGTGAAAAGAGAGTGAAGGTGTAGTTCAGTGAAGATATATATAGGATTTAAAAAAAAAAACGCGAAAGAGAGGATCCTCTCGTTGAGAGTGAAAATTCAGATTGGAGGGCGTTTGAAGTGTCGCGGATGTCTTCTATGGCAAATTGAGTGTCAGACGGCTGACTGCGTGGAAGGCTTTTGATTACGTCCCCAACGATTTCATTTTTTGTTCTCAGCGTGCTTTTATATCCTCCTTTTTTTTTTAAATCAATTCTCCATGTCGTATACAGACAAAATGATAAAATTTGAACGAATAATACAACTGAAATGTAATGTTTTCTTCGAAACAGGAAGGGAAATTATGTTTTCCGTTTTCATCGTTTTATGCTTTCAAGGTATTTCCAGAGAATCGAAGAACATGCGTTTAAGTTTTGTGCGCTAATAGTTTTGTGCACTAACGAATAAATTAGCATACATTGGACACGATGCTGCCACGATATAGAGAGGAATATAGAATATTTACGTGCAACAATCATTGCTGCGTTTCATTGCTGCACTCGCTAGCGGTTGATAGTTTCGTCTCGGCGGTAGCCAGCGCGGGTCGCGCGTGAAATCCCTTCTTGACGTCCCCCTCGACTCGGAGTACAGCCCATTCTCTCTCTCTCTCTCTCTCTTTCTCTCTCTCTGACTCTCACCCTCGTCTCGGTCCCGTGGATTCTAATGAGAACAATCTCGCCCCGGTGCGTAATTACGAAGTTAATTGGATGGCGAACGGTGGCTGCGCGAGCGCGGCTCTATTCTCTATCTCTCTCTCTCTCTCTCTCTCTCTCTCTCTCTCTCTCTCTCTTACTCACTCACTCTCTGATATAAAATTCTGGTCTTCACAGACTTGGGGAAAATAATAAGATAAGTATGTGTCACCAGGGCGTCCGTAAAAGCATCGAGGTGAAAGGTGTGTGTACGCTCCTAGAATTTCATGCGTTGCGGGCAAGGATCTCTTCAAGGATTAAAAAATATCTTCGTATATCTAAGATCGCAAGGAAGGGAATGGTAAGTTCAAGAACTCGAGATGAAAGAAAATTGTATGTAACAATCACTATAGAAACTTAGAAGCTTTAAGGCTTTGAGCGCGGTACAATAATTTTTCAACTCCCTTTTACTTCTTCTACACCGAAAAAAAGCTAGAAAAATTAGTAAAGATTGAATTAAATAGAATATATTCAAATCAAAAAACTCATATTCGATTTAAATACGTTCAATTTGGTTCAAATAGATTCTCTATTGAATTCAAATATCATCAACTTTCTTATTTTTCTCGAAGTACACGATGTAAATGAATTATTCGTCAGAATATTTACTACTGTACAATGAAAATTAATTTCAACCCCTACAATAAATCGTACCGACACTTTAAATCGAACATGTTTAATGTTTTTATATACCTGTATACAATTCGCTGTATACTTGCAAAGATTTAAATCTCAAAGTCACCGAGAATTTATCTCGCGACGCAATAAATTCTAAGACCTTTTCTACCATACAACAAAATCCACCCTATATCAATGCTTGTATATCGACTGGGCTCTGTGTAGTTTTCGCATTCATTTCACCGACGAACATCACACACGCAAACGATGTATACAACAAGAGAAGAGCGAATCGCTCGCTCGCACGGTAATTGTACATCGCACATAGATTTTGCGCACCCGTGTGCATGTGTGTGTGCGTGTGTGTGTGTGTGTGTGTGTACATACGACTGAACGAGCGCGATAGAGTCCTCGGCAAAGTCCACGAGTAATTACCGGAGACGCACCTAAACACCACCCACGAACGCCCACGATCGTGAATTCTCGCGCGCATACATACAAACTTGCCACATCATGGCATATGTAACAGAGAATATATTCTTCTTCGTATATCGTCTTAAGCTCAGGATTCGCGCTAGAGTTATACCATGAATATACACGTAGAAGAACAGCAGTGTACTACTACATGGTTATCTGCAGTAACCTTTAGGGTTGAGGGGGAGAGAGTTATAAAAGCAGAAAGCACGGAAGATAGATGCAAATTCTGAGCACTCATATTTGCGGTTGCAAACGCATGCGTGTGACGCATAAATAAACTCATTTAAATGATACATGTGTTTTTGTGTAAACATATTTATTGATGTACTCGTGCATGGAATATTGTACCTCGGTCGGTATCCCCCATCCATTATCTCAAAACGAAAAAAAAACCATGGTAAATAGTTTAGCTTGTTCGGATATGGAGAGTAAAAAATTTGAAAAATTATACAAGTACAAAATTTACGAAATTAAAATAACGAAATAATGATATGCCATCGTAAAAAAGGGCCTTATATAGGCGATCTTGCGATGCTCCACTTTTGAGAGACACTTTGCCGAAAGCCGCCTGGTGGGTTGTTGAAGAAGAGCCCGTGCTCTACTAGGGAATAGAGTATTCCGTTGCAATATACAAATACATAAATATCCTCTACTTCATTATCTTTCAATTTATGTATCACTATATGCGGTGTATTATTATAACACGCCCACAGCGCGTGTCTAATCTGTAATAAGTTTAAACACGCGCTGCTCAAAAGAACAACGGGGATCGTTGCTGTGAAGCAAAACCTATGCACAGTTATACTCACCTTTGCTGCGCTATCATAGAATGTAGTATATTTGCAGTATATAAAGAAAGCTATAAATATGTACAAATATACATCCATATACGTGGTCAGCATCGTCGTCTCATAGTCGCGAGATATTTTTTATTTATGAAAAAGTCATATATGCATATATTACTAGCAGAGAATAATTAAAAACTGCGAATGCATTGTCAACTGTGAATGTGTTTTACAGCGGGCATTGTCTATGCTCGCTTCTACTCGTTTGCTCGGTGTGAGAATATCAAATAATACGCTTATTTTTCAGAATATACCATGTACATAATATATGTACGGGCACGTTTATTTTTGCGTGTACGTGTGGAGATGCGAGCACGAAACGAGCAAGAAGATTCGCCTTTGCAAATATTATATACACATAAATTGTATATGTATATGTACATTGTGTCTGCATAGTACAAATAATAATAATGATCTGGCGTGATGGGTTTTCTGTGTATATCAGAATAATGCATTACTCTGAGATATATCCACGTATTCTCATTAATTTTAAGTAACTATACATGTACGCGTATATTATAGAAAGAAACGAAAAAATTGAATGAGCGTAGGCGGATATCAAACGCGAACTGCAATGCTGTTGCGACGTTATACACGGATTCATTGCGTGTCATATGCAAAAGTCAATGAACATTCTATGCCTATATGTATATTGTTGAGCTTTCGCTCGCTTCCCAATTGCATGTAATTCGAGAACATATACGGACGCTATGTGTATAAATTTTAGCGGTGTTTTAAAATTTACTACAACGGATTTCTGCGTGGTCGTCGCATATATTCAATATTACCATAGATGAGTAATGTTCCGGCAATCCGTAAAAAAAAATAACTAATTTTTGTTTTGACTGATCGAGCGATACTTATTTATTATCTCTATTTTTTTTTTTTTTACGATAAGCAAACAACCCGATATGAAGTTTGAATACATGAAAGTATTCCATGGTAAACTGTGGGTATACAAAAAAAAATTGCTACGAATAAAGGACACCAAAAGGTGTCGAGAGAGGAATGTGGGAAAAGTAAAAACATCGAAATTTACATTCATATTGCAAAGTAGTGAAAGCTTCGAATTTACTTATACGTGATTGCAAATGTATGCGAAAACAAAACAAAAAATCAAGTTCTCTACCATAACCATAGATATGCTCTTCAAACGCACGCACACACACGCATACATACCCACAAATCTTGTTCTCGCACACGTTTATCTCAATTCTCTATTCCGGGATTTTCTAATAAAATGCCAGAGCCGAGAGTGAAAGAAAAATATGAATTTTCCTCGATATTTTTCTGCTCGTAAAACAAGATGGCTTCATCAGCCCTCAAAATACTATATTTATATATAAATACATACCCATATGGAAAAATGGATATGAGCTAGAATGGAAGAGCTGTTTTGTTTAAGAATAACAGCATCGATATTCACCGCAAAGAAATAACCAAGGAATCAATGTCAATTCATTGCATAGAATAATTCCGAGGAAGATGGAACAGTTCGATGACTACTCAATAAATCGATGCCCAATGCCTTTTTTTTCACATTTTTTCAATGCTGCAAAGCGAAAGCATAAAAAAAAATACGATGATCCTCGTGCACTATATAATTGCGAAAGATTCTGCCCGTTTTCTATACCAAATGTGTCACGCATCGAAACGATTGTCCCGAAAAAAAAAAAATAATTCAAAGAACTTTATCGCAATACGCATTACTTTTACTGTTCAATAACTCTCTCAGTGTGCTAATGCAATTTCGTTGTTTATCGCACTCTTTTGATTTTTCATCGTGACCACAGACCGCAAAGTTTTTGACTTTTATTTACTACCATCGCCAGGAGAAGGAATTCTCTCTCCAGGCAATGACGAAAGGATACTCTCAGTGTACCGAGAATAATAAAAAAAAAAACAATTTTTCAAATGGAATAAGAAGATGACTGCGTTAACGTACTTTACGATGGTTAGCGACCAAGAGAAAATAGTCTCTTGGTCGAGACTCTCTATTCCGGGACTATCCACTGGGACACCAACGCAATATAATGCGTAAAACTATAACAAGCTTGCGAGAGAGAGAGAGAGAGAGAGAGAGAGAGATAGCATGGTGCGAACTCCTCCATGCGTACGAACATTATTTATGACGGGACTCCGGTAATGGGATGTCGGACACTAATGAGCTTTTCGACGCAACGCAGCGGAACTCTGACCATCTTACCCATATACCCTATACTCAATGTATGTACCCATATTTCGTACATGAATATATGGTCCATTCCACGCCAACTCGACGCACATTTGACCCTCAAACTCTCGGAATCGTTCCATAATGTTTGTTCATTACTTATACAATGATAGAAGGCACTTTTATAGATTTTATTAATGATTGTCTATCTGTCGAAGATTTTCTAAAATGTTCTACAGAATGAATTCAAAAGTTAGCTTGATGAATCTTTGAACGTTCGTTAAAGATTCTCTGCATCGGAGATTCTGTGAAGAAAAAGTAAATCATGGAAACGTAGATCGTAGTTTGGCGTGAAATGCCTCACGTCTATATAAATCTATGTATACATTGGTATATATCGTATGTGTGTATATATATATTGAAGTCTACTGCATTTGGTTGAAGGAGGAATACAACGGGAAGTCCTCTCTAGCTCGATGGTAACGGGAGCGAAACAGCGCCCAGCACACCACAGGACGTGAACCACACATCAGAGATTTCCTGCACTATCGGATACTGTAGTAGGTACATACCCATAGATCGATTAACTAATTAACCCAAATTTCCTCGTGTCTCTCGTGATATAAACATGTTCAGGGCTCGCGTGTACGAGAACCTGCAGACTAATGGAAAATATATAACTTTTTCGACTATTTGATAGAGCTACATTGGAAAAAAAAAATAAAAAGTATTACCATCCTACTGCTGCTACTTTTGTTTCATTGAAATTTTTTTTTTCCACGAAACAAAATATAGCTCAAATCTAGGTTCTTTGGTGTTGCTTAAATTATTTGCATATTGGCCAAATTTTCATTCAAATTAAATTAATTAATTTTCTCTCCATCCATATTGTTTTCCCCTATCAAATTATACCATCGTTTCTGTGCCAGAGCTTGATGAAAATCATCACTGCATCGATCATCAATGTATAAAAAAATCTTTCTATCTCGTAAATGGAATCAAGAGGGCTGCCACGTCTCTTGATATGCGTTGAATTCGAAAGAATAATTACTGCAATTCAGAAAACAAAAAAAAATAACTTTCAAAATTCTGCAACAAATTTTTTGACGTCGTACACCCATATACATTTTTTGCACAATATACCTGTGAGTACAAGAGCGAGCATTAATAACCTAACGTGCGGTGAGGAGGTCTTTTCAGCTACGGATAATTGTTCCCTTCCCGGTTGGTGCGAAAAAAAAAAGTAAGGAATAAAGAAAGAGCGAGAGGCGTTAGAGCGTTGAGTTACGTTTGACGTGGGCCTTAACTCTTTAACGAGGCAACGGCCGAGAGTCGCTGACTCAAGTGCAATAAATAGGCGTCAGAATGGATTTTTTCTTTTTTTTTTCTCCTCTCGCACACGTACACAATCCCCCTCCACAATAGAGGAGTGAATTACGTTACAAGTATCAGCGTGTATTGTCGTTCGTACTTCAGTGTGTTTGCGCCAATGATAATGACTCGGCACGATCATGCGAACGTGGGCGCTCGCTGCAAGTATAACTCGTGTGCAACAAAAGATTTGCATTATTCGCATTGAATTATAATCTGCTTACAATATTTCTTTTGCATGACGAGAATATTCATCTGGAGATTCACCGAACTGAGATACTTGCAGCGATGATCCGTTGCTGAATCGATAACTGAGAAATATTGTTTCTCAACGTCATTGTTCTTTTGATCCTGGCCTTTCTAATATTCCCATGATGGTCTCTGGACGAAATTTTTTGTTTCACAGAATGTGAAAATGATCGGGATATAACTCGCGAATCTCAAGGATGACCGATAATAATTATACGAAATGAAAATTTCATCTGAGAATCATTGACTAGCGATAACTAACAAAGAATATTTTACATCCGAAAACTAGCGCAGGGTACATGAAATTTTTTCGTCCTACAACATGACATATCGTCGCGGATACCAGATATTGGAAAATTCGACCGCGGTATTGGATATTTTTTGACAGATATTTTTCGATGGATTATTGTCAGGAGGGAGGATACGCGGCGGTAGCATTAAAATAATACTATCGGGACATTTGTGTCGTGTTGCTTGATAGTGAAAAGAGCACGCGAAACAAAAACGGTCGATGTGAAACGCCGAGTCAGAGCAAGATAAAAAAGACACAAAAAGGGATTTAATCATGAAAGGGCGTATCGACAACGAAATGAAACGAGGAAAAACCGTGATAAACGACGCAATTTCATGTATAATCGTGATATTGAAAAAATAATGACACCTATCAATGCGTTCGTACGATACTAATACACGACAATTTTCGGCTGAATCATGCATCGACGCAGAGGGACGCGCGATATCGCTTTATGTAGAATGATTCAACGGTGAAATATACTCGAGGCGCTTAATATTCTCAATAACTGGGTCATGAAACGACTGGCAATATATTATAATCGATATCGAATATTTTTCCGAGGGTCAATTTTTCTTTCGGTAAATCGTCAAGGCGTAATACGCAGTTGCCAATGGATAAACGGACTGAAAGTCACCGCGAAATGGCCGAACCTCTTTCTATCCAGCATATTGTACCATTTTATTGCGATACTTATATTACTCTCACGCTTCTCGCCACTTCGGACTGTTTCCCATATGCGCATACGATGGTGTCAATATAGGCGTAAAATAAAGCGTATCCCGTATGAAGCAAAAGAAAAAAGTATAAAAATGTGCAAAAAGTTTTTGTTGATTGTTCTCGTGAATCAATCGACGCACCGATAAATTACATCCCTCTTTTATCTCGCGTTATTTTATTCGCCGAATCGTTATTTTGCCGAAAGTTATATTCACGAACGTAATTTTTACGAAACGTTAAATCAACGAATCGTTGTTTTGACGAAAATCAGATTTGCGAATGTTATATTTTCGAAAGGTTATTTCGCCGAATCGTCGTTCGAATGAAAGTCACATTAACGAAAGTCATTTTTACGAATCGTTTTTTCGCCGAACGTCATTTTTTCGAAATGTCATTTTGGCGAATGTCATTTTACGGAATCGTCATTCTGCCGAAAATCGTTTTATCGAAATGTCATTTTGGCGAATGTCATTTTACGGAATCGTCATTCTGCCGAAAATCGTTTTATCGAAATGTCATTTTGGCGAATGTTCGGAATCGTCATTCTGCCGAAAATCTTTTTATCGAAATGTCATTTTGGCGAAAATAGCGAACAAAACAATATCGATTTTTCGGTTGCATCGAATTTATCGATTATACTTTTATTACCCATCTCTCGATTGTTTTTTGTTTCTTCATCGAATCGTTTATTGTAAAAAAAAAACGTGTTTTTCAATGACGCGACATCAAAACACTGCCACGCGCGCGTGTTATCTCTAGTATCAAACGAAAAAACCGATAATCGCGTTCATTGTTTAATTTCAATATTCGATTGCGATCGCAGTACATTTTCCACATCATTTCCCTCTGTTTCTCCGTTGTATTCTCTCAATCCAATGGCGATAAACGATTCCATCGATCTCTGTGTGATAGTTTAGGTGCGAGCTTCGTGTTTTCAGTTTTTCGTTCGTTTTTTTCCACGCCATTCTCCGAGTGTTTTTGATTAATGAAAAAAGTATTTCGATGCTTAGAAAAGAGGTTTGCATTGTTGAAAAAAAAAAAAAAAAAAAAAAAAGAAAATTGTTACGTTTCAACGAGTCGATTCTCCAAATCCACAGGTTGTCCCGAGTCATCGCTAAATTTCAGTGGTAAAATTCCGTAGAGTTCACCGCAAAGCGTGAAAAATACGTGGAAAAGTTGCGCGTCATGAATGCAGAAATTAAATCAACACGGAACCGTCACTCCAACTTTGCACCAACTGTCTCCACTTATACCCGCAAGTGTACGAAAGTACATTGCGAAAAGTAAGCGAAATAATCGAATTTTTTGTATTACTCGAAAACCAATTAGGGTCTCAATGCTGCATAATTGGAGAAAATAATATCTAAATGCGACCCTCATTACCCCATCGTGAAATTTCGTATATTTTCTATCGTTCTGTGGAAAATTTTCTGTACGCATGTATCGTCATAAAACTATGTTCGTGTATGTGTGTGTGTGTGTGTGTGTGGGTGTAACCACGTGCAACTTGTGTCCCTTGAATCGTGTATATGCGATGCGCAAGTATATCCTACGAATAATGACGAAAGCAAGCTGCGTTTGCCAAATACGATTCGCCTCGGTCGTTCGGCAATCTCTTTACCCCTCGACGAAACAAACGCTGCCATACATATTTGTTACACGCACGTTTGCATCTATCGTAATATAACCTCAAGATAGATGGATATAGGGAAAAACCAGCCGAGTACCGGCACGCCGTTTTATCCCCGGAGGGTCGAAAATATATCTCATAAATCACGTTACGATGAGAAATGCTCTGAGGCATTGATGCCCATACGAGTCCACGTCCATCCCCTTTTCCACGCGCACACACACTCACACACACACACACATACATATATATACACACACACGCGCGCGCGCCTTTTCGCTGTATTTTTCGATACAACCACCCACTATACTTTGTTCCGGCAAGCATTTCAAGCTTTCTCTCGACCTAAATTCTCCGTGCTCATTTTGCAATTTTGTCGAAAAATTGGCTCGGTCGATATCCACGAGAGTGTGAACCTAAGCTGGTCCAACTTATCGATTTTTCAAAGTTTTTTTTTGCTATACATTTTTGGTATTCTTGGTCAAAATCCTTTTATTTTTTAAGTGTCGTTCTATGACATAATAAACAAAGTAAAGAGATAAAAAATTATCAGCCACGGAATCGACGACTTGACCTGGAAATACCCGTATATTTCACAAATGTGTATGAATATTTTTATGCGTCAGTAAATATACGTATGTGCACGTATATACGTATGACTAATACAGCAGCCGAAGCGGTTTAAGGGTATACCCGTAGCAATCTCCCACTCCACATTCTCGGCACGAATTTACGAGACGTCGCTCATATCCTGGCATAAATCCGTTTCTTCGCACCTGTCAATTTCTTCATCACTATACTTTTCGGGATCCTCCCGATATATATTCTCATGGATATATGTGGAAAATTATATTTCATACTTATCACGGAGAAATTGCGCATCGTCTAATAATTTTTTTAATGAATTTCAGGTTGATATCTAACGCTGCTTATTTTTCTAGAGACCCTAAATACGATTAATAAGTGTAGAAATCGATTCTTTCCGCATGAATGAAGTAGATCACAAAATATATTCAAAGATATCGAAACGTTTAAAGTACGAAGATCGAGTTGTAGGAATGCAATTATTAATCGAAAAATATCGGCGAGAGAGTGCACGGAGCAGATATGAACGTATATCATTTCCTAGTTTAATAATATGTAAGTAGATCATTTATCCGTACGTAAAATTGTGCAGAAGTATTTTACATCCAAGAATATCTACTCAAGATCAAGCGTATGCAACGAGCTATCTCTCTCTCTCTCTCTCTCTCTCTCTCTTTCTCTTGAAATAACGATAGATAAGACTTGGTACGAGGAGAGTTAAAGCCACTCTCGCGAAACTCCTCCACCGCGGATGAATAATAGAAGTAACCAATCTTCGGCAATATCTCGTTGGATCTGTAAGTGCGGAATATAATAAGAGAAGAAAGAGAGAAAAAAAGGAAAAAAAAGAATACAAAGGAGAAGGATGAGCGAGAAATTGAAGGAAAAGAAAGATGTGACAGGGTGTACGAACACTCATGTGATATCGGAGAATCGACAGAGAATGAAAAACGACGACTACATATATATATATATATATATATATGCGGGAAGAGATCTCGCGATGAGGCATTTCACTTTCCCTATCGCAATTCGATCATCGAAATTCTCAATCGTGGTGCTTTGATAATAATAAAATTTGACAATGCCAGAAGCACTTTTTCTCCCCCTCAATTATATATATATCTTTCCTTTTTTTCTTTCCCCCTACATAATAGCGGGTCAACACGGTGAAACTGACGAAAAAAACGCATCAGCCACTTCGTTAGTTGTTAATAAAGCGGTTGCGTTCGCTTTGTCAGCTTCACCTCCGTGTCAACCTGATATTGCCTCTCAAAAATAATTCACATATATATCACTCGCTTATACATGTATAGTATATTTCAATACCTCGCCTGGTGGGCAGCAACGAGGCGGTAGTTAGGAATGAAAAAAAAAAAAACAAAGGAGCCTTTGCTTGTTTTTTTTTACTCCCTCGATTCCCCTTTTTCTCATTCGAAGGGTTTCACTATATATAACTTTTGGTTCTACCCTACACAAGCTCTCTCTTAAATATATATTTATATATATATATATATATATTTAGTGGATGGAAAACTCAATATCAGCACGGTCCGGTTGATTTTCATCTTTTTTTTCATGTATTTTCATGTGTTTCGATCGCTCAGCTTCACTCTGCTAATATATTTGAAAGCACAAGCTCACTCGTGTAAGCTTTTCACGTTAGAAACTCGCTTCACCCTATAATCTTCCGCACAAGTTTCCTCCGTCCTATTTTAGTCCCATCGAGTGAAAGAAGCCTAAGGAGGGGGAGGGGGGGGGGAGGAGGTGAGTACGTAAAACCGGTTTTCCCGGCACTTCCGGTCCGAGGTCCATTCCAAAATCTTTACTTCCTCCCTCTCTCTCTTTCGTGCTAGGTCGTAATATAAAATTCAGGTCTGCTGAAGGCCGAAATCCAGCCCGAAGAAAAACTTTACATCGATCGTATGCTAGATATACAAAAACCCATTGGGAGCGCCTGAATATTAAAACAATTATAATAATTTAAAAAATTTCATGTGTGCCAAACCTACGAGAATCGAGCGCCTACGTAAAACACGACAAAGACATTTAGCTTGCATTTTTCTCAGGTAATGTAAGACGAAAGAATTTAAATAACCGACTTTTGTATTATTAATCTTGTTGCATGGAAGCTACAGAGTTCACTGGGTGATTAAACTTTAAATAGAGCGTAAGGTATACGCGGTATTTATGCTATATACATTCGTAATATATTTTAAGTGCGACACAATATATTGTGGAGAATACCTGCAAAAACGAGAACTTTGCTCGCTTAACTACATTTTTTTTCGCCGACAGGCGCACCATCGACCCTCGAGCATTAATTAAGTACCGCGAGTTAAGTATAGGTACTACCTGGTGCAGTGTATCCGTACAAGGGCATCGCCAGCCAATGGGCCGGGGGGTGGGGGGCAAGATGAGAGAGAGGATGGGGGAAATATAAATAGTAGGTAGTATCTAGTACATTTTTTCGAATCTCTAGGCGGGGGGGCAGCTTCCCCTCTCTACCCCCACTCCCTGGCGACGCCCCTGTATCCGTACTACCATTCCATACTTGTCGGTACTATCACTTTCTTGCGGACAATGAACAAACATGTTACATACCGTTCACATGTAGTTTTACACGTGTAGTGTATGTGTACATGTTTTTCGTCTCTCTTTCTCTCGTGATTTATCTATACTTTTTTTTCCATGAAATTTTACGTGTGTTCATAATTTTTATGCGAAAAATGTCTTCAGAAGGTTGTACTTGAAAAAAGGACTCTGTAAATGGGAAATTTGTATACATTTACTGCATCGTGTAGTACGTTACTATGTTTTTTTTTTAAATGAGCTTCCTTCGTCAGAAAGTGCGTTGAATTTTTTTTTTTTTTTTCTGAAAATTATGAGGAAACAGATTTGAAATTTCTGAAATATAACCACTTTTTACTCTGAAACAAGTTCAAACAATATTTGTTGGAGCAAAAGCATCGATAATCATCTTTCATAGAATTGAATGTCGCGAACGATTTCGACCTCGATACTCGATCAAGGTGGTTTCCGCTCAATTGTGTCAAATTTGTACAAGAGTTACGTTACGTTGGTTTAAAAAATAAAGCCAAAACTTTATCAAATCTATAAGAACTCGCATAAATTTCAAATAAAATGTTCACTAATAATAGTGAATTATTGCTCAACTTATGTGTCAAATTTCAGTCCGTCGCGTCGGATCAATCAATTTTCAAGTAACGAATGGTTTATTTTTACGACTTCTTTTACATGTGATTTTCTTTCGGACCATATTGAGCTCCCTAGCATGAATTACCCTGGCACTCTGACAGGCTTACCATGGCACGTTATTCGCGCGTTTCATCGTTTAAAAAACATTACATTTATGAAAAAAAATCATCGTTCATGACGGCATTGATTTTTTTTTTTTTTTTTTTAAGGTTTTATCGATAAAATGTCTGGTTGGAGCCGTCTGCTGCACGTTATACACGTGTAATACGTAAATGTGCAAACGTCACGAACATATCTAGAAACGTAATTTAAAAACGTTCTAGTGAATGTACATTTTCATGGGGTGCTTCATCGTATACACATGTTGTTATACTTCGCGAAAAGTGTTTACCCTCGATCCGCTGTACCACTGACGCATTTTTTTCGTCCTCGTTCTAGAGTTCCGAAGCGCTCTCGTGTAACACCTCTTTTCGCCTTTTTCCCATCTCTCTCTTTTTTTACGCTATCTGTATTCCCATAGCGTATAATATATACACGCTAACAGCCGCCACTCCTCATCCCTCGCCTGGAGCCACACGATGAGAGAACTACCCTCGCTCTTTCCTCATGTCTCTGTCTCTCTGTTTGTCTTTTTCCGCCACCTTCTTCGACGTTGTCTCTCTCTCTCTCTCTCTCTCTCGTCGCGTCTCTAGCAACAAGCCCCCACGACCTCGCTTAATTATATTTTATCGCAGCTTTGTCGCGCTTATTTAAATTTAAATCGTCTACTTTGCGTATAACAGGATGGACGCTTTAACGAACAGCGGAGCTCGGACGTACCCCGAGAATGAGTTTCTCATCTTTCTACGCACTCGAGGTATCTACAATCGAGTGAGAAGGCAGAAAAGGGAGAAAAAAAAAAATTACCCACGTGGACCTTTTTTTTTTTGTGAAAAAACGTTATGCACATTTCGTTTTTACATTGAGTACATTGAAGAGAGAGAGAGAGAGAGATAAAGAGAGGCAAAGATAGAAAGAGAAAGAGGGAAGGAAAGGTTAAAACAATAGCATCAAACCGATTCAACGCTCGAGAGGTTTCGATAGTCGATGACAACTTTCCGATAGAAATGATTTCAAGTTGAGAACTCGGAGGAGAAAAAGAAAGAGATAACCACGGAGTGAACGAGACGCAAAGAGGGTTGAAAAAAAAGAACGGAAGAGATGGAGATTGTTGAAGTGAAAGGGTCACACGTTCACCAGCAAGAGAGTTCAGCTTCCTTGTGCTTCTTTTTCTGCTTTTTCTTTACTCAGTCTCTCTCTCTCTCTCTCTCTCTCTCTCTCTCTCTCACTCTCTTTTCATTGTCTTTGACAATTTTCTATCTTCATTCGCGTTCAGTCTCTCTTTTTATCTCTCATTCTATTCAGCGCCTGGAAATTCGTGATCGAGAGTACAGCGTGCGAGGGAAAAATACTTCGCGGTATCCAATGAAGCGAGGATATAGGGATGAGAAAAGGTTGGCGACTGCCCACGCGTTCTATAGCACTATACTCTTTCGTCGTCCTATCGTCATCTATCCCATCTCCCTCGGCTCGCATTATTTCTCCTCGCTCTCTGACTCTCTCATTCTCTCTCTCTCTTTTTTTTGTACACGCCGCCAAAGTCTCTCCTCTTTGTCATTTTTATCCATTCACGTGTACGTGGATTAGGTTTATTATTATATCCGTACATGTGCAATATGCCGCACGTGGGTATCACGTCAATTGCAATCGATGGTGGGCTACATATACGGTATAGATATATAATCGCGCGTCGCGTCTTTGTCGTCGCGACTCTTCGGGTCACTGCAATTTTCCTTCCCATCTCTTCGCTGCGTATACGCTATCTTTATCTCACTCTCTCCCTTTATTTATCTCTGTCCCTCTTTTTTTTCTTCTCCGATCTCTCTGTCTCTCTCTCTCTCTCTCTCTCTTTCTCTCATTCTCTCTTATTCTCCACTGTCGCTGTATAACCCGGTAATTATTAGTCTTGCGCGAGGATAACTAATCCAGTATGTGTGTGTATGTGTGCGCGCGTGTGTGTGTGTGCATGTGTGTGTATCCATCGTATAGGTACCTCATACTTCCCGTGGACCAAAGCAGGCAGAGCCCGTTAACTTTTCTCTCTTTCTGCATCGCGTAAATGCGAGAGTGTGTTCTCCGTGGTGTTATTAGCGGACAATGCCGCGCCTGTAAATTCTCTCGCGGCATTCATCTCTCCTTTATATATATATATATATATATATATATATATATACATATACCCATTAAAGATTAGCATAAAATCGCGCATCTTCCGAGAAGGATCTTGTTTGAGAGAGGCTGCCCCAATATCCACGTCGCGAAGACTTGTGCAGAAACGGGATGTATATATACGGCGAAATATCGTGAACATGGTATAATCCGCCCTTTCGTATACGGATTTTATAATCTTTACGTAGAACTAAATGTCATTAATTCAATAGAATTTAATCATGGCAAGCGATGCGATATTTCGTTTGATTGAGTTATAATTCTGAATAGACATCCAATTTTTTTGTTTCATTGAAGTAGCTTTTTCCGTTTATTAAATTAAAAATTCATTTGAATAATTAAATGGCAATTTGATTAAATCGTAATTAAATGTCGATTTGATTAAAACGCAATCAAATTTAATTTATCCAAGCAAATTTATCAGCAAATTCTATTCTGCCCGAATATACATTCCTGTTTGAGAAAAAAAAATGTATCTTCGAATAGCGTACACGTCTTTCGTTTTGTTTTGTTCAAGAGTTCGCAGCAGATTTTTAATGGTTTACCACGTGCTTGTTGCACCAGGCTTTTTCGCACATCCGGAAGTCGTGAGAGCGAACCGGACGCGTAAATTTTTCGTGCGCCCATATTTTAACTCCTATAACACACCCCGTACAAACATTTACTATGTGTCGTGGCTCTTGCTGTCACATGAGTACACATTCATTTGCAGCAGTGTTAACCCTCTTCAGCGATTCGAGAGAGAGAGAGAGAAGAGAGAGAGAGAGAGAGAAAGGTTTCTGTTGCTTACCCTAGGACATGAGCTACGATAGAAAGACGTTCCAGATCTCACCGCGAGAAAGGAGAGACGCATTGGGCGGAGTAGTAGATTCTCGTCTAGGATTTGCTTCCTTCCGTTTTGTTCCGTACAGCTTAGAGCTGTGACGCTAACAAGCCAAGGAAGAAAAGCATATATTTCGGCATAAGCTCAAATTTCTGTGTGTACTGTTTCAGAGACTGAGAGAAAGAGAGAGAGAGAGAGAGAGAGAGAGAGAGAAAAGAAATTAAACTCTGCAGCTTCACGTTTTTATCCTCAGTCTTCGTAACTCACGTTCATCCTTTTACCCTCCATTGCTTACTTTTTACAAAGCATAAATATATACACATACATATATGAAAGAGGGAACAGCTGTATCCTTCATGCTCACGTTTCACACATTTTACGATTAAGCGTTTGGCCCACACGCACGCCGTCACACTCGTCTCTTTCACCCTGACGTCGTTCTCTTTCTCTCTCTCTCCCTCTCACGATCATGCAACGATTGGTCCTTCGAGCTCACTATACTTAATCCTCAACGTCCGTCGCAAGCTGTTTTTTTTACATCCTTTAATTTAACGAATATGAAGAATAAAAAAGAGTGACTTTGATACAGAATTCTCGTTAGTGCGCTGCTGGAATCTCTTTTTCATTACCGAATCAATATGCAATATTTATTTTGAATTTCGTATGATGAACATTCAGTGATAAGAGAATCTATTATTTGCACAATTCAGTAATTGATGTAAAAAAATAGCACAGATTTGTCGTCTTGTCCAATCATAGGGAATAAAAAAAAAGTATATGAGGCGAATCTTACAGCAGTAAGAAGATACAGGACTAAACGGAAGGTGACCATTTTTCTGGGATACCCGAGGTGGTATTGAAAAAAATCTCACGAGATCAGTCGCTTCACAAAAATACTCTACTTTAATGAGAGAATCTAAATGTCAATGAGAAGCTCGATACTTGATGTAGGTTGAATGTCTCGAGACTCGCTGTTTTTCGAAAATAAAAAATTGATAAGACGGTAGTAAATTTTTTTGACATTTCTCGTGGTTGATGAGAGCTCGATGGAAAGAAACGTTAAAAAATATATACATTTTCAACCGCTCCGATGTATATATAATCAACAAAATGGATATGCATCTCGGGTGAGTTCGATAAACCATCACTCCAAGTCCAAGTCACTGCAATCTCATGGCTGATGTAAATCTATATATGTATGTGTTTACTATATATATATATATATATACACACATTAGAATACCTACCTACGCTATAAAGTATTTGAGCAACTGGCGATACTCTTCGCATATTTTTTTTTTTTTTCCCTCGCCGAGGATTGTCGAACAAGCCGGTGTCCTGCCCACACGTTACTCATGCCACGTGGGTGGAGAGGATATCTCTCGGATTCTTCTGTAAACACCGCGGGCTATAGTAGCCGGATTTATGGCAAGCGAGAGATTATAAGAGAGAGAGAGAGAGAGATAGAGAGAGATAGAGAAAGAGAGAAAAGCATGACACTCTGAGCAACTATTGCAATGCAACTGTAATGTTTCTGCAGTATAACGCGATGTAGCGCACTACTGTACTATGTAGCGTAATAGTGTATACGTGTATATTAACTTGCGGATGTCGAGGATACGCACTAGAGAGATCGCCTCGAGAAGCGATCTTTCGATCGATACTATTGAATAGATCCAATTGTCTGTAGACGTGAATTATCGCAAAATGCACCAGCGTTTATAGCTGAGGAAAAACAAAAAAAAAAATTTAAGCACCATTGAGGCGTAAATTATGAAACAATACGTAGATAGATGACTTCTTTTCATTCCTTAATTTCCTTTTGAACGGGGATGAAAAATTACATGGACGATGCGGTGAGATGAAAAAATTGCTGATTTAAGTGAGCAAGAAAAGGAATTAACCCTATGAATTAACGGTAGCATATAGAGGTAGTATTATATACGGAGAGAGAGAGAGAGAGAGAGGGTGATAATTAACGAGGTTATGTGGTAGTCCAGTTTTCACGTGAGGTCAGTGGCACAATTAAGGGCAGATGGTGTCTGTGCCGCCGTTCTAAACTCTTACTCAAACTTAGAATGTAAGATGAAAGAGCGAGATAGATGGACAAGAGGGAACTCGAGAGTGTGGAACGTATGCGTTACTAATTAATGAATATATGCCGAGATTCTCAGTCGTATGAGGCGTGACGTGACAAAAACTTTAGCTTGTTAATTCCAACTCAATTGAAGTTTATAATTTTTATGCATGCGTACGCATGTTTGGGGGGGGGGGGGGGGATTTTAAACAAAATTGAACATTTTTTTAACCAAGAGAATCTTAAGCGCCCTGATGAATTGCTTATGGCTTTGAACGAAAAAGTTCAACGAAACTAAGTTTTGAGAAGTCTTCCCTTCTCCATTTATTTTTTGGAGCGACGAGTCTCCAATTGTAAGGCTCAAAAAAAAAAATATTTTCTTAAAAATCATGCCACTCGATTTGCAATATCTCATTTTCATGTTACATCGTTCAATCTCCAATAATTATTCATATCGCGAAGGAGTTTTCTTCGAAACACGAGCATTTATAATGCGAAGGCTTCTTACCGATGTAACGGTATATAGTTTTGTCAACAGTCCTGAAATTATACTACATATTTAAAATATACCTTCGTTGAATTTTAGCTTTCGAAAAATGCTGCATCCGATTCAAGACTCAAGATTCAAGATTCAAGATTGTGTTGAAAAATCGCAAATCAAACTTAATGATGAACTTCACCATCACAATTTCTTAGATGACATTATTGGTTAAATTTCCTAGAAAAAATAATTGTATATTTTCAAAGCGACAATAAGTCATAAAAAACGACAATTTTTGAGCTTTAACAAACTGTTTTAGTGTCATGATCCAGTTTTAATTGCACTTTTTTAATCCAGTGTCATGAAAACTACCGGTTTTATAAATATACATATTACGTATATATTTGTGTACATGCATTGTACACAGAGAATCTTCTCGACAGTGGATTTGCTTGATGATGCATGGAAAATTAATTATTTTACTGTGCTGCTGTTCTATTTCAACCGTTAACTCTGAAAGGACTTTGTCTCTCATCAATTAATCCGGCTTTTTACGCATCCGGCTGCTGAACTCTCGTGTGGGCAAAATGGAGAGGAAGTGAGAGAGAGAGAGAGAGAGAGAGAGAGAGAGAGAGAGAGAGAGGGAGAGAGAGGGAGAGAAAGAGAGAGAAAGTCCGGAGTTTAATGCGAACGGATAGACACGGATATTCGCGACAGTTTCAGCCAGGAGCTGAAACTGCATGCTGCGATGCAAGAGCTCTCGATTTCTATCTTTGTACAGCTTGTCGGTGCTCTTTTGTTTGACGGGATACGCTCTCTCCAGTAAAATACGAATAAAATGAGAAGCGCATAGAGAGAAATAGAGTCATCGCGTGCTAGAGACAATCCATTATATTCGCAATACAGCAGAGTAGTCGGGAGAATCGTCCAAGCTATACGCGAGGCTTTTAATTAATTAGACCTCTTATCTCGTACACCGACACACACACATATATGCATATATATATATATGTATGCACGTAACGGTAATGCCTACATAATCTGTCGGGCGCGAGTAGAGCAAGGGTAAAAGTAGATGACTTCGAGAAAGTTTGCTGCTATTAAATCAAGAAAAATCAATCAATTTCATTCCAGTTAAAAAAAAAGAGTTGTTAAAATCACAATTCCCTGAAATTCAACTCTATTTTTTTGATGCATCACGGTGAAATATAAATGTGGAAAAGTTGAAGGATGATCGAGACAATCGAAAGATTAAACTTGAAAAATAATAATCTTATAAAATGTCGATTGAAACAATGAAAAAAAAAGTTTCATAAATTATTCATTATTATATAATTCATAAATTAATACATTATTGTTAAGATATTTTTTTTTTTTTTTTAGAAAATTTGAAATTCTTACTTGAAATAGAAGGGATTGCATTTTTCTCTGCTGTGAGTGACGTCAATGTCATTATTGACACTTTTTATAAACTCTATCTAAAACTGGCAGTATGGAAAATAAATTATCCAGAAGAAACACTCTTCAGAATATTCAGAAAACCAAAGTTTTTAGAATATCAGTTTTATAATGTACACCGTATCTATATATAATCCCCTCCCCAGAGAATTATCAGATCTTCCCGAAGACAGATGTTAGCCATCGAGTCATTATCGCCTTGAGTTCTACGAGCGAGAATTGGGCGGGCCCGATTGTGCGGAGACGTCGAGAATCGTTGAAAATAAAAATAGAAGAAACGTTATATGAATAAAAAACAAAAAATGGTGTTGAAGGTGCGCTGTCGGCGCATCTGTGTGACAGCTCGTTAGACGCGTCCATCCACGCACGCTTTCACACTTCAACAATCATCCTGGCAGTATTCGTCACTCGAAAAAATTCAAATTACTCCGGCTCA
This sequence comes from Rhorus exstirpatorius, assembly GCA_963564615.1. Lineage (NCBI taxonomy): Eukaryota > Metazoa > Arthropoda > Insecta > Hymenoptera > Ichneumonidae > Rhorus > Rhorus exstirpatorius. The sequence goes on from OY751317.1 coordinate 31,564,212, forward strand.
CGCCAAAAATAAGTGCATATGCACGAATTTCTCTGGACGATGCAGGCAGTTCCGCGAAACAATCAGAACTCTATACGATGTTTTTGATTGGGCATCGCAGATGCGTGATCTGAGAGGAAAAAAAAAAAACAAATTTACCGAACGAGTGGAAATAAGAAGAAAAAAGCCAACGCTCGCACGTCATCGGTAAGTCAATTTTGTTTTTGTTTTTTTTCACACAAGAGATCTCAAGTGTTTCGAAGCAATATATAACGATGCACAAAAAAAATTATCTACATGGAGCGCGAGCATCGCGGATAGATTCATCGCCGCGCATTGATCTCCATCTGCTCGAAAGAAATCGAGAGGGTATAGGAAAGAGAGCATCAAGCGAGAATACGAAACAAGGCAAAAGAAAAAAAAGAAGAAGAAAGAGAAAAAAACGGAAACAGCTTAATGATGGCGTGTTTCGAGTTCTCACACATATTCATCGATCGAAAAATGGAGTTTAAAATTGCCAGAAGAACAGGGGCGTCATCTGCTACGTGTGTTGCAACTGCTGTTCTGTTCAATTCTATTCTGTTCCATTCTGTGCTGTCAGCAATTTCGCGAGAACAGTGTTGAAACAAAGAGAAAAAAAACGACCGTATAGGTGTGAATTATGAGCGCGCTGATACCGACTTGAAAGACAAATAAAAAGGAGAAAACGTTATTGCGTGATCGTTTGCTCATCGAAGCAGATAATAAAAAGCTCATAAACGAGAGAGAGAGAGAGAGAGAGAGAGAGAGAGAGAGAGAGAGAGAGAGAGATAGAGAGGCCCACTGCAAAAGAGTAAAATGGTGCAATCAACACTTTTCGGCACATAAACTGATGTGGTTCAAGCCGTTTTTCTTGCTAGCGGATTTCGTGGATGTAAAAATTTCCGACAGCCGACTGGTGAGAATGCAAGAGCGAGCGAGAGATATATCATAACACACAGGAACTAAATAGCGGCTCCTGCTGGGCACTCGCGTGTCGTCACTTCATAAATCGACACACACATGCTGCTCATTCGCGTTTGCTTTCAAGCCCGAACGAGTGCAACCTCAAATTTTGCAGACACCTTTCATTTCATGTCGAGCATTGATTTCTTCCTCTGAGAACTGTACATAGGATATGTTATCGATATACCCTTATAATACATCAAACTACAAGTTGATGAAAATTTATTCAAATATTTATTCAGTAAATTCGAATTATGTAATTGAAATGGAGAATTTTTCGGTCTTATCAATTTTTTTCAATCAATTTTTCCGAGTAATTGAATTCTTCATTAACAAATTCCAGATATGGAATTGTATCGCAAAAACAATCCTGATACGAAACGATTCCACGCCGATCCAGAACGCCATTTTTCATTGAATTTTTGTCAGTGGTTACGAGCTTTTGAGTGAATAATTTTTCTTCATAATTGTTTTATCGTTATCAAATTTTCAAAACAATGCATTTCTCCATTAGTTCCAAATTTTTCTTATGAAAACAAAGAACACCCATAGATATTTCTCACAGTGACCCAGCACTCATAGCTTGAAAAGTTTCGGTATCATGTGTATCAGTCCATCAGTATCATTGTTCAATGTAACATTGTGTATCGCCACTCGTGCATTTACAGCAAGCAGCAAATAACAATCGATATATTGAGAGCGATATGAAAGAGTCTTTTAAGCACAATAATAAAAGCAACGTCACCCAAACGAATTATAGAACTAAATCGAATTTACGAGTAGGGCGATGCATTATCAAATTTTTTTTCTCTTCGATAAATCACAATGGCGTACTAATATACTACTAATAGTGCTATAAGACATCGTGAGAGCGCGAGGATCGAATTAACAGGAGAGAGAGAGAGAGAGAGAGAAAGAGAGAGAGAGAGAGAGAGAGAGAGAGAGAGAGAGAGAGAGAGAGAGAGAGATGTAGTTGGACCGAGAGGGAGAGATCGCGTCGGTTCTTCAAAGGTCGAGATATCATCTAAGGCCCTCAACTATGACTCGAAGTCTTTACCATATACATGTAGTATGAAATAATATATACGAGTAAGAAGTACACGAGGGAGAAATAAAAACCAAGCTCCATTCTTGACGTCTTCCTGAGTGCACTTTCGTAGCTTTGCACTCGCGACGATCTCTGTGAATTAACGTATGTAATGCTACTTGGATACGGAGAGAATGAGAGAGGGATCAGGAATTAAAGAGAAAAATAAAAGAGTCGAGAGACAGAGTGCACTAGAACGAGACGAAATGAAAGAAATTTTTTTTTTTTCGAGCGCAAAATTCTCCCTTCCGCGCTTATACTCCCCAGGAAGCAAGAAGAGCGAGCAAAACGTCAGTAGAAAAAGCATTTGCACCGGTACGCATCAGACTCGCAGCGTGTGCCAGTAGAATTGTTCTCTCTCTCTCTCTCTCTCGCTCTTTCCTTCTGACGACCGAATCTACTGCTACTATACTGCTCTTCGTCTTCGTCGTCCCGGGCACTTGGCTGTCGACATTCGCGTTCGACTCGACGGCTCCAAGAGCCCCCGCGGTACAATGCAACTCGCAAATCGTTCTGTCGTGATTACCGGTAATTTAATGCACGTACGCGCTCCTTATACCCCGTGAGTATACGGGTATTTATATGCGAATGAAGATTGTAAAAATGCACTCCTTCGAGCACGACTTCCGGTGTTGCGAATAACGCTATACATGCTCTTTGCGGTGTGAAAAATTAAAAAAAAAAAAAAATGTATATGGGAAATTGCAGTATATTAGAGAAATAAGAGGGACGATATAATAAAGCGTGTAGCTGGTATTCTCGTTTGTCGCATTCGCGATAATGACACACTCTGGAGAGAGAGAAAGACAGTTACAATATATATCGGATACGTATTAAAGTCCGACAAAAGCCCCATTATATCTCATCACAATTGTTATAATTATACGTACAACCATAAATCTCCCCTCGTAGCTTATAATAACGCAATATTATAGTGTAATATTGTATAATATATATATAACGCAGTCGGTCGTATCACATTTATTCATAATTTATGCACGTCGTGAGCGCATCGTTGAGTATTAAACAATGGAAAATCATTGTTATCGTGGGAAACCGATTTGTTACGGATATTAGAAAACGAAATTTTAAAAATTATTACTACCATTATATTCACCGATACTGCAGGAAGTCTATTCTCGTTTTATTGCTGGATATATATAATGGCAAAGAGGGTAATGGCAATTGTAACTTCAGAGAAATAATTATAAACTACTCGATACCCTTAAAGTACCACTGTAACATTCATAAGGGTTGAGACGAGTGAAAAATAAAACATGTACATTAAAGATATTTAGCGCATAACCTCAGTCAGGCGTATAGTTTTATTTAATAAAAATAGAAAAAAAAAGTCCTTCATTTATGTATGGAATGTCTTCATAGAGAAAACCCATCTTAAAGTTTTTAACTATAAATGTCATAGATATAGCATTTTCATTTTCTATATGAATTGAGAATCATAAAATTGTGTGTGTATTTCACGGGAGAAAAAATCAAGAAGTTAAAAATATTCAGTGAATATTTCTTTAAACGGTTTTAGGAATTTTTTTTCTGTGATTATTATTGTTCCGACACAATTTTCTTAATATCTTCAATATACGATCGATTTTTTTCAACCCAAATTCTCATGAGAATTAACTTTTCGATGTGATTGTGTGAGCGATGCATTCTTAAATACCGCGTGACGTCGGGCCACCACATCACCGAGAGATCAATGAGCTCAAATTGGATTCTTAGTTCGTAATAATATATCGTGCGGGAGACTCGAATGTAATAATCGAAATGGGGCCACTATCAATCGAGACTCGTTTACCGAACGTTAACCTTTCTCTCTCTCTCTCTCTCTCTCTCTCTCTCTCTCTCTCTCTCTCTTTTCTCGTGTCTCGTGGTACCAATAAACATTTTTATACGTATAATTTACAACAGTTACCATATCGAAGCAGTAGCTCTGCCCTATAACTAGACCTTATTCTCATTTCACGTTGTCGTCGTCCTCGCCGACATGGTCTTTCCTATCGCGTTTTTTTTTTACCAAACTTTATTACCCACTCTCCGGTGGGGTAACGTGACCAAGCACAGGGGGGGGGGGGTGGGGGGTTATCAGGTCGAAGATATCACAGTAATGTAGGCGTGTCGATACTATTTATGGTCGATGCTATAGTCGAAATGGGGAGTCAAAGTGACGATATATACATATACACAAATGAGAAACGAAGGGAAAGCTAGAGCACAAGGGCTAGATGGGGCGAATGAAAAAGTAAGGGGACAGGAAGAAACGACGATGGCTGTGCTCGTCATCAGCAATACGTTTATACCGGGTTGACGTATACGTATAGAGAGATGCTTTCAAGCTTAGCGCAAGCAGAAGCACAAGTATATAATATCCTCGAGTCTTTTCGAGCAGGGATTCTAAGCCCCCCGTTATCGAGAGACCTAGAATCAATTTGAAATAATTGAATTATATAAAATTAGCATTGACGAATATCCAAATAGTTCTCAGTTGAATATTGAAGCGAAATTTATAATCAGAGGATAATACGATGTTTTTTTTTCAATTAAAAAATGCATTACTGATAACCTAAATAATGACGAGGTTCAAATAAACAAATGATCATGAAATTACGGTAATTTAAGAACGAAATAAGGCCGCACAAAATGTTTGAATAATTACACAATACTCATTAATTATGGTATACGTATGTAACAATACACGGTGGATCCTTGGTGGCATTAATTAGCAATAGTAATTGGAATTGGAACAGTTGGGATATGTGAGGCACAAATTAAAATCGAAATAATCCGAACATGAGAAGTCAATTGGAGTTAATGTGAATGTTTTAAAGGAATAATTAAAAGGAATTAAAAAAAGATCCATGTCCTCGTATCGTTCAATTCATAGTCTCATAAACATAATGTTTAGATTTTCAAACGACCTCGTGAGGAAAGTCGTTGACAAATTTAAAATATGACTACATTTTTGTGATATCATGTGATTTTTTGTGTATACGCCAAATGGCAAAATGTATAATTCGACGAGGATAAAGACGACGACGGGGGGTTGAAAGTGTCGATCTATAAATACAACTCCGTCTCTCGTTTGCCGCCAAGAGAACTGAAATAATATAATTATCCCTATGATATATTGCGGCACTCGGGGTCTTTCTCGCCGCGACATTTGTCATAAGAGCTGCCTCTTATGTTCTATCTGGCTGACGCGAAGACGCGACCCATTCGTTGCTTCTCAGCTCATCCCATATTTCTCATTCTCCCCATTTCTCTCTCTCTCTCTCTCTCTCTCTCTCTCTATCTTACTCTGTCGTTTTTCCTTACTCTCTTGCACCCTCGCTGTATCTTTATCTCATCTGTTCGCCATTGCTTTTTAGCTCACATTCCACGCTTCTGTTTGTATATATTTTCTCCTTTCGTTCCGTATGTATCACCGTACAATTTTCCCTCAAGTCATTTCGTGTACGTCGGCTCGTTCGTTCCTTCGTTTGCAAAAGCTATACCCGAGGCACCGATACGCCCGGCCCTCTTTGATCGCAGAATTATTCCAGGAAGTCTGCGTCAGAGAAACGATGGGGCACACACATGGGAATGAATCTATCTTACATCATGATAAATGTATGTATATCGTTTAGTAAAAAAAAAAAAAAAAAAAATTTTGAAGAAAATTTAACTAACTAAGAATTCTGTTTCATTCACTCGACATCAAAAATTCAAAATCTTTTGACTCGTGTACAATTTGGAGTCAAAATATTTTTCTTTTAATCACTGCCGCAACTGCCATACATCAGTCGAGTCATTATAATCATATTAGTCAGGCATAAGATCGATTTGTATTTATTATCGTGAACTGTGTACACCTATATTTGTAAGATCCATTATCTCTTGGTCGAGAAAATCAAGAGAATCAAGTTAGCACTCGATTCGAGTACATCGATCGTCTTCTCATTTGCTCCACGCGCTCTCTCCTCGGCGATACACGGACAAGAGACAGAAGTATATAATATATAGTGGATGAGCAAAAGTTGGGGGCGTCTGTCAGAGCGTTCAACCGCAGAGACACGTCGTGAATCAACGACGCGGACGCGACACTTCCGTTCGCCACACGTAGTGTGACGGAATGGCGCCTCCTGAATTCACTCAAAGAAATTGGGATATATGCACATACGGAGTATACGACGGACGGCTTTTTCTCGAGACTAACTAGTTAGGTACCAACATATACGAAAAAAAAAAAATTGAAACGTTTTTAACGGCAAAATAAAACGAAAAGGAAAAATTTAGTTGAGGGGGCGAATATAGAAGGGACAAAAAATCAAAGGGACTTTGCGTTACGGCCGTTAAAAATGTATTTTTGTAGCGCCCTCATATACTCAGGCACGAATCTATCTAACATATATATATATATATATATATATATATATATCGCGACGTTATTTCCTTACTTATTCTCAAGCAACCGTATATGCGAGAGCGAACTGAGTGAAATAAGCACCCTCCGGCATATGTGTGCAATATAACATCGCGGATGAGCGTATAACCGCGGTAATTAATCGATCGTAAAGCCGGGTGACAAATTCGTGAAGCCGGGAAAGAAAGAGACGACAAAGCGCGTTATATGTTCCCGCGAGATGGAGACAAGTGCTGTGAGAGAATAGAGAAGAGGGAGGAAACGGGGAAGCTCTTGGCGTGCTTTTCTCGATGAGAAATATGTTTACAGGCACGTGGGATCCACGCGTCTCAGCATCTCGTCGGCATATACATACGCGTATATATATATATATATATATATATACATGTAAACATTTATTATACACTCGCAGAGCATTCAGTGGCGGGGGCGAGAAGAAAATAAAAGAGGTGGGGCCAATCGTTAAAATTTTCTCGCGCCTACACATCGCACTTCTGAAAGACCATAAGACCGTCATACATATATACATATGGTATATATACATATACAAAGGGTGGATCGTACTCTGAACAGCATGGCAATAAAAGTGAAGATACTTTGGTGGCCTCTGTGCCGCTAGATGTGGGAACCATCTGCAAGTTTCGATTTTTTTTTTCCCCCCTGTGTGTGGCCGTGGACCACAAACGAGTTTAATTGTGGCTATACGCGTCCGTGATTGCCGTTAGAGTGCATTGCGGTGAAGATTCTCGCGGGGATTGAGGTTAGGGGCGAGACATATTTACAAGTACAAAATGAAGCAATGAAACTCATCTATCTTGGACTTGGAAACATACTTTAATTCTTTTCTATTTGTTCGAAAATTTAATAAACATGTTCCAATCGTCGCGTCCGAATTCCTCGAATTCTCGATATTTTGGCGTTTATATTAAAACAAAAGTTGAGTATTCTATTCCTAAACATTTGGGGAATTTTCCTTTTATTCTAGTCGGATTAATTGATAGGGATAATAAACAAGGAAAATACTCGATGGGGGCAATGCCATCTTCGTCATTGATTCATTTATCGAATACCGAGAGACGGCGAATGCCGAGGCGAATGCTGAAGACCCTGGTGAAGATACATCATTCAGAAATCGGTATATGGACAGAAATAGAAACGTTTGCCTTTTTTTCATATGCACATTTATTGTAGTAAAAATTTTCAAACTCTCATTATACTGGGATTTTTTTTTAACAATAAATTTGCCTTTATACACATAAGTTATCATGCTTCGATTATTTTTTATCGTATATGCGAAAAAAGTTATGTTTCTAATTTGAGGGTAAATTTCACAAATGATTAAGGTTCGCCAAAGCATCCCTTTCAATGGCCAATGACTGCGTGGCGTTTGTTCTACACGTTTGCTGTACTTATAACGTTGAAAAAGTTAAGGTCACGTCTCGCTATATCATCTCGAACGTACTGGAGAAGTACAGGGAGTTCGTGCGAGTCATACAGCCACATATATATCATTTATAGACTCGCACGAACTCCCTGTACTTCTCCTTCGACTGTAGTAGAATCTATATGCGTGTGTAGATGCTTTTATATACATGCTATACATATATACTTACATATACACACACACACACATACACATTACGATATGTAGTACCACCATATAAGAAGCCATAAATATACCATCTCTCTTTCTCTCTCTCTATCTCTCTGGCTTTCTCTCGGACGGAAGCCTCGTCGGGAAGAGGTCCGAGGAGCATTACGACCACCCGGCTTACATTGCCCCGTCTCACACTCCTCGAGAGAGTGAAACAAGTATAAATTAATTAGCAGCCCCACCGGCATCTTTCGTCGGATTGATACTAATTTTTTTTTTTTTCTTCTTTTATTATCGCTACCGCGAGCTTTATTCCATGAAAGATGCGAGACTGCATCATCGAGACAGAGTACACTTTCACCCTCTGATGCCACCGCTCCATCTCTCTCTTTCTTTTACTTCCGTTAGACGATTCAAAAGTGTATATCAAGAACTCCGACGAGTCACGAAGTGTGTGCTGGTAAAATACAAGATAATCAAGGTGCAAGAATATTTCGTATGGGCGTATAGACGGAGTCAATTTTTTTTGCCCTTTGTATATTTTGGGACACGAAAGGATGGTTAGCGTGCTCGAGTAAAGTCGCGAGACATAAGAGAGGGAGAGAGAGAGAGAGAGAGAGAGAGAGAGAGATAGAGGGGGGGGGGGGAGGGGGGGAGAGACCCAACCCCTTTAATTCGTGCAATTGTGTGATATAGTGGATCGTCGACGTGGTGGGTCGCGAGAATTAAACGGGCAGTCTAGCATTGCAAGCAAACGTACGAGTATACACAGCTATATCTGTAGGTGCCGGAAATAAGAGATTCAAGAACACACGATTTTTTATATTCTCGCCGTGATTTCATTGCGTTTTTTTTAATACTGTTTCTAATGTCTCATCTCTGATACACAGACGAACAAAAGCTGTACACGCATACTTAGACATATATGCGTGCGTAAAAAAGCATGAAAGTTCGTATGCGTGTGACTTGGCCGAAAATTCAATGATAATTCGGGGACCCTTTCGCCCAGGGCGAGAGAGTGGGAGAAAGAGACAGCGAGAGAGAGAGAGAGAGAGAGAGAGAGAGAGAGAGAGAGAGAGAGGGAGGGAAGTTGAAATGACGGTATTTGGGCGGAATTAATCCCGTCGCCCTTCGCAAATTGCCGGGTCGTATGGCCATGCGTCGCGCGAGTTTTGCTGGAATAATTTCTTACTCTCTCCCGTTGATGTCTGTGCGATGTGCAAGGCTGATTTCTATTCGCCGTAATTTCTAAGTGCAACCCTGCCGGGTCTCCTGCTGTCGGGGCCAAAAATCACCTTCTCCGCCCATTCGACCCCGTTCACCCCGTATTCTCGTGTGTGCCGAGTCTCCCCCTTCGTAAATATCGTCGCCGGCAACGATACAGCCAGTTCTCCGCTGGCCAAATTATAGATCGCGCACGAACTCTTGCTGTCTCATCTCTGGCTTTTCTGCACAAGCCTCTCATCGGAAGATCAGAAGGCATTCGAGTCTATGCTCGTACGCATGCACTGTTACTCTCCCTTTACACTCTCACCCATTCATGTATACTATATGGGTACAGGGTACATGCATATATGTAACGTATACACAAATGTTGCCTGTATATACCGGTACTCTCTGTCTTTCTGTTTCACGCGCATTATGTGTGTTCGTTCGTTCGTCGCATTTTGTTCAACAGGCTAATAGCATAGGGAACTATGTACGAACTGTTTGATGGCGACCAAACGAGACGAGCTCTCCGAGGAAGCATCAAGAGAATCGTCAAAGCATTGATAACTACTTTATGTGTGTGTGTAGGTGTCTCTCTCTCTCTCTCTCTTTCTCTCTCTTCCTTCCGGCGCACGTATACGTAATTCACCTGCAATTAACGCGTGCGACGGTAGGGACCTGTTCACCCTATTACGCACAATTTGCCCTCCACACCTTACTATACCAAACGGCCCGCATCCATATGCCAACATTATAGGGCATCTGTTAGGTTTCGTGTTCTTCATCACGCCCGTATACCCGTCATAGCCGTTCGATCGTCGCTTCGGATAATTTGATAGTTTGACAAAGTCAAAAAAAATCTAACAATACGTACACAAATGAGATGAGGACCAAATGTACTGAAAAAATATCTTCTGTGACTGAAGCATCGTCGAAAACCTGAGGTCATTAGAAACAATTCGTTTGGGGAATGCATACATAGAAAACATTTTACTTACATCAAATAAGATTCTTGTAAATTTTTAAAAATTGCCCGTATACACGTAGATTAACAGCTGGTTAAGTTGCTTGACACTACGGTGAAAATACTTTTGCAAGGGTGACATTATAACTCGAGGTGAATTAAATTTTTATCGATTGAAATTTCAATGTTTTCCATTCATAAAATGAATTTCTTCAATATCAATTGCGCAATTTGTAACTTGGTGACGTCCGCACATATTATTGAATTAGAGTAACGATTTCGAACTCAAGAGAAAAAAATTTAACTTCATTGGAATATATCGATTTTTCTCTTACATATTTTTGTATTCTAAATGTTGCAAGCTTCATGATGTTTACTGTGAGTGTTCTTAAAATGGGAAGATTCTCTAATGTGAGGATCGTATTTTAAATTGTTCGTTGGTTCGCCACAGAGTAGGTCAACGACGTGTCGAGTCTCTCCACTCGACTTCATTATTGTATGCAGTAGTGGAGTTTGGAGTGTGTACCACTGCAGTCTTGTCCAACATGTAATTCAGTGGCAATTAACACGTGTGACGCGGTGAACCTTCACAAACGTGTATCCGTAATACGTAATTTATGATCGAGTACCGTTTATATTATGTAAATATATATACATACAAACGTACAATATTTGTGAGATTTGCTTTGTCGACTTTCTAATTCGAGGGCTTAAAGTGCTGCCATCTGTATACCATCGTACCCGCTCCATCAGTGACGCCCTCTCGGCTCACTCGCAACGACCGCACTTGTGAACTCGTCGCCACGTACTCTATCCATGGACTCTCAAAACCTTCGTTTCTTTCTCAGAAGAAAAAAAGCCCCCGAGTTGGAGCAAAGAGAGTTGAACTGCGCACCAAACCATATGCATCGCGAGCCGGCACGGATTTTTTTTTATTTATCGTTTTATCTCTTTTCTCTTCTTCCTAGTACGCGTTGAAGACTTGTCTCGGCGAGCGAGACCTTTTTTAAGTATACTGGGTTTTCCGCGGGGCAAAAAAAAAAAATATGAATGACAGTAGAAAAATGGTAAAGGACCGAGGAAAGTTTTCGTCAAAATGAAGGAAATTGGGGAACAAAAGTAGTATCGATTGAAACAAAAAGTCTCTTTCTAATTGATCAACCCAATTTTATTCCCGCTACTTTGCGCGAAGAGCATCGTATAATTTACTTTTTTCATTCGCAGAACATCGAAGTACAAAACCCTCTCGATTAAAATTTCCAACATTTCAAATTTTTGACGAATTATCAAATGAATCGTACTATGATTACATATATACTCAACTTTGTTTGCTTTATTTTAGGCTCATGCGAAAAAAAGAACCCATTGATTCGGGTCTTGCTTGAATAATTAGGGATCGAAATTGTCCATATAAATTGCGAGAGACTGAGTTAATGTCTCTTATTACGCTACGTTAGCAAAAAAAAAAGCATTAACTCATTCAAAACCGGTTCATCGGAATGTTTTTCGACCGACTGAAGAACAATTACATCTATATTTTCAATTCAGCTGCTCAAATACGCAATACCATACTTTCCGAATGAGTATGGACTATGTATACGACATTCTTATTTTTGTACTACCCAATATGGGTAATCGTATACGAATGCGCATGGATAGCGCGAAAATCCGCGCGATAATCCTGCATGTGACAAGCATCTGTCGTATAATGCGCACTAAACTCGTTGGCTTGGTCAAACCGAGTAGAAGTTATGACCACGCGATTCGGGGTAATTGGACTTTTTGGACCCTCCATCGGTTACCTTCTGCATCTCGATTCATTCTGTCTATATAACTACACGCCTCTTCTCGCCTGATGCAAACGCTTCCGTTGCTGCAACCCTCATTGCACACGTATCTTTATGTGTGTGTGTGTGTGTTTCTGTGTGTATGTCACGTGTCCGTTCGTTACTGCGACCTTCCGCGTAATTCAGATTTCACTAATTGGAATTATCGGACCACGCTGGACCATCGTATTTATGAGAGAGGGAGAGAGAGAAAGAGAGAGATAGAAACAGACATAAATATATGGGACATTCCACGTCAACTCAGCCACCCCGTTTTTTTTTATTGTCTCGAAAAAATTATTCAGTATAAGCATTTCAAAGTACAATATATCCATGACATTTTACCAAAATTTCATCCTCCCACTATTGTTGGTTCTCGAGATAATGATTAATAAATTCTCAATTTTGTAAAAATCATAACTTCGCAACGGCTGATCGGATTTTCACAATTGAAAAAAGAATCTTTTTTATTTTTTCTGCCCTTTTCGAAAAAAAATATGCCGTCATTGGAGAAAAGTTCATTGGACAGTTTTCGGGGAAATTTTTCGATTTTTTTTTTTTTTCCACGAAAGGGCCAATCGGAATTCTACTCAGTATTTTTTTTCTGATAGAGGGAGGCAATACACAACTCCGCAGGATTTTTTCAAAATGGAACAATGCATCAGTGAAGAGGGAAAAATTGTTTTTTGTTAATTTACCCCGAAAACTGTCTATGAGCTTTTATCCGATGATGGCATATTTTTTTTTCGAAAAGGGCAAAAAAAATAAAAAAGATTCTTTTTTTAATCGTTTAAATCCGATCAGTAGTTACGAAGTTATGATTTTTACAAAATTGAGACTTCATTAATCATTATCTCGAGAACCAACAATAGTGGGGGGATGAAATTTTGATAAAATGTCATGGATATATAAAACAGACAATAAAAAAAACGGGGTGGCTGAGTTGACGTGGAATGTCCCATATATATATATATATACTATATATAGAGAGGAAACGATAGCAAGAGAGGGATCTATCGCCTAGTCAGAGGACTGGCGAGTTGGCGAGATATTATTAATTTACGGACTGATTGGCGTCGTTTCCCCGGTTATAACGACGTTCTGTGCCCCGTTCGCGGGTCGTTAATATACATGGATATATATATTTGTATGCATATATATTATATGCATATATAAAGTCGATGCAGAATCCTCGAACGAGGAAAATTGAGGTGGGTTTATATATAATATGACGATTTCAACGATCCGAGAACATCAGCAACTCACATATGTATATACATAATATGCATGTGTATAACGAGATGACAGAAGCTGCCCTCTTCGCAATAGTACAGACCTTCCCAGTACCACCGCTACTACAATTATATAGTTTGGTCGGTCGAGTTCGACGAGAAGAGCATCAACGTAGTACGAAACTCTCCTCTCGCTGGACAATGGTGAGATATAGCCAGCGGGTCGTTCTCGTCGTTTCTCATGCTCCTCGCGCTCCTCTCATCCACCTCTTTTTTTTGTCCCCTCGTTCGATCGTCTCTTTTTCCTCCTCGCGTAATGCTATACACACGTACATTCAACGCTTCTGCATGTATATATATATCGACTACTCGGGGCAAAAAGGCGTAAATCCTCCATGATTTAACCCGTAAAATATACGCTAGTTGGGTCCTTTCGTTGGCCAACGGTCGATCTATAAATGGCATGCGATAGTGTTCGAGTGGTGAGAGTTGGTGCGAGCCTGTGGTAACTCGGCAGGGCCATTCTACGGGCAAATTCTCAAAAGCGTTTCGCGGTGCTATATACAGGCAAGAGGAAAGAAAATAAGAGAGTCGAGCACGGAAAAAAAAAACAAAAGAAGAAGACGAAAAAAATGGTACAGAAAATGCGGCGAAATGAATGGAGCGTGAGATGCGCCGAAGAAAATTAGAGCCTACGACTACAACGGTAGCTCTGCAATCTATATATATATATATATATCTCGGGCACTGACCTGGCGGAAGATGATAGAACGAAAAAAAGCTCTAGTGAAATGGATGCCAGGTCAGGCGGCTACTACGGAGAGAAAGAGTGAACTCTGGTATTCGGGGTGCGATACCCTCACCTCGATCGTGCTTCTTCCGCTTAAAGGAGATGCGCGGTAGCAAAATCTCATTTATATTTTCATCATATAGCTCCATCGCTAAAGCTCGTCAATAATGTATCTCACACCGCGAATGATACGAATATTCATGTTCTTTTGTGAGATCAATCTTGCGAAATTTATGATTCAATGGAAATTTGGGATTAATTTATGATTAATGACGAAAAAAAAGTTGGAAGAACTAGTCTCAATATACTATCAAAGATATACAATATATTATCAATATACTAATCAAAGATATAATACATTCATTTATGTGATTTAGAAATTTCGTACGCTCACTTTTTGATGTTCAAGGTATTCCAGATGCCCGCAAAATATATTGCTAAATTTAAAACATAGTTTTTTACAAAATTTCATCGACTCGACAGTATAATTCTAGGTTATATCTGTAATACAGCGTGACTGCTTAGAATTGGAAGACAAGTGTAATGTTCTTTTTTTTCCTCGTCTAGTGCACATCACGCTGTAACTGTATCGAGTGTATATAGGCTTATATAATATGAATGAAGCATCTTTCACCGGATACGCTTTTCGTTAACTTTTCCTCCAACCGCACAAACTTTTCGTATTGCTCGTCTTCCAACAACGCCCATCAACGTTCTCCATTATTTCTCCGTTATACACACATTCTAATCTTTTTTTTCCCCCCTCAAATACCCATTGCTCGCTCGTTTCGCAAAAGGTTTCTCGCGTCGCCTTATCCCGTCAGAAGAAAAAGAGCCCTTCCGAGGAGATAAGATGCGCGCCGCATGCAATGAGAACGACGACATTTTCTCTCGCCGCCAGCTCGGGGCCAAGATTTACCGAGCTTTTCCCTATATATACATCTCTAGTCGTTTTCTCCTTTATGCAAGAGCAGCAAGTAAAACGTAAGAAGACAAAGAGAGAGAGAGAGAGAGAGTAAGAGAGAAACTCGTCTGGAGTTTCATGGGCGAAGCTTCTCTTCAGCCTAGAGCAGCACGAGATACCTACAATATATAACTATAGTATACTTATATCGCTTCGAGCCGGCAACGAACTTTTCTTGTATCCTCGGAGCTGACGTGCCACCGATCCACCTTAATTTCATTCCAGTGTGAGGCGTAGGAGAGATGGCGAGAAGAGAAATGAGAAGGGTGTAAAGAAATATATAAGACGGAAGTCTCGCAAGAAGTGACACGAAACCGCGAGCATTCCACGGTTAATATTATTCAAGAAATTCCGTACGTGAAAATGCGCCAAGATATTTGGGAATAGAGAGAATTATATGACACGCATATATATATATATAGGTTACATATATATTTATATATATCCGGCTTCGGTCCGGAAAATTTTTAATTTATATACAAAATTGTGAATATATAAAAAAAAAAAAAGAACGTATACTGCGGTATGATATGAAATACTTGAATAATGTGTCCCAGTCGTTTTTTAGAAATATTTCAACTTGACAAAGTGCATCTTGAAAGGAATGTTGGTCCATTTTTTTTTCTTTCACTTTGCATGAATTAATGTTTCTCACGAGATGAGCGTTTAATTCAAAATGCACCTCGTGAGTTTCGTAAATTGAGATGAAACATATATGAACCGAGTTATCTTAAAGTATTAAAAAAATCTATTTTTACCAGCTTAAAACATCGAAAAAGACCGTTGATATGAATCAATATCGAGAGACGCACGGCACAGTTATAAATTTCACCTAGGTCCAATAATATAGCTTGATACATGTTATAAACGTCATCCAATAATAATTTAAATCACGTTAATGTCAGTTTCGAGTATCTCCTCTTATTCCACCTCAATTGTTAAATCCGTCCGTATCAATATACATAAAAAATATAAAGTACCCAGATATATAGAATATATACACATATACAGGCATATATGTATATACATTTAAAAAATTCAGTTAAACTCTGCTGCGCAGCTACCTTTCATCGTAAAACAAACTTTTCACTTTCCTACACGCAGCACACATATACGCATGCCCGCGCATACCACAATTTGTGTAGAATGCTTCTGAAACTCTCTTTGACTTTGATCGACGAGAAACAATTTTAGTTTCAAATACGATTATGCGCCTGTGTATATATATATATATATATATACACTGACGAGTATGACGTATTATAGTACACAGTTCGAATATTACGGCACATACAGTATCCGACGGTTTTATAAACTACAATATTACTCGACGCGCGAAAGAGCGTAATGATGTCATCCTCGGGATCTTCTTATTTTCAACGCTATCGTGTAAAGTAACACTCGTTTCAGTTATTGTGTATATAAACACCTTAATTAGGCTCTCCCCTTTCATGAATTAGCGCGATAATTCCGGAAGATGATCGAGCCTATAAAAGGACAAAGAATTTTAAAGAGACCACGTATTTTTATAATGGTTCCTTTCTGCAATGATAACGCATCGTTAAAGTTCTGATTATCCGCCCCCCCCCCCCCCCATGATTTATTACTCATTACGCTAACTTTGACCGGATAATTGATTAAATCAGTGGAACGTGTAGTTTGTAAAGGCATCAAAGACTTTGTTTTCAAGCAGAACACATTTCGACAATCAATTTAAATTTTAATCAATAAATTTTAATTAATTCTGAACAATAAAACCGTGGCCAAGATTTATTTTTGGAATTTTTTCTATCAGAGAGAAAAGAATGATGAAATTTTTTGGCTTTTTAAAATGAATACCTTGTGACATATAATATAATTTATATATAGGTATAAATTACAGTTTTTCTACGATGATTTCATATATTTATATGTAGACGCGTAAATATGAGATTTTTCATCGAGTGCAGTGTGTGTATGTGTGCGTGTGCAGCATAACCGAGGGCTATTTTGCAACGGTGCTGGCTTATGTGTTAGTGCGAGAAGGAAAGAGAAAGAGAATGATAAAACGAGATTCAACGGTGGCAATCGATTTCGACGAGATATCGAACGTGTGTGCAACCAGCTTTACCGGTTTCCCGGGCACGTTCGACGCGCGATTCTTCTCATCTTCTTCCTCGCCCATTCGTAGAACATTACATCCGTGCGTAATGATACCGGTGCATCGGGAGAAAACGATTCAAAGAAATCCCTGTGGAGGCTGTACTATGAAAAAAAAAACGAGGAGAGAGAGAGAGAGAGAGGGAGAGAGAGAGGGAGAAGATACTCACGAGGCTTCGAATCGCGCTATTTACGTGAGCATCGCATCGTGCGGGAGTGCGTCTCTCTCTCTCTCTCTCTCTCTCTCCCTCTCTCTCCCTCTCTTTGTGCCTGCACTTCTCTAGGACTTCATTCTTTATAGTACTCTTTTACAGTACGTATGCACTCGTGTACTGCTGCTCTTGTACACGCTTGTTCAAGACTCGGATCGTTCTCTATGCGTTGCACGTAAAGAGGATATACTGCTTTTCGATTTATGTACACATATATATACAGCTGCTACTTTGCCGGTTCATACCATTGATGAATTTCTTTTTCTTCCAGAATATTTCTTCCTCCCGGACTCTCCATCCAGCCTCTTTATTTTCTATTTATTTATTTTTCTTTCATCCTCGCTCGTTCCAGTAGCACCTAATGACGGATATATTCATTGACGACACTGAGTCGCCTATAGTTGTGGGTTCGAATGAGCCATTCCTATATATAATTTACCCTCGCCTCGGGTCTCGTTAATCAGCTCGTTAGTCGACAATAGAGAATCCAATGCCATATATGCCGATTCGAAAAAAAAAACTCCGAAAAAAAAGTCCGACCTCATTGACGTAACGAATATTTTTACGTCTACGTTTATCGTAAAACAAATGTTTTTCTATTTTTTTTCCTCTGCCAAAGTTCAGCTTTTGAGCCATCGAGTTAAATTTTTTTTTACAAATTGATTTTTAATACAAATCGATATTGATTCGCAAACGGCACGAGTTAACCTGTAATCCCGCAGAGGATTTAAGCGGATCAGCACATTTTCCTTATTCGTTGTAGTTTTTATAAAAATTTAAGCGAGAAAATTAGATTTTCGATGATTTTGATAAATTTCAGTAATCGCACATTGCTTTCGACTTATTTCATATACACTTCACGAAGCTTCGTCTATGCGGAAACAAAATTTGAAAAACGCACTTGCTTAAAGCAGAAAATTTTATAACTACAATAATGAAACAGTGTGAAAGTAAAATGTGCAAATTTATAAATTGCACGTTTGCTGTTTCTCGCATCAAGTAAAGCTTTTATTTAAAAAAAAAAATTGTATACAGTTTGTCCTCCAAATTCACGGTTTTTGGGTATATATTCTATTTTTCAAAATAAGCCGCACAACGAGAACGACAGTCCGGGAATTCCCGATGAATAAAAAAAATAATAATACATAAGCATGTAATGTCCTACACGAGAAAGATCGTCGTGAATTATATATATTTCGAAATATTGCCAAGCCCCTCCAGCTGTGCCCGTGGCAATCTGTCCGAACGTATCAAAGATTTTTTCGAGGACGAGCATAATATTGACAGACGAGAATCTCAAAGGTAAAGTCATTCGACGACGCGGGAGGGTATATGACATCGCAAAAGCGAGAGAAAGGAAACGAAGTTTGACGTTTCTCTCGTCTCATCTCCGTCACGCTCAACAATCCGTCTTGCCTCTGTATTGCTAGACGTATATATATATATATACGAGCGTCATCAATCGACGCGAGATTACGATAATCTCATTGATCCGCACAGTGGATCCCCGTACGTCGACTCAGAGAAAGGCATGGTGTAAAAAAAAAAAAAAAAAAGAAAACCATATAAAGACTATATACGCTTATACGCAATCGACCTTATATGTATATAGGACCTTTTGAGATATTGAATCATCGATATTAAGCCAGGGTATATACTCGAAACTCGCGTCATCCTTCAAGCGGGCAATCACTTTGTTCTGATTTTCATCGACTGCTCTTCGCGGAGAGCCAAATACAAGCCGTCTCGGTGTGCGGCAGACGAAAATTCATCGTGAGGGCTATACGAAAAGCAACGGCCTAACCGACGACAGCGAAAAAAATACACTTTGTATCGTCGGTCGTCGGATAAATATATATACACGTTCACCGATTGATATCTTCAAAGAGATTCCAGGGCTTAAAGGAACTCCGCGTCGACCCCCAACACCAGGGGTCACCATTTCCCATAGACAAAATCAAAGCCTCTCGAAGGCCTACTCCATCAAGGAAAATCATGATGACATTTAACGATATTGCTGGAAAAATTCTGATACTACCGGTAAATGGCGGTAAAAAGCAATTCTCCCAAAATTTATCGTAAATCTATATTTGCGATATTTTGTTACTCCAATTTTTCGAGAAACAAAAAGTTTTGTGTCCTGAGGAGCAAAAAAAATTTGACAGCCCCCGTGACGATTGAATCGATCTTCATTTCTTTTTCTTTTGTCTTACATTATTACATAATCGTCCTTTCTTCATCGCGATTCACGGTTATATCTATAATGATTCCAGTATACATGCAATAACCAACCGCAAAGCCTTCCTCTTTTATAAACCGCGTTTTTAGTGCTGTATATATACACGTCTATAAACGTGGTACAAGATGATGCTTTTTGTGCTATTCGAAAAAAAAAAAAACGCCTCTCGCGTCTCTTCTATAGATAAGGGAATGGACGAAAAAAAAAACGCTTACCACTCTCGGTCCATGAATCGCTTTCAAGTTGCCGCAACCACCGCTGATGTTAACAAAATCTGCGATGATGGTTTCAATGATCTCCCGTTCAATCAATGTACACGCACACACACGCACACGCACGCACGCACGCACGCACGACAATGCGATAAAACCGAAATATCTATATGCCTCCTATCGTGAATACTTATACGTTATAATGACACGGAATTTTTTTTTTTCTACTTCGCGACTAATCGAATTTTCACTTAAGACCTCTCGATTGTGTTTCACTGCACTATCACGCGTGTATATATATATATATATATATATATATATGTATATATATGTGTGTATATCGATAATATGATTTATATGAACGAGTCACGGAACACGTCACACTTGTCACTTACTATTCTTCTACTATCATCGATATATCTTCAATAGAGAACGCTTCTATCGAATCAAGAGAAGAAGAAGAAGAAAAAACACACGCACGCGCGCACGCACTTTGGAGTATTTTTACTCCGAAATATCGCAAGTTCTACTTTTACACGTAAAACTCGTCGATTAATCCTTTCGTATTACGAATTTTCTTATACTATCAAACAGACGTATACCTGTCGGGATAACTCAAAAAACTTGGTCTTTCGAGTTTCTCAGCTGAATAGACGATTTCGCATCAGAATATGCTTCACTATTTTAGGACGAAAATTAACAAGTAATATCACTCCCTCACACGCCTTTCGATTCGTACTTTCTTTTCTCGGTCGAATCGTTCGATTTTCAATTTCGGCAATTGAGAAGAAGACGAAAACAAGGAGAAAAAAATATTTACAACGAAAAACGACCGAACCTTAATATCCGATAAAGGTTGTTTATGTACGATCACAGTTATTTATTCCAGCGTTTGTATCCAACGATCGGTGATATCGATAAAATGATTCGTCGTATTTGCCGTTTTGTTTATAGTCGTCGTGCAAAGATTCTCGGAGAGTCGTTGAAACAGAGAGAGAGAGAGAGAGAGAGAGAGAGAGAGAGAGATAGAAAAAATAAATAAATTAGCCACAAGGTTCCCCCGCTATTATCACTCGTGATATTCGTAAAATTTCGCGGAATATAATGGTATGAATGAAGGACCAAAGCCAAAGGATCCCCCGACATCCATACGCAACGGCACTCGCCTATTAACTGAATAGCCCGACGCGACGAGAGGACGGGCCTCGACTGGGGTTTTCTTCCCCGCCGTGCCAACTTCATCCCCCACTCCGACGACCGGCGCTGTCTGCCGTTGCCGCGCGGGAAGCCCGCGGGGGAATCTCTCGCGACGGTCTTATATACCGTGGTCCGAATTTACAGACAGACGAATGGACCCGAAAAGAGAGAGAGAGAGAGAGAAAGAAAGAGAGAGAGAGAGAGAGAGAGAGAGAGAGAGAGAACTGGGACCGGTATCACATTAGCAGAGAAGAGTTGGTGACAATTTGGGCCAGTTGGTAAATTTGAACCACTTAAATTTTCCGATACAGTACACAACCAGCCTTTCGGATAAAGGATACGAGAATTCAATTCACGATAAAAGCATATGGGTTTTATGAAATTTATTTTTCGAAAAATCTGAAATTGCTCGGCAAATTTTGAGATGTAGCCAATTCCGTTCGAGCGAGGATGTAACGAAACTAAAACGGTGGTCCAAATTTGCACCAACTTCTCTAAGTGTATACTGTACATTCAGGAAAAGATAGGAAAAAAAAAGATCGCGTCTAGTTCGCCCTTTTGCGCGCTACGTGCTCGGTAACCCCCCGCTGCTCGTTCGCCCTTTTCGTGCCCCAAAAGAGCCCACACGCTCCAGCTGCCCTCGAGCTGTGTGCTTTTCCACCCTAAGCTCTCTCTCTCTCTCTCTCTCTCACACACACACACACACTCTGCATGATTTCGTAGGGTTCTCTATCTGCGGGAGAAGAAAGAAGGAAAAAAGAACTGTGTTGCTGCTGCATCGCTTCGACATAGGCGTTTTTATAGCCCTCCGAGTAATGTTACACGTATCCTTTCTAGTCGGTTCTTGTCCCGCGTGTGTGTCTCGTTACGGATATTCTTCTGTCGTATACCAATTGGAAAACGTATCCCCAAGAAACAAGACCCGAATTGGCTTCATTCCGATGTTTTCCATTCGCAGGTGAAACAGGGCCGAGGATCCGGGGACTAATTCGGAAACCACGAATTTTTAACATACGCCAATAGAAAAAAGAGATTAGTTTGATGATTTAACTGCGTTCACAAGGTTTGTGGTAAATATTGACTTTTCGCCAGCATAACCACTCGACAGTTAGATTTTTTGACACGATTGATTTTCTCATACCCCTGAATTTATCATTATCATCCACGCGGAAGTCTTTCTTCGATATACCGACAATTCCTTGGTTGAACTATTTAACTGTCTCACGAAAATTTAACAAACTGAAAACAACTGGGGTACTTGCGACTGCCAATAAATACTCCTCTGTAGCCCCGAGAGACATGGGCAAAAGAAGAAAAAAAAAATATCAACACTTTATAAATTGATAAATTCAGTGTATTATTTGTTTTGTTCTTATTTCGTATACGATGATTTTATCGAAATCGAAATCTGCGATGCAAGAAGGGGCCCTCGGCTAAATTTGACACGGGGGGAAAGGAAAAAAAAGGGAAGCGGTACACGTGGAATTTAGAAATCAAATTTGGTATCTTCTCTTCCATTCTAGTTTATGGTATATCTATGTGTATGCTATAGCCATCGGAGTATCAATCGAATCGTTTAGCATAAGGAACCTCGTACACCCCAGGCGCTTTACTCCCTCACATGTGTATATATATGGTGTGTGTATACTCGAGAAATGGCTCGTTCCCGCCCCAAGAATTCAACCCCTACGTGAGTGACGAGACCACCGACGTTTTCACTCACGAACTCTTCGTCTCCATCTCGTCGTTCTACCCGCCCCAAAATATCTCGTCGGCAACTATTCACGTGCACTCATATATATATATATTATATATCTATATATGTATAGATATTTCGTGTATTAGATGCGCGGTATCCAAAAGTACTAGCGGCAAAGCGTCGGAGACGCTGGCACTTTTTTTTTTTCTTTCTTTTTTCTTCTTAAGAGCCCAAGTGTAGTCTGAGTGCTCCGTATCGTTCTATTTCAAGAGTCACGTGTTGACAACACGTGATCGGGTAATTGACTTTCAATGTAACCACGAAAGTGAAAAGAGATGTCTTTCGTTGCGTCTGCGCACGTTGGCACATCGGGAATGGACGATTACAAGGTTTATTTGACATTAACGAAATTCTTATTCACACTTTTTATTCACGCATGTTAATTATTCTTGATGCAAGAATCGACCACGAATTTACCCAAGTTTTTATTTCAGTTCACATTTGCTTCCAGCTGCGTCATGATTAAATTGATCGATAAAAATTTTTCATTTCGAATTATTTAATCGTTTATTCAGGGGGATGGTTTATACATTTTATAGAATTGTTTTACTTTTTCCATTTCGATTATTGAATTATGGCTACGAATATTTAACCGACACGCTTTGATCGCAAAGGAAAGTTGCATTCATCTGCGAGATTTTGACGGAAAAACTGATTCATACATTTTTTTTATTATCAACAATGTAATATTCGGAGACGTGGATCACTATCAATCACACGAATTGTATATCCCTATCCCTAAGTATATAATACAAGGCATATTACATATTACTTTCCTATACGTTGTGCACGTACGTAATACCCTGAATACACCAATTCTATTTAATTCATTGTATAAAATATGAATTCAATAAATCATTTTATTTCAAATGATCAATTGCACGTCCTGTTTGCCCATTATTGCCATTATAGAAGGGATTACATACTATCTTTTTTCCTCTCGACGATTGAATTACGACGAATTTAACCGACATTGGCCGATGTTAAATTTTCATATCGAGAGTCTGGAACGTATAAAACAAGATTTGAAAAAAAAAAAAAAAAATGACGCGATGGATACATAGCTGTGAAGTTATTGTGTTGTCGTGTCGAGAGGGGCAGGTCGTCGTAAATAGAGCCCGAGAAGCGAAGGGATGTATTTGGCATTTCAGTGCAGTCGAAAGGACAAGGGGTATGTCATTGGGGTAATTTATATATATATATATATATATATATATGTATATATTACCCTAAAATAATCTCTTTCTCCCTCCCTCCCTCTCTCTCTCTCTCTCTCTCTCTCTCTATCTCTCTCGCTCTCTCTGTTCGACAACATAAAGTATGTGCAATCGCCATATGGCGTACACCGTATTCTTCAATAGCCCTGTTGAGAGCGTCCATCACAGAGCAGAGCACTTCGTCGTCTGGCCAAAGTGCATTATGACAGATTATAACTGCATAAACTTTGGGTGATGACCCTCTTACCGGTTACCTCCAGTGTATTTCCCGATATTCACGGAAGTTCTCATGCACGGAAACTCTCCGGTTATAATTATCATCGTAAACTTGAATATCGGTCGATCCTACACAGTGGCCATGAGAATACCGATGACGAGCCAGAGTTTCTTGACGAGAGATAGGGTTGCTGCTTGTTCACCGCATACCTGCCGCACGTTCAACAAAATTATATGATCCCAGCGTCAATAAAGAAAAAAAAAGAAGAAGAAAAAGCAGGTAGCTGAAAAATGCTCGGACGTTTCGTTTTTTCAGAAGCCCTATTTAGACTCTCTCCCTCCACTAGTGGCCTTGCAAAGGCTTGCGACCACTTATTTATATTGTCCAAAAAAATCCTGGATGAGTGATCGATCGTAAAAACGAGGCCCCTCTCTGTTCCTAGCTCTCCTACGCGCGTTTTTTTTTCCTGTGTTTTACCGAATCCATTATCCCTTGCAAGGTTTATTATCGCTCTTTCCCGAAATTTTATTTTTACTTCAAGATTGCCCCCGGATTAGCGACACAGAGAGAAAGAGAGAGATCGTATAGTTCGAAAAAAAAAAAAATTATTAAACGCGCACTAAAATGTAGCAATAATCATCGCGAGGCTCGCTGATAAGCGAGGGCTGGGAGAAATTCTGCTCGCTAATTTATGTATTTCGCGTAACAGCTTTTGGACAGGAAAATTCGACTCAACTCGCATACCGTATAGTCGCGAGATTATCAGGCTGAAACCATCAGGCTTTACGAGTGTAAGAAAAGAATAAGGTATGCCAGTTAATGTGGAGGGAATCGGGACACCACAATATGATGAACGATCGATTAACACCCCTATAATCTTTTCGTCAAAATCTCTCCCTAGGCCTTCATCTATTAACATCGCATAACTCTTGTAATATGCCTCAAATATGTTGGAAATTTTGCTATAGAAATACGCATGTCAATATCATTTTTCACGATGGTTTGCTTAAAATATTTTTCTACCGGTTAATCCAAATTTTAAAGTGAATATGTATACACTTTTCTATGCAAGATAATGTTCTTCATGAAAGCGGTGCGCAAAATGTAATTCCCAAGTCGCGCTTTTCTCGTATTCAAGAATTCAAACTTACAAAGCTGAATGCAAGAGCGTATACGTATATACGCATGCCTACAATATATATACGACACTGTGATACATAAGAAAAGCAACACAATAAGGCTCATCTTTCCCTTTCTCTCTCTCTCTCTCTCTCTCTCTCTCTCTTGTTCCGGGAAGCTCTCTTTATGCTACCGGAACGTTTTATAAATGTTTCCTAAAACCCTTCACCTCGACTGTGCGCTCGGTAGCATCTCCAGCATACACCCACATGCACTCACACCTTTTGCTCTGCACCGCTGTTACTCGCACTTTTCTTCACCTGCATATTCTCTCTCATCCATCTTTCTCCGTCTTTTTCTCTTGCCTACCGCATCTATTACTCCATCACCTTATCTATATATACCTTTTACCTTCCTGGCGTGCGGAGCAAGCGGGATTTCATTTTCTTGCGAGAAGCTCGTTCGCGCAAATTCAGACGAGAGGCGCCCGCTCACGTAAGAAATGCAAATTTGCAGGTGCAGCAACAGAATCCTGGCTCAAGAGACAGAGAGAGAGAAAGAGAGAGCTATATGTACAACAGAATGCGTCTTTTCTTCATATGCATTTTTTTATACCACTCTTCTGCGGCATTCTTTGTCTTTTTCTCTCTCTCTCTTTTACTTTCCTCGTTCGTTTCACCCTCTTGGGTACAATACAAGAGCAACCAAGTATTGCGTTGTTGCGACGGACTTGTCTACCTCATAGAAACAGTAACTCGAGCTAGAGAGATGAAAGAGAGAGAGAGAGAGAGAGAGGGAGAAAGCGGAGCACATGAACATTAGGTAGCAGCAACGTACGCGGAGAGTGAGAATAATTATGTAGAGATATTGTTGAAGCGCGCGATAAGGGAATAAGAAAGCTTTTCAAAAGGAAATCCCTGCTCATATACGATGTGAGAGAAAGAGAGAGAGAGAGAGATGAGAGAGCCTGACCTAGTAATTACTACAGACGTGGCCTCATAGCTAGCGGAGCAGATGAATACGTTCCTCATGATCGTCGTCATCGTCGTCGTCGTCGTCGTCGTCGTCTTGCGAACAGATCGTATAAACGTATGTAACAAAAAATAACGAATGTTTTTTGCATTGTTTGTTGCCGGATCACATAATACGTTATCT
Source organism: Rhorus exstirpatorius (assembly GCA_963564615.1). Lineage (NCBI taxonomy): Eukaryota > Metazoa > Arthropoda > Insecta > Hymenoptera > Ichneumonidae > Rhorus > Rhorus exstirpatorius. Next base: position 31,590,724 of record OY751317.1, read on the forward strand.
TCGAACCATGTATAATTTATCAGGCATGTTATAATTATACAGATGACATTAGAAAACTTTTAAAACGCTGTAAGTTCTGGAAAAAAAATATATTCCCAAACTGCACTTAGTCTCAGCAAATCTCATCATTTCGCTAACTAGATACCGCACACTCAAACATATCATCGACTCAACAAGGAACAACTCACTGAGTGCTGAGTTGTGCCCGGTCCAGAGTTGATAATCTGACGAATTTTGACGTGTTGATTCGATTAAACGGCGAGTTTAGCCGTGGACAGTTGAGCTGGTGTCGAGTTGCGACTGTGCAGGCTCAGTGACGTTCAAAATTGGAAATGTATAGACACAGTTGCGTAAGTTATCGATGTATCGAGTTGGCTTCTCAAAAAAATAATAGCTGCCGGTACATCGAAATAAGTTTGAAGAAGAAAAATAGATTTTTTTCAAGTAAAAGCCTTCCCCTCTCACTGCCTATGATATACAAAAAAATATATATCCATCGGGTAGAATACAATTTATAATTATACAACCTAACAGAGTTTTGATGAGAAAATGCTGAAAGTACGTAATTTCAGAATTTTTCTTTCACGTGCCTGGGCATGTTATATGTATCCAGCAATATATTTTGTCTCTCGGTGCCATATGTTACGCTCATATAATACATATCACTAATTTTAATTAACCTATATCGCCCTATAATCTTACTCGCTATTTCCGCTCAGCCGCTATCTTTTGCTTTCGAGCCCTCATCCATCTTCATATTTGCTGTCTCTCGCTCGCTTCTCCAATTAATTTATCAAATTGCCAAACACATCCGACATATCTCAGGACCTGATGAGCTATTCATCCATTGACACTGGATATCAGACATCCTGCTAATCAGCCTCGGTCATTCACAATTGGTCATTGGTGGCGGATAAAAAAAGTCGGGCCCGTGAAATCGGTTGCTTTGGAATATAAATTTTTGACGACACTATCCGCGTACCCTGAATAACCTTAAATTACGTTGAAATGCGCTGACAAATATTCCGCAAAGGAAAACGATACAGAAGTAAGATATCAAGATAGGTCGTGTGATGCTATCACGGAGCATTAACAGATCGAAGATGGTTTCGAGCTCAGAGAGCAAAAGGGGCAAGATTCTCGTCGCGACCGCTATACATACAGAAATATTTATCGCCGGAGCCGTGAGATTTGGAATTCTGCCACTTGCTCCACAAACGCAAATTCGAGCGCAAATTGCAGTGCCAGAAGAGACAGACAGCCCCAAAACCAAGGATACGTATATGGTAGTCCGATTCCATTTAAATTTCACGAGGCATCTCAGCGATTTATGAACACTGGTTTCATTGCACGATCTTGAACAACATCGTAAATGACGGTTTTGCGCTATTACAATAATATTCAGTTACATAAAGAAAATTTTTATTATTTTTTCGATTGATTCCATAAATTTTAATATCTCCAATTCTTGAAAACGTTTAAGAAAAGACGTTAATTCATTTAGTATAATTTTTATAGACTTCGCGGGATTATATGGACGGCATAACGATGATTCATCCAATGTAATTTCAATAAAAACCGGATTTCATTATATAAATACAGATCCATTGGATCCCGGAAGACCGACTTAGGTGGTTATTCTCTCAGTATTCAAATAACTACCAAAGGTATCGTTATGCCAGTATCAACATTATTTATTGCTATATAATTCGTAGTATTATAATTAAGGATCATTGTATACCAGCGGACGTCCGTACAAGAACGGGTTGTATTATCTTCCTAACTACTGCCATACTCGATGCTGCCACGCACGAATATATGTAATATATATAGATATATATACATATACACAGGGTTAGATGAAAAGAGGTCATAGTACAGGGGGTGTAACGAAAAACTGGTCGTAAAATCGAATTACGTTCTAGCCGAGTTGAGAGTACGAACGAGAGTGGGCTATGTTCCAAAGGAACGTCTGCCGGCAGGAAAACGGGTTTAAAGCGAAACAGCTTCTCCCAGTGTGTGTATATGTATAGACATGTAAATACAAATGAAGCGAAACCCATCAAGTCAGCCGCAATATTTTTTCATGTCACCAAATAGTTTTCATCATTTTTTATAGAAACTTGAGCTATATAATAAGTATAAAGGAAAATAAAAATTTTTAAGACTTTTAAGTCGGGTATATTGGCTGGAAGCAGTACTTAACATACTTTTCAATAAATTTTTTTATTCATTTTTTTTATTAGCGCCTCGTACACGCATCTATTTCTCCATACAAACGATTGACAACTATATAGCTCGAGATTCCGATCAGGATAAATATTCGCATCCCCCATTCTGTGGAAAATTCATGAGTTAACTTTCGACGCTCATCTAGAAATATGCAAATACTTTTTATCATTTATTATTGTCGCATTTATTATCGATTACAAATTTTACCTGTCACCTCCCGCGTCCCTAACGCATCATCGCATTCATGATCCGATAAAAAATATTAGAGAGAAAGACCTAGAGCCGTTCACTCTCATATTGGCTGGAATAAGAATATAGAAAGTTTGACTCTCGGAGTCATTAAAATAAAAAATTCCAATTACTCGCTCAACGTGGCAATCTATCGCGGAAAATAAATTCCCGATTGTGTGCAAGGCAAGCAGTAAATAGGGATTCGTTGTGGAAAAAAAAAAAACACTTAATGCGAAGGGTGGTTTCTTTTTTGTGCACTTTTCTCGGCATGGTGTATATTCCAAAGGAACACACGCGCGCGTCTGTTGCTTTTCATTTCGTTTCGTTCCGTGACGAGAGATGACGAGAAGGCTGGCGGGTGTGGGGTATAGAAACGCGCAGCTAAGTGTATAAGAGGAGTCATATCCCTTCGAGCTTTGTGCAAGAACGCGCGAAGGACCCTTCGCTAGAGGGGATATATTCGACTCTCTACACGCGTATCCCCGAAACGATTGCTGTGGAAATTTGTGGTGAACAACCACCGTACGACGAGTATTAACGAGATTCTTTGCCGGGGTGGGTATTCAAAGGGGATCGAAGAGAGTGAGCGAAAGAAAAAAAAGCCTAAAAACGCACTGAACCGCAAGCAAGCGCCATTGCGTACGTCTCATTTCTGCTGGAAGCTGCTCCTTAGCTCTTATCTTGATATATATACTCAGCGGATCTCTCAGTTACTCTCACTTTCTCATTTCTCTCGTCTCGAGGTTCTGTTTCTCTCTCTCTCTCTCTCTTTCTCTCTTTCGGTGTTAGAACTACTGGAATGATGTCGGAAACATTTGTCTCAAGTGGCGCGTTTAAGATTTGCTTGTTGCTCGATATATTCAGAGCACCCCATTGCGTATACCTATCGGGATAGACCTACCGCTGTGTTTTAGAACTCTCAGGACTTTGACGATGCCGTGGGTTCCATCAGCGTTACTCTCACCACGCTATATAAGCCGTGGATAAATGAATATATATATTATGTGAAGAATACTCCTGGAGGCTTGACGACGCTTCGAGTATCCCGGTGATCACCCAGCTATGTTGACGGGAAATTCGTCGAATAGAACGCCCGAGGATCACACTACTTGATTTTAGTCAAGTCGAGCGTCCTTACTCGAGGCACAAGTAGGATCCTATATCTATGCGGGATATACCAATCTATGGAGAAACTAAAACAGTGGCATATGCGTACTCTCCGTAACGCTGATCCTTGGAGTAAAATACCCATATCTCTATTGTTAGAATATTGTAAAGTATATGCATGGGCTACTCGAAGTAAAGCGGGACAATTTTTAAAACGAGGCAATTTTTCGGGGTCTTTAATTTCGGGGCAGGTAGGCTGTGGGAAGACATCTGAATGAAAAAAATGGCTTCTGAAATCTTGTTTTTGGGTTTAGCTCTTTTGAAATTTCCTTCTTGCAGACACTATAATCTGAGAATTGAACGGCTCTCAAAGTTTTGGCCAATAATCATTTTGCATTATGCTCTCTAAAGGAATAGCCCATACATGCATAGGACCGCATATGCATATAATACGCACATATAGCGTAGGGTAGTGAATATCCGCAGTGGATCGCTAGCGGCGTGGTCCTTGTCCACGAGACCCGCCAACGCCACCGGGTCCATTGTTCTCGTGTCGAGTGTGGCTCGTTGCGTGTCGATAACTCACGGTACCACCGGCAACAGAGCACCGGAGCTGAGTATAGGGATGGACCGAAAGACTCCGCTGGCAATTCACGGAGATGTATATACAGGCTCCGTGTGACTATACTCTCAACATGTGATTACTCTCTGTCTTCTCTTCTCACAATTTTATCGTTCTCGCATTCACTCTCTTTTCCTGACTTTCCATCTCTCGCGTATCGTTATTCATTCGAACTTCTCTCTCTCTCTCTCGCTCATTCTATCACTTTCTGCTTCGAGTGTCTCGGTATTAGTACCACTGTCAGAACAAACGAATGCCTGAGCAACGATTTCAGGGATGTTTCGGTTCTACAAATTTTCTTTTTCAAAAAAAGTTTGAAAAACTTCGTGAAAAGTTAGAATTTTAATTTTTTCGATGACAATCATTGACAATTGGTAATCATAGCAAAGTCATATTCAATTATCCTTACTGGCTGACCGCTAGGCTTGTCTGAGGATAACACGCAAGATAGCGAAATGGATAGAGTATACCTGGAGATTGATAGATCGCAAGTCCACAGGTGTGAAAAACAAATGCAAAGTAAGGATTGGCAGCGGTATGGTAGATGTTTCCGGTATGAAGTATACAGTTTAAGGATTTCCTTCGATATGGCGCGTAAAATGGATTGGATTCTGCTGATAAACGCTCGGCATATAGAAGCTTTTTTCTTGGGACGAAAATTCTGCCAGAGCTTTTCAAACGCTGCTAGCTGGCGGTGGTTCTGGTACTCGTCTATATCATTCTCTATCGATCCTGCTGCAGCCACATTTTTTTTACCAAAGTCGTGCGCGCTCCGTGTACCTTTTATTGGCTGATCCACTCATCCTCGTGATAGAATCCGTCGCACGAGTCCGATTTTCCCTGTAACTCCACAACGGTTTATAGGCGAACCCCACGATCATCCCTTTGTGAGACCCTCTATTGTGTGAGCATTCGTCCACGTAAACGAAATTGCCATTCGTCTGTGCTCGGAAACGGGAGAGTCCCGGTGATCCATACAGAGACACTAGTTCAAGCGGTAATGCTATAGTTTTTTACTTATGTATTTATATACATATACATATATATTATATACTCATATGTGCGAATAGGAAAACGAAAAGGGTGCAAGGGATCGTATGTGATACGTTACGGGGATGGAAAATTGTGCTATACAGCATCCCGTCATATTGACTGAATACAAAAGCGACACTATTTGGGCGTGACTGCATCCAAGTCCCGACAATCCGCCACGGTCTTTCCCGTCCCTATTTTCACGCTACAACGCGAACGAGAAACTTCACTTCGCGTTATCGTTATATAGACAACTGCGCATATTCCACGTCGCACTCTTGTCTGTTATTATGCTAGATATATCTACTTTTTCTGACACATTATCTCAGTTTCGTGCATTTTTCTTATTTTTTCTCCATTTTCTTAAATATGCATAGCTGCTTGACACTCGGTGCGAGCTATGTACATTATGTATCTGATGCGGGTGGATGCTTGCCCCTACCAATTCTCGAAATCCACGTGACGAATTCATAGAAAAGAATGGGGGGGGGGGGGGGGGAATGTATTGCTGAGGCTGCCTACATATTTCATTCGGATTTGTCAAGCTGCGCGAATTAATCTTTCATGCTCTGATTATTATTCCGAGTCTAGCATTCGTAGTTGATGGCTGAATATTATAAAATTGTTTATAAAAAAATCTTAATTTTTTTTCCCGACGGTAAAAGGTGGATATCCGTAGCAGAGCTACATTTTCCATAACGAAGGAGAGACGCTAGGATGAGTGACATTGATGATTCGACCAAGGGGTTCTCTCAATTTCCCTATCTATCTCTCTCTCTCTCTCTCCCTCTCTCTCTCTCTCTCTCTCTTGTCCTTATGCAGAGGGATTGAATGAATAAGATTGATTCCCACCGGACAGTGACGAGAGCACGTGCATGTAGGAACAAAAGAAGTCTCGTAAAGTAGAAAACGAGAGAGGGGTTGATATGGAATGTTGGAGATTTTTTTAGAAGGCGCTTCGAATTTTCACAGAGGTCTCGGATTACCACGTGAAAAATTAACGGGAATACGAGGTCGTAATTGGCCTAAAAAATGCAGACGTTTCGAGCTTTCACGTGGGCGAACGGATGGCCCATAATGAGCTTGTCGACGCTCCCGGCATTTTTCGATTTCCACCACTCTCATCATCATCCTCCTCGGCGAGGGACGCAGATTGAGGAAGCGCGAGAGCGCAGCGTTTGACGCTATATAATACTCGAAAATATTTGAATGGAAAAAAGATAGTCCGAGGATTCGAGGCTATTTCACTCTTTGGCAGACGCAAATATATACTTATATTATCGAATATCGAAAACGTTGCTGCGGCTAGGAACTTTAATGCAGTCTACAAAATCGATTTTTTTTTTGTAGCAGAGCACCCGGGAAAGAAGTTACAACTTACGCCCCTGAGATATCGATTTCATCAAACATTTACAGTCAGCTCCCTCTAATTTTTGGACGTTACAATATCTTTGGCTGAAAACTTTACATACAGATGGAGAAAAATTTAATAAATATATCTGTGGAATAATAAAGCTGATATATTGAATAGTTCTTTTTAAAATACATTTCGAGAAATGAGTAATTTTATTCGGGCCAACGAGACGGAAAGCTACCTTACAGTCTTTTTCCAACTCGTGGGTTATACCTTGCTGGGAGACGGAGCTAAATGCACTTGCTGAGCATACATATATATACTCCCGCAAAACTCAATCGCTGTAATACTCGAAAGTACGAGGATTCTGCACATGACTATATATATATATATAAATGAGGGCGGAAACTCCGTTGGTGCGAAAACGTGAGAGCATGCCTTCGAGGGATACTTCCCCAGTGTATCGATACATATATCGAACGTTGAGCCTGCATCGTATACGGTATATTCCATCTTCCATATACTTTTTTAGTTTCACGTTTTACTATTTTTTTATTATGTTTTTTTATTATTATTTATTTACCAACGAACGCTACCTGCAAAAAAGGTAGTCGTGGATAACTTTTGACTTCTAGGAATGAAAAACGTATACATGTATATCTAATTCGAAGCCCGTGCTCTCTCTCTCTCTCTCTCTCTCTCTCTCTCTCTCTCTCTCTCTCTCTCTCTCTCTCTCTCTCTCTCTCTCTCGATGTGTTGCTCTTTTCGACATCGTTGAGTTTTGAGCTGAAGAAGCAGAGCGAGTCATGGATCGAGCGGGCGAGACAGAATCTTCTCTATGTACCAAAGAATTCGCCCGGGGATACGTCTGTCCGCGAAACTTATTGTTGCGGCCGATGCGCGCCCACGGTTGCCTCAGCCAACAAAGTTATACGTATACCTACCGTAGCCATGTGCCACGATCAAATTAACTCTGGCATGCCTGTTCGAACACTTCAAGAAACTGCAGCTTCCCGCTTTCTCTCTTACTCGCTCACTCCTTCTTCCCACCTATGATTGTCCTGATACTCTTCTTTCATCCTGCTTCTAAAATCTATACCCTCTTATCACTACTTTTCCATCATAAGAACGATTAAAGTTGTGAGGATGCAGTATGTCGAGCATCAAGCCGAAAAAAAGTCTAAAAAAGTCTCTTCGTTTAAAACTGCCAACTAAAACAATTGTTTGTTCGAACTGATAAAACAATAATTTTTTTCTAACTAAGCAGTGTTCGCTGGAGTCGAAGAACGCTCTTCAGTACCACAAATGCATATAATCCCGTCCATACGAATCCCACCAACTCCAGCGAAAACTGTTCAATTACAGAAAATTGAGTTTTTTATATTCCTATATTTATTCAAGGATTAAGATTTATTAATTTGTGCTGAAATTTTCGTTTGATTGAAAAAATGTAATATTTTTAATCGTCTTACTGAAATCGGACCGTGTTCGAGTAGAATATTTCGCAAATACTTCTAGACCGGCCCTTTCTTACAGACAATAAAGTATGTAGGATTCAACATACCGACGCCTCTTACGAAAAGTAGCACGTTTCAGATTTCTTACGAAAACTAGCACGTTTCGGGTTTTTACGAAAACTAGCATGTTTCGGGATTCACTACGAAAATTAGCACGTTTCAATTATTGACGCGAAAAGTAGCACGTTTCAGGTATTGTAGCGAAAACTAGCATGTTTCAGGTACTGCGGCGAAGACTAGCACGTTTCAGTTATCGCCGCGAAAATAAGCACGTTTCAGTTATTGCTGCGAAAACCAGCACGTTTTAGGTATTGCGGAGAAAACTAGCACGTTTCAGTTATTGCCGCGAAAACTAGCCCGTTTCGGTTATCCCCGCGAAAACTATCATGTTTCGATTAGTGCAATCAAGATTTTTTGAAGATTCGTGCCGTGTGCGGTAATTGAAATAAAAGTCAATTTGTGGATGCAGAAGTGCGTTTTCTGCGTTAAAATAAACTTATAAATATCCTCGAAATTGTGTTGTCAATGCAGATCTTTACAGATGTTTTAAATTTCTTCCAGATTTTTTATCAATATAAATATCAATTAGTCTTATTATATTTATATCGAGTAGTCCTTATCTAAACTACGCGTAATCTTTCTACAAGAGTGTAACAACTTATTGTATGATATTGGAGATGAGTAAATCAGTCATTTTTGATTTTTATACTCAGTAATACTACACTCTTACTAATCTGTGTAGTATTTGCATTGCAAGTTTATTTTATAAAATAATGCTTGTATAAAATGCGCTTGAAACACAAAAATATCTATTTTAATTGGTATATTACAAGATATTTGAATAGTTATTTATGTTACAAGACATTTTAATAATGATTTATTAGCACTATTAGGATAGTGCTACTAAATGATTGTGCAAGAAATAATTCGTATGCGTATTAGATTAACATTTTAATAGAGTCAACTTAATTTATCTTTTCTAAAAAAAATATGCACCAGCAGAATTTTTGGGAGCTAAACTTTTAAGTTTTTTTCAATATAATTGCAATTCTCGTATACACGTAGATGTAGTGAACAAAAGTATGCAGAACAATACATACAGATAGATAAGGTTCTAGTCTCGAGTAGTAAAGTGAAAACATAAAAATTATCACAAGACGAACTTCGGAACGAAAACTTAGATCAATATTTTTTCTATACAATGTATAACTTCGACGAAACTTTACAATGATACTACAGTAGAACCTCGCACAGTTTATATAATGCAAGGACAATGTAAGATATGTGAAGAACCAATCGCGATCTTGCGTTGAGCCCTCCTTTAGGGCCAATTCCGCGATATGTCCAGTGATTGCCCCGTGCTAGCACCACCACCCGAGCTGTTCCCCTGCCTATATAAGTTATGTGAGTTTCCACTGTACTATTTTCCGATGGATATGGATCTCTTCAAAACTTGCGGAATTTTTTTTTTCACCAATGTAAAAAATTTTCCATCTACATAGGTCAGAACAGTAGTAGAATCAACAATATTTAATGAGGTAATGAATAAAGTAAGCGAAAAAAAAATTAAAGTAGACCACCTGCTCGAAATTCGCACCATTTCTTGTATATATATTATCAACGGAAAATAAAATACCTAAAACGAGAATAAAAATTCGAAGTTAACGTTGTTCCTTTGCAAAAAAAAATTTCGTTAAAAAATGTTTGTAAAATACTTTTCTTTTGTCGTTCGTCATTGATTCAACTGATAAATCAGTTCTAAAAAAAAACAAAATAATACATTTTATTTATCGCATAAAATTAAGTTCCCAAGACTCTCTTTGGATATTCAAAAATTCTCGTTTGTTCTCATTCATCCCGTTATCGCGAATACTTGGTCATCAGTTGAAAAAAAACCTGAACGAAATAGCATCATCAAATTTCTCAGCTTGAATCTCCATCTATGATAATATTCGCATATGAAACAAATAAAGGTTTATAATTTATTTCTTATAGAGCTCCCGAAAAAATTATTGAAACATTTATCAAATCACTTTAACACGTCATTTGTATATTTTACAGCAGTATACAGTCAAAGAATAATAAAACGTCGTAAAATAGAAATATTATTCGTTTCAGTTCGACGAACATACTAGTTTTTACGGTGAAATCCGAAACTTGCTAGTTATCGTGATGAATATCCAAACGTGTTAGTTTTAGCGGTGAATGTCCAAACATGCTAGCTTTCGCGGCGAAAATCGAATCGTGTTTGTTTTCGCGGTGGATGCCGAAACGTGCTAGTTTTCGCGGTGAATATCGAAACATGCTAGTTTTCGCGGCGAAAATCAAAACGTGCTAGTTTTCGCGGTGAATGTCGAAACGTGCTAGTTTTCGCGGTGAAAACCGCAACGTGCTAGTTTTCGTTAAAAATCTGAAACGTGCTACTTTTCGTAAGAGGCGTCGATACATGTCTGCTTACTTCGATTTTTTTTTCTTATTATATTTACATCAAACTGTAACAACATTCTGTATTCGTAGATATATGCAGACGTAGTACATTGTGGATGACGTGTGCAACAAATTTTCGTAATTAAGCGACAAACAATAATTTATCGTTCGTAATTACGACAGGACATACAAAAATCAACGAATCCTCGTTGAGAGCGAGTGCACATAGTCCTTGTAGTATTAAACGAAAAAAAAAGTCTCATGTGTATACAGCGCTTCAACGATTTTCGGTCTCTCGTAATAAAATGCAATAGCACGCGAACAAACACTCATTAAAAATTTTAATCCAATCGTCGTCCGCGTATATCCATGTATACGAATTCATATGATCTGCTGCACGCTTCTCATTTTACATTTAACAAAAATGGACAATGGCTCTCTATCTCTTTCTCTCTATCTCTCTCTCCCTCTCTCTCTCTCTCTCTCTCTCTCTCTCTCTCTCTCTCTCTCTCTCTCTCTCTCTCTCTCTCTCTCTGCTGTCCTCGCCATTCGTGTAGGCATTTGAAACAGTCTGAGCATGCGAAAAATTAATAACATATAACCATGAATATTCCAACTTCTACATGTCAAAATTCCAATCAGGTGGATAATTTTTCGGATATTCGAACGCACAGTTTTATAACGTCTGTTGAACATACTAAATTCACTCGAATAATTATAAAATATGGTTGGCAGTCGGCTAAATGATTTTCTTAAGGATGTATGAGCACTAGCTTCACGATCATATATATAAAAATCTGAATTTTTTATATGGTGTAGCAGAAGTTTATAGGATAAAACCTGCAAAATTTCAAAGTGGGTCAACGACTCTTTACGCGAGTAATTAATTCGTGAAATCAAGATATTTATCCCACGCCATATACGAATTCTGGGCTGACGCAACTTTGAAACAGAAATTCGTATCTTTCACGATCAGATACGATCAATATTAAAACTGTTAAATGTTCAGAAAACTATCACGATTACATACGTTCCATAAAAAATGGGGGTCAACGAACCTTTTGACATACAATTATCGATTTTAAGGAAATTTTTCGCGTCCGACTCTCTCTTGTTTCATGCGTGCCCCTCGCTCACCGCGCTCACCCGCGCCCACGTTTTCGCTTATTCCCCGCCACCTTGTGCTCATACATCCTTGAGACTTCACTTTTTTCATTCTGCAAAATTTTTCTTATGACGAAGGAAAACGATGTCGGCTCATATCAACTTTTTTAGTCCCAAACTAGGTGCGTAAAAAATAATTCCACATGAACTTAATAAATAATTCCAGTTGCGCATGAGGCAGCAGTTTTCAATAAACAATGGACAAAGTGCATGCAGTTGGAATTCATTCTCCACTCTCAGTGAACTCGAACTTCAAGCTCAAACTTATTTTCTACCCGGTGAACTACCTCACTCTTAGAACTCTCGCTCCCTTACGGGGGAAAAAAAAAATAATAATGGCATAAAATAAAAATAAAAATATCGCCTCTGTTAAAATTTTATTATTGAAACAGAGGGACGAATCCCTTCAGTGAAGTTAATGCGAAATGACGATGTGATAAATTTTCCGTTACTTTTTCGACATATTTTTTCATAACCGTTTATACATGGACTCTATATAATACATATACATATGTATCTCTACATCAACAGACACGGCAGCGTCTTGACGCCAAGTATGTGTATTACAAGGCAGATGCCTCACAGTTCCAGTGGGTAGTATTAGTAGAGTACACATCAGGTGAGTAATACGACTATAGACTTTGGTCATGAATCAGAATCAAAGGGGAGCCAACGGGTATGAATGACACGTCATTTATCCAACGCACTTTTATCTTTCTTTCTCTTTCGTTGGGTTACACGGAACGTGGCAAAAGAGGAGACTCTCGTCTCGTGGCTTGAACGGCGGCTTGCGCACGTCCCATATCCGAGGTTCTCTCGTGTGTCTCCCGTGTGTCTCATCCGTGGTGTATAATACCGGAGACCATATCCTTCGAGGCTCCGTGGACAGGTAAAATATAACGCGCAATGAGCAAAGGAGACAGTGAGGGGATTTTTTTTTTTTCGTTTGCCAGCCGCGCAAATAAGAACCACCATGGAGAGCTCTGCCAAGTTCACGGCAGGATCTCGCGCTTATACACACATTCACGCGCACATCAGACTTTTGAGAGAAAAAAAAAAAACAATTCTCGTGGAACGCGCGCGTGGGCTAAGAAGCCGGAAATCTCGTGGCCGTATAACTCATGCGCCTCCGAATCCCATTATATATCGGGCATTCCAGGCAAACTTTTCTTTTATTTTACGAGTGATTTTTTTCAAATTTTGCTGGATCAAAATGGCCTAACATAAATTTTATGGTGTCACGAGGTTAAAATACATAACGAGATGAAAAAATCATATCGTGGTTTCAGTCAAAACGAATTTATCATTTTCACTTTCCAAGTTTTGAGTTTCCTGATTATTAGAAAGTTTAGAAACTTGAGAATAGCTAAAGATAGCCATTGAATTGAAATATTACAGATGCTTTCATTCACTCATAACAACAATAGGAGCGAAAAATGAGGTAAATCAAATTTGGTCCAGGTTATTAATGCTGTGGGAGTTGACATGAATTGGCCCATACATAAATTTCGTATACGTGTGAACTTGTAAACTGGGCACATATACGCGTGTGTATATGTATGGGCGTTTGACCTCGATGAGTTTTGATCATTGTGATCACCCGTTACTTTTATACCCTCTCAATTATATCCCTTTCTTCGGTTTTATATATCTTCACCCTCCTTTTCTGTTCACTCTATCTATACCTTTTCGCATTAACCACTGGGACACCCCCTATACCCCAATTCAGATCTCAATTTGGCGTAATGGTATATCACCGTCTGGAGGTGTGGCTGACTTATCTATCGATCGGAATGAAAAATGATCATTCTCGTTTTTTCGTTGCTCACATTCACCGATGTCACATGTATACATGGTACATTAGATAGGTTCAATCATTCACATTGGTTTGATCACTTGCAGTTTCATCGACTCGAATCACCGAATGACGAACAAACATTCATGCCTTCGTTTCCAGCTCGAGATAACGATGAAAATTCAATATTCAATATGAAAATTCAAAATAAATGCCTGACAATCTCAAAAAGCCTTAATCACTTCAAAGAATGTAAACATTTTTGCTTGAACCGATTCTGTTTCTGCTCAAATTGTGAACTCTATGAGATTGCATGAAAACAAAAATACCTATCAGACTCTGATTTCGAAGCAACATAATTTTGGAAAAAAAATATTTTCAAATCAGAACAAATTGTCACTGTTCTTTGAAAATTCTAAAGAGTATGACAGTTTTTAAATAATCATTATCACTGATAACGAATATTCATATTTTTTTTTAAATGAAAAACTATTTAGAGTGAGAATCATTGCGTTATTGGTTGAAAGAGAAAAAAAGTCCGAGATTTATATATCACGAGCATTAAAAACTTAGGTAGCATAAAAAAAAAACGTTTTTACGGGACATCCGATTCATTTACCAAGTATTCGAGGTAAAATTACGAAGAGGAAGATATTTTTAATTAGAGAGGAAGTTTTTTCAGGCTGTCGTATAATGAGGGTTAAAATGAAGAGGATGGAAGAGTTTTTAATACGTGACTGGGGATGCTCAAGATGCTGTAGTTATGCAGTTGAGTGTCCGGGTAAAGAAAGCTATGGCTCTGCACACCCTCTCGCGCATTTGCCTGCGAGGCTTCGCCGAGAGTATTCTCATGGCTTGAAACTTATTCATACGTACACATATATATATATACGTATGTTATATGGAATTCTTAAAATGAAAAGGACTTCACGATTGAATGTATAAGCATAGATTTTGTGCCCTTATTGCCTTGAGCAATCGTTGCAGGCTGGTCGCTTTACTCTTTTACTTGGGTCCCGAGCGATTCAGCCTCTCGAACGCCCGTACAGACGATAAACGAGTCGCGCAACACATTGTTTCCTGGAATATCTCATCAGAAGACTCCATGGACCTCGTCGACAATGTACACACCTCGTGTCGACGAATCCTTTGGATATATTATTCCGATATGTTATGTAACATAACGAATACGTAGTACCTGATCAGTGAGACAGCAAATACGCGTCATTTTTTATCGCAAAACTCTCTGGATCGAGTCATCATTCCTTAATTTAATTTAATTTAATTTTAACGCCATATTCATCTTGTCATTTTTTTTTTATCATCAAGAAATTCAAGTTTTTATGATCAGAGTGCTTGAAAAAAAAAAAATCCTTGAAACATTCATCTATTTACGACGCAGGAAGATTGTCTTTGATGGGATATCCAAAGAGCTTGCGAAATTATTTATTTTTCTCGAGGATAAAATGTAAAGCTTTAAAAACAGAGTGAAGTAGCTAAAGAGCTCGCGAAATGGCGTAGCGGTTATAACGTGCACTCCAAAAAATTATGACATTGGTGATAATCGCATTTTGTAATGAATTACAAATATTCTTCATATTGCTAACATTTATAGTTCAAGAGATGAAAAATTGAATTTTTAACAAATTCATCGCTCAGTGAAAATCCAAGAGAAAAGAAAAATCTCTTGCATTTTCACTTAGCTATTCCTTCCTTCGCATATATTATCTCGCCTATGGGCATGTGTGCGATAGAATTTATCATTCTAATAAATCTCTTTTGTATCGGCTGCACTATACACAAATATTGATATATATATCCCTGTAAAATTGCGTAACACGCAGACGAAAATGTCATATATGTCAAAAGAGTTTCTTAGGCGAATTTGCTCAATACATGTCAACTAAGCTGTATGATACGCAATATTACACGTCAACTGTTAAAATGTCAATCTATGACATTGATTGGTCTCCCTAATTTTTATTTTTTGAAACCTTTCATTCGATGATAAGCTTCGATACAGCGAATTAAAATTCTTTTATATTACATTTTTCATAAATGTCCCATAGTTTTCTCGATAAAATATTGATAATAATCAAAGAACGAAGAAAAAAACGCGGTAGATAAATAATACAGGGTTTTCGTTTTAAAACTTGGAGGGACGAGCACTATATCGCGCAGTTTTATTGTAAAATCGATCCGCGACCCTTGTGTCGGATCCCAGCACCACGTGTGCTCTTACTCAAATCGTCGAATGTCGACCCTTCATCCGTGATGATAGGCAATCGCCTCGTTTTTCCCCCATTCTACATTCAAATAATTACAATCCCCGAGTCGTTTAGGTAGAGCGATAATTTATGGGCGCGATTCGCGTCGGCCCAACAAGACCATCCACAATACGCGGGTATAATACACGCGTTCCGTAACGAATTCCGGTAGCTCTTTCGGGTTTACACGCCTGCGTGCTGATCGCGATTCGTTCTCAGTCTCACCCGTCTTATATAACGTAAAACGTGCCTGCAACGCACGCCCTTTCTCCATCTTTCACACCGCGCTCCACCGCTGCACGGCATCGATCGTGTTCAGGACTTACCGAGGACTCGTCAGGATCAGTTCGGGTGAGCGCAAAAACTGATCTCGTTCGCTTTTATTTACTTTGCATAACGTTCGAGCCGAGGCAAAAACCCATCGCCATAACTTCACAATGAAAAGTTGTCTCCCGATCGTGTCATGAAATATTAATATTATTAAGCAATACATTTTTGTAAACGGCCAAAGATGAATGCGAAATTAATTCAAAATCCAGCGTTAAACTATGATATTTTTTTCGCCATGAATCTTAGGTTGAAATAGATGAAATCATAATGAGAAAAAAAGGTCAAACCTTGCAAGACTTTCGAAAAAAGTAGTTGAAGAGCAGGACTGTCAAAAAAATTGTCATATAAAATGAGTTATCTAAACTTTTCATTAGGCCTAAATCCCTAAGCAGAATGAAACTAATTTTTTTTTTTCAAATGGATTGTGGTAATTTGGAGAGTTGTTTTCATACTCTTCAAATCTCTGCGGATTCTGCGGTGTTGTTAATTTATAGGGCTTGATAGAAATGGTTCGTACCATTTTGAGGCGCTTATGGTGAAATTCTTCCGCACCATATTCCGATCACCGATGATCACTTTCACCCCTTAAATCATCCCTTCGTGCACGCACCAAATACGCCTCTGGCATTATAGTCGATACTACCAAAACGTTCTGTAACGGATGGGACTTTCCTTCTCGCGCTCGCGAATATATAACCGCGCGCTCGTTACTATTGTTCGCACACCCCAGTATAATTCATCCCTCTCGCAACCCAAACTTTTATTTTTTGCCCTCCTCTCTCGATCTAATCCCGTTTACTCATTCGTTCTCTCTCTCTCTCTCTATTTATCTTTCTCTCTCTCTCTCTCACCCGATCTTTTCCGTCATCTGATTATTTCACGTTTTTCTCCCCCTTCGATTTCTCACTAGTAGTACCACTGCATATATGTCTCATTTCTGTCCCACTGCTCGGGCGTTGTCGCCCAACCCCACCTTTTCAAAGTTTCGCACGATTCAAAGCGTTTGATAAACGACTAGTTTTTTTTTTCTATTCCTTGATCGATTCGTAATGTTGTAAGAGGGGGGAAAAAAAAGGAATGACTTATTCCGTTCGATGCAATTGGGGAACTAGTGTGCGAACAACGAGAGAAAAAAATAGATTTATTTCCTTGAAACGAGACGTATATAGACCGTAGGTGCTGCCGCGGAATACGTCATTGATGAGAATTTCATGCGAAAAAATAAAAACAAAAATGATTTTATTTTTTCTGAAAAAGAAAAAATAAAAACCTCTTTACAGGTTGAATACGATTTTCCTGAATTTTCCGAGGTATTGGTGAAAACTTTTTGTCACCGCATAAAACACGATGGGATGAAATAAATTAAATTTATTTCAATTGAACGTTGATTGTTTCAATATATTTGATTCCTTATTCGTCGGAATTTAAGTCAGAATCCCGAACGCCATTTATAGATAGATTTTTTTTTTTGGATCGCTATGCGTTCACCGCGGTGCTGTGCTCGAATTTTTATAGTACACACGTTACATGCATCATACGTCGCGTTAGCTAAACAGTGCGATTTATCAATTTTGTATTCCGTTAATCCCGGATAACATTTAATCGTGGTCGATGCGGGCATGGCCAACTCACAGGCTCCCGGATGTTTGCTCCTGATTCACCTTAGCTAACGCTCTTTGTTCTGCACCATATTACATTCGATATATATATATCGTTTAAGTCTGGCCCGTGAGCCCGTGGACTGCAATTCCGGATTACCGGAGCGCGAGTACACGGGGCCAAAATCCGACCTCCCCGTTTTCGCGCTCACGGCTTCGCGCGGCAGAAGTAAATATTCCGCACCGGCGTTTGTTCCGTTTGCGGTCGCACCCCCGGTCCGCACACTCGAAAAACATAGTTGCCCCGATATACACTGAAAATACCGTGCATTTATACACATACCTATATGTATATATATTGCATCTTCAATACATTCCGTGTTTGCCGATATGCACGTATGTGTGAAAGTGTAGATATGTGTGTGTGTGTGTGTGTGTGTGTGTGTGTGTGTGTGTGTGTGTGTGTGTGTGTGTGTGTGTGTGTGTGTGTGTGGGCTTGGAAATCCGTGAGTGTACATCGACAGCGAGGGAAACAGCGTTTAGCAAAGCCTTGTTCATTCTCATTCTCTTTTTTTTTAAACGTACGACCATCGCTAAAAGCCATTGGATCGTTTTTTCTGTGAATCGAAAAAAAAAAAAAAAAAAAGAAAAATAACGAGACGGTGGAAGAGAGTGGTTGTATATATGAAAAAAAAAAGTTCATACATAGCCGAGGGAGAGAATCTCCGTGAACGTTCACCAACCCGGATCGATTGAAAAGCTTTTTTTCGCGTGTGCAAAACTACATACACTCGATGCCAATCTGCCAGGATGCGCAAACATATACGCGCTTAAATACTCTGTATTATATAATGTGCCTGTAATTCACATGTTTTATGTATGGGGAAATTTATGTTCCTTTGTTTTTAATAATTTAACGATTCGAACTAAATTACAACCCAATATCGATTTGGACTGAGAGCCCATAAGAATACTGTAATGTGCAAAAAAAAAATAGTATATTACACTACAAGGGCAGAAAGTTGAAATTCCTGCACTGCGTGATATGATGCCCGAGGCGAAGCCGAGAAAATATAATAACGGAAAAATAACGGAAATCACATTAAACGACTTACGACTCGTACCAAAAACGGATCTCAAATGGTTTGAAATATCAGGATTTCATAGGTTTAGAAAAATACGCTGGTTATCGTAAGGTTTAACGCAATATTTGATGATGAAATACACTGATAGCCTGTGACCGGTCCGACTCTCTTGTTTCATGCATGCCCCGCTCACCGTGCGCTCCGCCGCGCCTACCTACACCACTAGCCGCGAAAAAACCACCATAAGAATCGAAGAAATTCAATTTTGTACAAGTGAAATCCGTGCGGTTGTGCTAGCTATCGATTTTTTTTTTTCTTGAAATCAAATTAGATTCATACATGCTTGCTTATTAAATGAGGATGAATCATTGTTCTTTCATATACGGTTTTCGAAATAATTTTAACAGCTGCTAATTCTTATAGAATTCGCAATAAATATGACTGCTTATCAATACTACCAACATAGATTAGGGTGGTTCAGCTTGAAGTGTAATAACAATATAATCCACCATCGGCAAAGATGGTCCCAAATGAAGAGAAAAAGAGCATTGCAATTTAAATTTCCACATTACTTCGTCATAATTTTTGGAAGACCGACATAGCTCACCCTATTTAGGAACAAGCTTTTTTTCGATTTTGACTTCCCCATAAAAGAAGCCCTGATTAAAATTCTGCAATAGAATTTCTTTCGCAATTGACGTACGCGAAGGATGACGGATTAATATTTCATGCATTCGGATCACGGATATATCAGGACGAACAAAAATATTTTAATTTTTCTGTCTCAATAACGAACGGACACGTTGATATTTGTACCTATTTTCAGGTTGATTTTACTCATACAGAGAACATGAATAATCAAACTGTATGAAATGCACGAAGTAACCCCGGTCCAATGTATCGTAAATCCATACACATTTCTTCCATGTCACAAGTCTGTAAGCCGGGGACCGCACGGTGGAATGTCCGAGAGTGTGTTTACTATCGTAGCAAGAGAAATAAGAAATAACCCATCGATCGTCGTGGACCTTTGTTCCTCCGAAAAAACGTAGAATCTATATGTACTTCTCCGTGGGATTCCGTGTAGAGGCGCGCGCGGGCGCACACACACAAACTTTGGAGGCGTAGGGGCTGGCAAGACCTTCCAGGAGGATCTCTCTTGGAAAGTCTCGCCGGGGTTGGGTTTTGGGTACATCGCCCACGCGGTCAGTGCACCACACCCTTCGAGGACTCATATATTTCGCGAGTCTGCACACCCTGGCGGAAGATAAAGAGGGATGGTGCACGGTTCGAACAACGAACGAGACAACGAAAGACCGAAGAAAAGGGTATTTGAGAATAGACGAGGGGGAGAAAAGCGCTCTCGTACATACGCAGCATTGATATGTACAATAGCACGTTTAAAATTTTGGATTTTTGGCAAAAAATCAAATGGTCGTATCGAGTGTGTATAAGTATGAATTCAAAGACCTCCTGGTGTTAGGCCATCGATATGTATGCACAGAAAGAAGTCACGCGGACCATTGGGAATACTTAATTCGTGGCATACGACCGTCGAGACGGTCTTCCATCTCATGGGTTCTGTCTAGCTCTCTCTCTCTCTCTCTCTCACTCGTTCTCTCCTTCGGTGATTTTGTATGCTATGGTGTATGGAATAAAAGACGCCACACCTCGCAGAATAATATGGAAGGATATACAAACCACGGTCAACTATACCAGCAGCAGGGCCTCTGCAACCGAGCCAAAATCAAGCATATACATATATATATAAATATGGGACCTGTACATATATATACATGTGTACATGAGGTCCTATACGTATATACACATATCCATATGAGAGGGTTTGAGACATGAGCAAGAGATCCGCGCTGGGATCCCCGCAGCGCTAGAGTCCCGACGGGTCGACGTAAAATAATCCACCAAAACACTTTTACATATTGGACCGAGAAAATTTGCATATCGCCTCGCGGCACACGTTTCGGCCACCGCGGGACGTAGTGTATACAGCTTGGCGATCGAGTTGCCGTGTTTCAACACGGTCTTATACCGCACCAGGCCCTGTATAACAGCATTCGAACGGTAACTCTCCTTTAATTCTATCTCCCTTGCTTCCTTCGCTTCTCTCAAATCTCTTGCAGCGCCAAACGCATCTCGCGTGTACACCATTGATGTTTTCCGTCTCTCTCCCTCTCTCTCTCTCTCTCTCTCCCTCTCTCTCTCTCTCTCTCTCTCTCTCTCTCTCTCCCTCTTTTTCTGATGCTTTTTTTCACCATCTCGGCTGCTCTCGCCCTCTTCACCGAGCTATGGTAATCAAAACGGAACGCAATTTGCGCTGAGACAACCGAGCCCCAAATGAAGTAATTAAGGATGAACAAACGAGGTGAACCCCACTGTCCTTTTCTCTCGCTTTATATTTAATGCGCCCATTCCTCTTTCTCTCTTTCTCTCTCTCTCTCTCTCTCTCTCTCTCTTTCCTCTTCCACCCTATATTTGTGTCTTTTTTCTCACTGTATGCGCGTATTCATTTCTCACTTTTTTTTCTCTTATGCTGCGCGAAGCCTCGATGATGCGGAAAGCACCGACCTGCTCATACAGCGCTAATAGGACAGACTGATCATTAGTTATTTTTGCCGACGAAACGATGTATGTTATAATGAGAAACGAATCCCCCAGCTTGACGAGATACAGCGAGAAGAAAATGAAAAAAAAAAATGAAGAACGCGAGTCTCTCCCTTCGAGGTAGACAGCACACTCTCTGTCGTAGGAAAGGTCGCGAGAGAGAAAGAGAGAGAGAGAAGTGACGACGCGTACTCAAACCTGATCGCGGCAATTTGTAAAATAAACTCGTTAGTATTGCGAAACGTTCGTACAAACAGGAAATTAAATACATATATTAGAGAAAAATTTATTTTAGATTTCGTTATGAATTAGTTTATTTCAATTTAAAATTTGATGCAATAAAAGTTCAGGCACAATTTTTTTTTGCTATCAATATTAAGGCGTACAAAAAAAAATGATTAAAACTCTTTTGTCATGCAGTCTCAAAGTACTTATCAGTCTCAAGTAGTAGATAGATTTTTTCTCCCGGATTTTTTGAGTTTCCGGCAAATAGTTTTGCTTCTCAGTTCATATAAAAAAGGCTTTGTCTTGTAAAATGTGCAAAAATGTAAAATCGTCTTGGATGGCTTCGTGCATTAATTATCCGCTCATAAATATTATGCAACCGAAAATACATAAATACACAATGTGGGCTGGTGAGTTTCAAAGAAACGTGCAAGTTTCCACGAGGAAAAAATACTTATAGAGGTTTCTCATCGTTGCATGGAGAGTTGCAGCACTGTTTTCTCGTTTTATCCCTAAGTCTTGGGGGATATATATTTTAGAGATATATATATATACATATATATATATATATATATATATATATATATATATATAATTTAGCAGTGCCCAGAGCCCCATAACGATGCTACATATACCTGCGGGTCTCCCGGGGGTGCTGTCGTGGAATTTCAGAAAAGTCCGTGACCCAAGAGGACCTGCGTGTCGAACAGTTCAAAATATTGACTGGACCTACCTTCCTGCTTATACCTTGGCAACTTCTCTGCCTTTTTTCGTTGCTGCTGTGTATGTGTGTGTGTGTGTGTGTGTGTGTGTGTGCATGTGTGTGTTCGTGCGCGTGTGCGTGTGTGTTGGCCTGCCCCAACTTTTTCCGAGGGGACGGCCAGTGCACATTTCCAGTTTTCTCAGCACTTTTAACAGCAACACATATCTTTACCCTCGTCTTTTCCCCTCAATCGCTCTCTCTCTCTTTCTATCTGTCCCTTTACCACTTTAAAGAAAGAAAAACGTCATGCTCCTTCACGAACTCTTAAACTAAGGATTAGACGATTTAGAGGAAATAAACAACTGCTACGTGAAACCTCTATATATATATACGGCAGGTTATAAGAGATGTATAATTTTCTCCATGAATTCACGGGCAAAGTCCCTCATTATAACGCCTATAATCTGTCAAAAGTTATGTACATAATGTTCGCGGTGATGACGGTAGGTCGTAAGAGACAAAAATATATCGAGTTAAGTACGTGGGCAAAGAAGTATTAAAAAAGTGCTGATCGGTCATGCTTAATTCCACGATTTTTTCAAAAGGTATGCGACGTGTGCGGTCACTCGAACGATCCGGTTTTAAAATTTCCTCCGCATGCCCTCGATGCAACACGCTCAGCAACAGTTTATCGCTTCTTTATCCTTCATACCTTTACCTCTGGTACAAGCGTATGTAACAGCCAGTCCAGATGGCTACATTATATACATAAATGTATGTACCAGGTTGACATGGTGAAGCTGGTGAAATGAACGCAGGCGCTCTATCTACATTCAACGGAGGGAAGTGACATGGCACCGGGGGGGGGGGGGGGGGTAAAAATGGAAACAATGCTACATTTCTTACCTCGAATACACCCCGAACTATCCTGTAGCATGCAGTGAACATTCAATGCTGAATATTTATGAATTATAAATTCGCTTTTTTCCGCCGATTTCCGCTCTCAACGAAAGTGGGCGGCCGTCGCGAATCCCGAAATAGGGATTATTAATAAGAGTTAAATATTATGAGGAAGCAGCGTGTGTGAGTGTCAATTTAATTTAATTTTTTTCAACAATTCCCTCGATACTAGTATATTGAGCCATAAAAAATTGACCACTCCCGTTTTCTTATGTTATACATTATAATTGACATCAAGACTATGTTAAAGCGTTCGTGCGGAGACCCCCTCCGACGCGGACTATTATTTCCAAACTATTATTTATAACGAAAAATGGCTGACCGAAACGATTTCGATGTTCGCTCGGGCAAAGTACACGACATGCCAGCGAGAACGAGAAGGGTGACTCCCCGATAATATTTTTTTCCACCATCCTCGACAGTCAGTTTCGCAGGGGTGTCGTGGTCCAGTGGACACGTCAGATCCAGAACTTTTAGCGCTCTTTCTCATTTTTTTTTTTTTATTCATTCTTTCCTCTTCCCATCCATTTTTCTCTTATTGCTCTCCCTCTCTCATTCTCTCTCTCTCTCTCTCTCTCTCTTTCTCTTCTCTTTACTCCCTCGTCGCTTATACAACATAAGTACGGTCATATACCCAACACCGCAGAACCAAAACGAAAATCCCTACGAGCCACCCAGTCGTATTTCGTCACGACCGTTTCTCTTCTCCTTGCTCGTCTCATTCCAATCTCGCGGCTACGCCGAGAGTTTTTCCGAGCCTCTGTTTGCGTATATTCTCCTCGTGGAAAATTATTTCTACGAGGGTCCTCGAACCCTCGGCACCTCGCTTCCACTGTTCGGCATTACGAAAAATCTGAGAAACCGAAAAATATTTTTGTATCTTGTGGTCTCAAGGTTCAACATTTTTTTTAATGAAATTTTCTTCCCTTCGCGACTTTTGGACTCTAAAAAAGGATATTTCATGGCCTTTTGGAGAGCAAATACCGTGATGAGTCATTGGGTGTTTACCGTCGAAGCATTATTCATAAACGATACGAGAATGTGGCCCTGCAGGAATCCGAGTACCTAACTGGCCACCCACTTGTTTATATACGAGAGACGCAGTAGCCACTTCATAAATAATTACTATTCATCTTGCCTCAACATTCGCATCACGATATAGGAAATTTTATACATTGGTGTAACGTATATATATATATATATCCATTGAGAGTTATTCATACAGGTATATATACTTGCATTTATATATTATAAATGTGCATTATATATTGTGCTTTCGTATTGGAGACCGATTGCGATTTATAAATCACGTTAACGAGCTTTTGATTACCCGTGGCTTTCTCGTGCCTGCCGCATAAAATTGTCACTACTTATTGAGGCAACTACCGGCTACCAACCTGTACCTGTGTAGTACCGAAGTTGCCGGCAGCCACCGTGGAGTCGATCGTACCGCACACTGGGCGTTTAGCTCAGCTCGACTCAGCTCAGCTCCACTTGCGCTCTTTCTCTCTCTCTCTCTCTCTCTCTCTCTCTCTCTCTCTCTCTCTCTCTCTCTCTCTCTCTCTCCCTTTCTCTATCTCCCTATCTCCCTCTGAAACGCCCACGGGAATATATGACGCTGGTATATGAATCACCTGGGACATCAACTCCACGGCAGTAGCGTGTATATAAGCAGCAGAAACAGCGACACCGCAGAAATCGCACGCGAGCATAACGATCGAGTAATCGACGCGATTTGTGAGCCAGAGGAGGAACGAACAAAAAGAGTTATACGAGGCCCAAAGACTAACGACTCCCCGTTTGTCAGTCTCGTGAATACGTGTTCGAATTGGATCTTGCTTATTTTTATATTGCTTTATATACGTTTCTGCGGGGTTGTAAGCTTAATAGACGTAATTCATATAAATATTTATGTGTGGACGCTTATTTCGTCCTCGTTTGAATAAACAAATCGAGAGTTTCGCTTTTTTCGTAAAACGTACAATCTGTGTAAAATGAATGCGATGATTAACATGTGTACTTTGGGTTGTGATCACTTGATGGGAAACGCCCCATATGTACTGGCACACATTAGCACGTCTGGCACTTCATATTAGGCTCTCACTGATTCCGAGTCCTAGACAGGTCAAAAAATAGACAAGCATCGCTATTTGGCTTTATTCGCTTATGTAGATATGTATAGAAAGAGAGAGAGAGAGAGAGAGAGAGAGGATATATCGATGTATACGGCCACCCATATGGAATATACATTCCATATACACCGTATGTATTTTACCTAGATCTGATATACCCTCGAGTCCACGCGTCATTAGATCCTCCTTTTCTTTTCGCCCCGAGGTCACGCGAACTCTTTCGTATCTCTTGCTTCGTTCAAGATACCGAACAAACGAAAAAAAAAAGACCATTAACCATTGCTCGCTTTTTCCATCTCAAAGCGGCAAGACCAAACCTCGGGATGAATGATGCCAGAGCATTCACTGTCACTCGAAGACTCGCAGACTATTATAATGTAACCATTGACTGAGCTAATAGACGCTTAAGTACTCGAGTGGTTTAGTCAAGCATTCGATATAGTCGATATCGTTGTGTAATGTACAACTCTCTTGTCTGAGCCTTTAAATGCTCGGAACTGAAATAAATGCGTGGGTTATTATTCACTTGTGAAATCGCTGCTTTTATGAAAGAGTGAAAGAAAAAGTGAAAAATTACTCGTTTCACGCGAGTCGCACGAGGCCTCCACAAAGTCGGCTCAATTGACTCGCGAACTCTATACTCTCACGTGGCAATGAAATAATGTATAACGGTGCGGAACAATGGTAGAATGGGTAAAAAGACACTAACTTTCTAAAAATGTCTCCCTCGCCTCGTACACTTTCATACGCCATTTTTCAATGAAATAGATGCTCGAGAGGACGTGATAGCTGCATATATACGAGAATCAAGCAATCGATCTGTATGAATTCATATTGATGTTGGATATTAGACACTTCAGCAGGCGTTATGTGAAAAGATTTCTTAACCCTTTCTCGCTCTCATACTCTGGGCGATTATCAAATTATAAAGTTGAACATTTCAAAACCCCTACTTTGTACCTTGCACGGGGTGTTCGCAGTGCATGTAGTTCGCCGCTCTCGTAGCTTGGTTATACAACAGGCGAGAAGGCATTACTTGGATTTTAAAGTTGTGAGGATGTGCCGGGGTGAGGGAAAAAGAGACGAAAAGAAAAAAGCCCGTTTTGCTCACAACGACACGTTGAACGGAGGTGAAAAGGCGAGAGAATCCGTCGATATCCGCAACGAGAAACTCTTTGCACCTTCCACGGGCATTTGTTATGCTCCAAGAGTCCCGAGTGTTCCGCTCGATCCTCAATCTCTCTCTCTCTCTCTCTCTCTCTCTCTCTCTCTCTCTTTCTACCGCTCTTTCACCACTCGACGCTTCGCCAATCATCCTAAGTACTTGCACGCCCTCTCGCGTCGCTTACACACCGGACGCCCGGTTCCTCGACGTGCATCCATGGGACCCAGAGAACGAAAAGAAGAAGAAAAAAAAAATAAATAAATGTAAAAAAAGAAACTTGAGCGTAAAAGGTGGCAACTGAGAACAACTTCCGAGAGTCGATAGTGTGACAGGAATAATGTCCGTAGTGAAGTTTCGTACTGGTGAATAAACGATCGCATGAGAATGAATCTAAGACTAAAGTTAGCTCAAGATAAAGTATGGCTGTTTCATAAAGCCATCGATCTTTGGCAGCAAGCATTGGGTGTGTTCAGCCGAAGTAAGTCCTGAGTATACTAAGTAAGTCAGTCAGTTGAAACAAATTTTACCTCTAAGCGGCTGAGTTCAGCCTGTTTTGGTCTGGACATGCTTATTAACTGACGCAGTCGCAACGAGTCACAAACGACGCAAACGAGTTTGCTTGCATAGAGAACATAACCTTTGGGCATAACCCTTTTTACAAATTATTTCATATAACAAAAATTAGCACCAGTGTTATCCAAAAATGGACAACTTGGTCCAAATATTTTGATGGACGAAATTCTCAATGATCCTGTAGATGATGTTGAGAATTTAGTACATAATTATTACAAAATTATTGATGATAACGTAATTTTTTGTAAATTTTGTGCATCTGTCAATTTATTCTTTTGTTTGAATTGTATGAAGGTTATGGTAGGTAATGCCGGAATGATACTACGACTAAGATGGCGTCACAACTGAGTTGCTTAGTATCTACAAAGTGTCCCGGCCGAAAACTTGGTTAGATATTCTTAGTAACTTACTTAGGTTACTCAGGACTTAGTTCGGCTGAACACACCCATTGTAACGTGTAGTACATGTGTCTGTGCGTTTTGTAATTGCCGCGTAATATGTTAATATTAATTCTAAAAGTATTGTTCATGAGAGCCCCATTCGGCAACGTCACGCATCTCAGTCACGTTTCATTATGAATATCACCAAGACCTTTTGGCACGAAGGGTTAGTTTATCAGGTGGTAAATGCATGAGATAAAACATCACCTGAATTCACCTTTACTTCAAGTTACTCTGGCCGATAATCTTCAATGCTGGACGATATAAAATACACAATATACGATACGCGCAAATCCTTCTCCAAATACACATAATATTTCGTCCCGCTGGACACTCGACTATTTCCCGAGCTCGTCTTCTCAAAAGTATTCTAGCCACGAGTCACCTCGAGGATTCAAGTCGTGGTTTATCTCGACGAGATTCTCGAGTTCTCGGATGACCATAGCTACGAGTCTATACATGCTGGAGAGCAGCGAAGCCTCGGCGAAAATGGAGTAGCCTCTCGTGGGAGTATATGTAAGATCAGTCGGACGTCTTCATGAAAAAGGAGCAGAACGTGCGTGAGTGGGATGAGCCTCGTAGATGAAAGAGAGTGCCTTGGCGCATTAGCTCGATGTTTACGCTCAAGAGAAGTAAAGGTATATATAGAGTGGTGCACGCGGGATGTCCAAAACTCGGCGCTTGCCTCAATAATACAGATAGTTAACCGGACAGAAGAGAAAATTATGTTATCGCGTGAAACGCGTTCTCCAGGACACCGTGTGTACATTTTCTTTATGTATATATGTGTATCCATGCATATACGAATGCACGGCACACGGGAACCGAAATTCCATTCTCGTCATAAATATCGCGGGAATCGGGTAGTGGCAAACCTGCTCTTCGCTGCTGCCTCTGTTGGCTCACAAAAATTATTATGTAGATATAGCATAGCACACTATGGGGAATATACGATACTGACCAACATGTGCGGGACACACGCATCCTCCTGATCTTCTTACTCTGACTCAGTTAAAGCTAAAAACGAGAAATCCTCCCGACACTCCACTCCGTGTGGATTTTATACATCTATATCGCTGTTAAACATCGCACGACGGATCTACTATAATAATATAGCTACACAGGGCAGTGAGTCAGCGAAATCCTTTCCAGGACCAAAGCCGTGCGATGTGCCGTGCGTGGTCGTGTCTCCGTCTCTATTTCTCGTTGTGAAGACACGTATACGTAAAGTTTTGTCTCTGGAGACAGTACGATGTGTGAAGGCGCTTGAAACATGAGAGCGCTTAAACGATTATCGAAGTACCAGCCGGAATAAGATGACTATTATACTCCTGAAGAGCCTTATTTCTTAGATTCCAGCTGTGAATGCAGAATCAACTCTCGTATTCTCTTTCTTGTACCGTTGCGTCGTTAACGACTTTTCTCGAGTCTCTCCAAGCTGGACACACTTTCACTGTGCATATATATTATATGGGTATGTGAAAGATGATCGTAATAAAGGCTCCAAGTGAACAACGAGCAAAACCCATATTCTGGGCTCTGCTTGCAGTTATTCTCCTGATATTATTCCCTGTGCACGACCACGCCACACTGACAAACCAGGAGACAACCACTAGACAGCGGACAATCCCCGCTCCCGCACAATACCCAACTGACCTGACCGCTGCTCGGTCCTTTCTCTCTCTCTCTTTCTCTTCCTTCTTCTACTGGTCTCACTTGCTCTTGCCCGGCCTCGCGGACCCATCGTTATTAAACCTAAATCATTTGCGTCGAGTCTCGACTGCCATAATTCACTGGTTGCCGTGAAATATGGCCGTTGGTTCAAATTGTGGCCCACAGCACCCGGGAGAGACGACGCGAGGCCATCGAGCATTTTACAGCGAGGCAAAAGATTCTCTCGCAAAGAGAGCCTCCTTCTTCCATGTGCACACTCTCTCTGAATGTTTCATCTGTGTACGTGAAGAGCACACCACTTTTACTCGGACATCAACTTTGGATCTCATTCTTCTTATTTTCTTTCTTCCTCTTGTTCGTCTTTCGCACGTCTCTGGGGGGGGGGGGGGCCTCATTCTCTTTCCAACATCTCGCACCGCGGACTTCGCTCTGTCCGATCCTCATTCTCTCATCTCTCCTGAGCTTTCCTCTATTGGTTCGACGAATCGGTCAGTATACGGGCTACCACTTTGGCTCGAGACACAGACGAGATTTCGTAAACGGACCATTGATTTACGACTCGTACGCTGATAATTCGAGTTCGAGTGCCAGGACTATCCGCCATAGGTGCTCACTTTGAGCACCAACTGATCACTGTAGTTGCTGGCACTCGCATATACGCCTCGCCAAAAGACGTGACTCATAGGGCAATCATTTTAATCCAGTCAACGACTATCCCCTTCATCTTAGGTTGCATAATAACTTACAACTAAAGCGTACGAGACTAGATCTGCATGCACATACTACTATAGGCGTTGCTCCTCGAGATTCTGTCTCTGTTTCGGAAAAAAAAAAAGTTTCTCGTCGACTTTGTACGAGAATATTTACTAATACCCCATTGATTTTAAAATTTCGGGAAACGTTAATTTTCCTTCTTTCATTCATTTATTGTTTAAAATGAACGTAATTTCATTTTTATACTGATTTCCTGTTCATCCTCGTAACATGGTATCTCTAAAAGCAGTCTCGCACGAAAACTCATGACGCTTGTGTCATTTCTCTAAATCTACCCAACAATCTTTTTAGTTATCAGTTCTTTGATTCTCTAGGTAATTTGATGCTCTTCTGGCACTACATTTCACTGTCCCAAATCAATTCCTAAGTTCTCACTAAAGATATTCGTGATGTAGATATTCAGAATGAAATGCACAGCTGTTACTCCATTTTCAGCAAATTGGGAAGCTGTCGCTTGGTGCGAAATTCTGTTTTTCATTGGACGAAAGAGTCGATGAGTGCATTTTCAAGTTTAGATGTATAATTCGTGCCGGACGACAGTGCGGTACGATTCCAACACATATCCAGTGGTGAAACGCTGCAACGAGCCGTAGCCTCGCTTGTAAATCTCTTGCAAAAATAGCGTTTGTGGTCATAAACCACTTCAAGAGAGATAGATAGATAGATAGAGAGAGAGAGAGAGAGAGAGAGAGAGAGAGAGAGAGAGAGAAATCTGGGCTGTGGATAAGAAGCGAGAGAGATGTTGGAAGGTCACCGCAGGCGGGCGAACCCCGCTGAAAAATGTAAATTCGCCGATGTGCTTCAATAGCTAATCGAAAAAGTCTGAGGCTATGCTGCTGTGGTAATGGGGCAGCCAGTGAGGATATTATATTATACTATACATAAAGATAGCGCACCATATATTGTACTAAAGGCGAGTTAGAGCCAATAGGTTATGCGCGAACAATTGGTCGGGGCTGGGCTATTCTATACGATAAACCAGAGCAATCCCAGGCTTCATTCCATAGATCTACCTCTATTGAATATGCTAGACAGAAAATAGTTTGAAAGAGTGACTTTTCATATTTTATTTTTTTTTTATTTTATGTAAAAAGATAGGACGACAGAGAGAATAGAGCTTCAAGTCGAGACCACTCTCATAACGACCAGTCACGTGTGAAAAATGGAGAAAGAGTGATGTGCGCCAGTGCTCATGATTTTTTGATTAATCGGTCCTACTTACATATTCACTTAATGCCCAATAATGACTTCATGAAATGCAAAACGATAGCCCATTATTTATATTGTGTGGAAAAAGTCTCAGAGATAAATTACGTATTACTTGATGTCGAAGCGCCCTACAGGATATCTTGATAACTGCATATACATATATGCTGCACATAATCGCGTATATGCTAATTTATGCGAAAAATCTTGCCCCGAACTCGGCTTACAATTTTTGCGGTACGTGAGCTGCGTCGGATCAGTATCAGGCCACCATTAGTTTTTTTTTTTTACCGGAGATTAATTTTTTTGGAAAGAACTTTTGAGAAAGCGAATCCAACGATTTAGGGCGCGAAAGGCTATTGCATATTATTACGATATATCAATTAAGACCATCTTTCAGTCCCGTAATATATTCTTCACTTTTATTTGGTTAATATGGAGTAATCTGGTTCATCCACCGAGTAGATGAATCTCTCGCTGAGCGTGGCTAACGTACTATGCCGGGACCAAGAAGGGATTAGTCTAAAAAGGGCATTGATAAATCACTATCTGCGGACGCACTGTCCTGTACCAGAGCTATATATACAGCATCAACTATATCATATAGTTATAGTTCTACTCTATCACCCTGACAACTAATAGCTGTTGGAAGACCCGAACGCATTCCATACAAGTTGGAGATAGATTTTCGAGACCAATCTGTAGACATGAGCCATGGGATCTACAGAAAGCAAGAAAGAGCGAGAGAGAGATATGAGAAACATCACATTGGACATTCAGAGAGATATGGATAGTAAAAGATTTTCTAAATATCTCTCTTGCCATGTCAAAACCATGTACCTCGCTTCGAATCCCAAGTTAACAGATGTGACGCTCGAGACAAACAAGCAAAACGTCAACCATATGAATTATCAACTATAAATCATAAATGGTGAATAAGCGAGAGAAAAAAGCGACAGTAAAACACAATGTGAAACTACCGGAGGAAAAAAGTTATCGTTATACCCACGCATACCTGCTTCAATTGGGACAAAAAGAAATGCAATGAGAAAGTTCTCGCCCTGAGTGCAACCTGACCGAGATTCCTTGGTACTCAGGGGGCCAGCGTGTTACTGGAGTAAACGAGGTTTAATGAGGGTAGGAGGAGTTTGTACCTAGGAGCTCCGGAAGCTGCATCATGTGGCTAAGAGGGTGGCTTTTTCCAGGGGTATACCAACAATGGACTTGGTGACCGCCCGGGCGGTCCCAGTGGGTGGACAACTCGGTCACAACTCACGCTCTTCCAGCTCAAAAGACTTTTTCGTTCACCCAAGACGCGCCGCAGGGAGGTCCTCTCTCCGATGTACCCATCTCCGTGCACAATTCCACCACGTTTCTTAGCTCATCCTGCTCTTCTCTCTCTATTTGCTGTTACTCGTCTTGGCCTGCCTTCTACCTCTCTCATCCTAATGTTTGCAGAGGCGGACCAATACATCATTCTTTTCACAATTTGTCCCCATTGCACCCTCGAAATATTCTCGAATGCTGTGGCTTTTCTTAGCGTCAAACCGGATATATACGTTTATAGCACCCCATAGACAGTATGCCAGTAGTATATGCTGCGCTATATATCTTCAGCGAGGTGGTTTCTAATCGGTGTAAGTTCTCGCTGTACTCCCGTATAGGATCCCTCGCACACGGAAGCCAGAAGCTACTTATCCTTCTGGTTTCGTCTAAGGCCCTAGTATAAATTTTCTTTGACTGCCGCTTTGTCCTTCGCTCTCTGCGGATTTACCGTATGCCGAGAGCGAGTTTGACTGAAACGAATTGACGCACCAATTCGCTCCTAAATTAGAGTCACTACGAAATTCCTACTATAGCTTATTCTCATGGGGGGGGGGGGGGATAACGAGGGTGATCAATGTAATCTATTTCTTTACTTCTATCGATACTTGGTTTCAATCTTATCATCCTGCTTCAAATTCCGGCGAAATTATATTAGATTTGTTAGTGTTTGGTTTCTCAATTCTTTGTCTGCAAAAAAAAATTAATTATGAAAAATAAAGTTATTCGATACCATAAAAATTGACATATCTTCCAACTCGCAGTTCGTTCATGTATACGTTGTAATTGTCGTTATGACGAGAGAACAGAGTGAAAGATGACTAAAACAAAAGTCGGGGAGAAAGAGGCAATAATCTTGAAGGAGACAAATATAATGCAGATGATGAAGGAACAATTGGTGAAAGCGGTCGCAAGGGGGATAAAGATTCTTAGCACATCGCTGCTACTAAACCTTGAGACCAACTGAACGAATCACGGTAGCTTGGAATTAATTTACAATTCTAAATTATTTGAATGTTCTCTCTCGACAGTCATGGCATGCATTCCATCAAGATCAGAGATGAAGGATCATGAAAATCGTGAAATTGCCGTATTACGCATGTTTAAGGAATTTCCCTATTCCAAAACCGTTATTGATTTAACGAATGTATCCTCAACAAATATCTATATATGTAGCATTTAGCCTGAACTTCTCCATAGTGCAATCGGTCTCATTGCGTGGTGTAGCATCACGATGGCACTGAAGGGTGCGGATGGCAGATCATAGAGAAAAACGGATTGAATGGATGGCATCAATTGCACAGGGCATACTATAGAACGGGTCGAGTCCCCGACATTATATTGTCTTGCCGTCAGGAGCGTGCAAATATTGCCGCCGTGTCAATCCTCCCTAGCAAGCATAAACGGGTGGGAGACCACTCTTCGCATACACAAGTCCATCTGCGTACTGAATTCAATTGTGAACGTATATGGCTATGGTGATACATAGATGCATACGCGGAGATATTGTCCTTTAAGCATATGCTGGAGCGAAAACTCAGAGAATGTCCGAATCACAAGGAACGTGTGGCACATTTGGTATAAAAATATCAACGCCATGCATGATGTACACGTGGTATGGTCTCTAGCTGCACTGACTTCGGTTAACACCCGTACAACAGTTTAATATATATATATCTGACACATTTATATCGCTGCTGCATATTACACAGAGTAACAAACGACCAGCATCAAACCCAACAGCCTCTAATACCACGTGCAGATGTAATGCTGAGCGTTGCAGTGTGAAATGTGCGCTTGGAGTCACAGATAGTGGCTCAACGGGTTGTCTAGTTATATGGATATGGAGATAAGTGAAGATGGCGTGTGGACCCCCACAAGTTAGTTGAGAGCAAAGGACGAGAAAACGATACAACACACATGTGTCCGTAACAGTGGGAGACGTGCGTATGCGGGTTTGTAAGTGGAGAACGTGGTATATCTAACAAAGCTCCCTATGCTTTCTCACTCCTTTGACGTGGTTAGTACGAGCTTCTCACAGCTGTACGCTTATACATATAGATGGATGAACATGTATGTAGGTAGTAGATATATACGGTGCATTTCAAGTCAAATCGAAAATTCTGCCAAAATCTCAAAACCACATCCACCAATCAAATGTGATTAAGAAATTTTGTTATTGGACAGAAATTTTTCAGATTTTTCCAACTAAACCTTGATTTATTCATTTCGAGCTCAATAACCGTTAGCGGAAAGACTCGATTGCAAAAAAAATCTCAAAAATCCTGATATTGATAGAAAAGTTTTTAAACTTTATCCTAGAGTAGGCCACTGTTTAGTTCTGTTCTTTAATAACTTTTGTTCTGAAGAACGTGAAAAAAATGGAGAAAAAATATAAGCAAGCCCCATTGTCGATTTTAACTTC
The DNA here is from genome assembly GCA_963564615.1 of Rhorus exstirpatorius. Classification (NCBI taxonomy): domain Eukaryota; kingdom Metazoa; phylum Arthropoda; class Insecta; order Hymenoptera; family Ichneumonidae; genus Rhorus; species Rhorus exstirpatorius. Next base: position 31,625,707 of record OY751317.1, read on the forward strand.
AGAAATTGTAAATATGGACCATAGAATCTTTGGGAATTTTTTCAGATTTGTAAATTCAGCCTTTCGCTACTCATCATTGAGCTCTAATTTTTTTAAATGAAAAATCTCAGTTCGGCTTGAAAAATCTGAATGTTTATTCAAAATTCCTTGGTCAGACAATTACAAAATTTTCGAACCGCATCCCGGAGTTTGTTTTTATTTCACCAACTATTTTTCTAAACAAAAAAGAAATAAATAAAAGCGAGTGCCATTGCACTCTTGAATGTAGCTAAAAAATTCAAGTATCTAACCGAGAGTATTTCATAATTTCTTACGATTTAAAAAAAAAATGGGCAACATTTTGATTTACGTAATTTTTTAAAAATACATCATGAAATAAAATAGCAGCTGGCCGAAAAAAAAATCGTAAAAAGGTCATGTCTAGGTTGGCACCAACGCTATAAAAAAATTGAACCAAATCTCAGAAGGTGATGCGATTACGGACTTGTCGATTTAGCATGGAATTCTCTCTATATACAGTATTATAGCGAAGAGCCAGGTCACCCATATAGCGCCCATATTTGGGCAAAGGCACTATAACCACGTCTGTTTCGTCCTCTCTGGCCCCCGGCTCTCTAGAGCCATCCCATCGTCTAGATGCGATTCAAACTCAAAGGATATCCAATGGTTTTGCCAGCTTCCTAGCTCCTCTCTGACATCGGAAGCATGACCAAACATCTCTCCATGCGCACTCCGTGTGCTCTCTGCTGTTCTCTCACTATATAATCAAAATTCAGAATTCGTGGAATTCAAAGTCTGCATCAAAGAACCTTCTCAAGCTATCACTCACGTACTCTCTGTATTGCACGTTATGTGATATACTGTGAGGCACAGATATACAAATAGCCGAGTCGGAGAACGGTTTAGAGCGATTTTCTTTACGATGATAAGTTGTATTTCGATTATTGTTTGTCGGTTCTTGAATTTAAAAAAAAAAAAATATTTGAAAATATTAAGTAACGATTAAACTTATAATTTTATTTTATCTATGAATTATAATAATATATAGTTTATAATCCAAATATATTTTACCTAGCTCTTGAGCACAGAGAGGTCTACCTTTCTCTTTCAGGATATACTATTTTGTGTCTCCTTATTGAGGACAAATGTATATTTTAGCTGGAAATAAATCCAATCAAATCAAATCAATATAGAGTGTTATGAAGGAAATGTTCGTAATATCAATGCGAATAATTGAAAGCGGTTATTGTTTAACGGAAATTTCACAAATGAATCAGCAACGAGAATTATCGAGAGGAGTGAGTTTGACGAAAATCTCTATTTTACATCTTTCCTCGAAAAGATAAAGATTGAGGTGTCTCTGTTAAAGGTATGCTGGGACACTTCCCACAGCAGAAAAGAGACGGGTTTATACTCGGGACTGTAGGCGACACGTTCTACTACGATCTTGTTAAAGCTTTGTCGCCTCGCTATTTGGGTGGCAATGCGTACAGCATATACATCGGATGAGACAGAAACCGAGAGACCGTTGAAGATCCATGTAAAAGAGAAAAATAAGACGGAGAAAGAGTGTGGACTATTCCGTTGAATGTCGGGAACGTACAAACGTTATCCTATCCGCGACGAGATCTGACTTATACGAGCATCACTGGAATGAGTTAACCTGAAATTTCGAATTCTCTCGCCTCGGCTATAGCTATTCCTAATTTTCTGGCTCGCTATCTTGAGCTTCAATCAACCCGGCTACATGTTCCATAGGGGCTTCCTTCATCTGCTTCAGCAGATATGTATATATATATACTATAAAAATACCCAAGTATATCCTTATTTATATGATCCTCTGTTTTATTTTTTTAACAAAACCAAAAAATCGACGGAATACCTGAAAAAAATGAGGATAGTTATTTGTTTTATTATTGCAGCGCGACCGTTAAGTCTGGTGCGAAATTGAAAGATCAAAGGATTATAAGGCTTTCTTTCTCTTCGCATTCTCGTCTTCTCACTGCTAACACAATGTTCCAGCATTAGACCGTTATGATATTATCTTACCTCTCGTACATATTGCAGATTATACATATATTCAGTATATATAGCTATGAGAATGTACATTGAGATGAGATTCACGAAACGTGCAGGGATATACGTATGTCAATGACAACGTCTGTTCGGTATAACATGTAAATTGAACGTCTTATATAGTCAGTTGGATATCCTCGCTGGTATAATTTTTTTTACACTCACACATTCTGATATTCAAGATGTACAGAACGACGCGTTACTGAAAGAAATCCGATAAGTTTTTTTACACTCGTGTTCTCAAATTCAAGATGTATCGAATGACGCGTTACAGAACGAAATCCGATAAGTTTCCAAGACGCGTTTTACTTTCCTCCGGGTCATACTAAATCTAAACCAACACTATAATATGTTATACGAAAATGACTCGGTACATCGTTAGACTCTTTCGAATGAATCAAATCATTATACTATCATGGTATAGCATCATATCGACGAGGCCTTCTGTTATGCATTAGAGGAGTACAAATTAGAGAATTTCGTTTTGGGAGTCATCATTTTTATAAAGCAATAATAACAACCGAGAGGCCTTCGGCTGTTCTTTTCGATGCTGGATGAAAGAATGTTTCACGGTCTTTGGACGAAAGATAATTGAGGCTTGGTCTCTAGGAACATGTGGTCGATGTATATAGCACGTTTTGGACGACCCTTACCTGTGATCGTTATAGGATTTCTCTTCAACATTAGATTCGATGCCCGAGGACTCGCCCCTTTTGCCGACGCGCGGATAGTTACTTGACCGTTCGGATCTCAATGCTCGAAGCTCCAATTCACCAGGGTCTGTGGCAAACGTTCATCGGGCCCTCTCGAAGGTTCTCTCTGTTGCTGATCTGTCGAAGAAACGAAACGGTGATCGTTGAAACACAGAATTCTCGTGGAAATTCCCCCAAAAGTTATTGTTCTTTTTTTTTTTTTTTTTTTTTTGAGTGAAACCACCGTCCAACATTTCTTCGAGAACCCTCAATAGTGTGAGACGAAAGTATACGTGAAGTAAAGAATATTATTTTCAATTTTCGAGTTACTGCTTTTCATTCTGTGTGTACATTGCTATCGAATAATATTTATTCAAATTTGTTCAACATATTTCAGAATCTGCATAATCGGAATACAAATAGTTCATGCAATGGTTTCAGAGGAAAAATAACCAACACTAAGTTTCTTTTCAGAATTTAGACTATTATTCTGGCTATTTTTATTTCTAATATTGTTCGAATCAATTGTTCCCTAGTATATGTTTTGAGCGTAGCGTGCCAGTTAAACCTTTTTTTCCCCAACGAAGGGACCATTAAAAGTTCGACGGTAACGATGAAATTGCGTGACAAAATGCCTGGCACATGGTTCGTTTCACAACGTTTGACCAAATTTGTAGTTTTCTACTCGCGTCTATAGAACTCTTTCTCCGTTTTTCACTCTCTTTTCCGTTTTTTTTTTTTTTTTTTTTTTTTTCATTCATTCAACCGTATCCATTTTCTTGCGCTGCGACAGACGAAAATTGCCTGTGGGGCACAGTCGTGACGTGCGAACTTGGCTGGAAGTTTGTCTCGGATTAATGGTCTCGTAGCATTGTCCCCGAAGTTTCTCAGAAACAAGTAACCAAGACGAACTTGGCTGAACTTTGCCTCTGTGAGCTTTTACCGACGACGACGACGACGACGACGACGACGAGGATGAGGAAGAAGAACGATACATTGTCGTAATACGGGACACTGTACAAGCTTCTCGTTTTCTCAGTCACGATTGCACACACCATGTGCACGGGCAAAAAGTACACATACATATTATATATTGTATGTAACGCTAAGGAGAGTCGTGCTCTGCAAGCATTCAGCAAACAAATGTGCAAGGTTGCGGTCATTAAAATGTTTCTCGTGGCTCGTTTCCAGTTTCGTCTTGCAGTTTTCTTTAGAATTTTTCGTCTCAAAGCGTCATATTGCCAGAACCATTTTATTTTAGGATTCATGTCTCACATCAGATTATATATCCTTTCTATATATTCGACATTAAACCGTTATGCGCATGGCATTAGCGAAACTATCGCAATACTAACTCTTATGAATTATTATTTATGGTCCATAATTGACCACCGACCGACATTGGTGATTTATAACGCAAGGCGTTACACGTTTAGAGAGAATATCCCGAACTCTACATACATATGCGTATGCGTGTGGTTATATACTACTAAATATCATAAAACGTCAAGCCCAATTATACGAAGATCCACACGTAGTCAATAAAGTGCCGTTGCCAAAATATATTGTGATTTACAACGCATGTGTATTATACGCGTTCCACTAGGCTTTCTGGCTTATTATTACATAGCCTAACCCAAAATTACGAGGTTCGCCCAGTTGAATTTCTAATTTTCGTTTTAAGGAGAAAGATTATTGCGGTAAATCAAGCGAGCGACACATAATAATTCGTAGTCTATTGGCTTTATCACGTTTCTCTACCTCGATCGATATTCAACGGTATTTTATCCTACGCGGAAATCCACTCCAGGAGTGCTGTTCTCACATCACACATATGAGAACTTCCGCTCTGGAATCCCCAAACGTGCCAGAAAGAGAGAGAGAGAGAGAGAGAGAGAGAGAGAGAGAGAGAGAGAGAGAGAGAGAGAGAGAGAGAGAGAGAGAGAGAGAGAGAGAAGAGGATTCGAACATGTGCAGCTGCTGCGCCTACAAACATACAGTTTTTGTGTCCAAGGAAACGAACCTCCTTCAATCATTCGGCACTCTGTAATTATTTGAGACGTTCTTTGGGTTTGTGAACTAGAAAATGTAAGGAGAGCAGGAAAAAAAAAAATAAATACGAACGCGTGCTGGGGCGATAAACCGCCGGGTACGATACGATGAGTGTTGACTCATACACACATTTTTTCGCTCCAGGAAAACTATCTGCGTTATACACGTGCTTCGACATGCTACAGAACTATGTTTCTATAGCAGTATGATCAAAAAAAGAGCCGAGGATATATATGAAGCTAGAGATGTCGCTATAATCTCCAAGGAAAAGCTTTTGTTAGAGTCCTCCAAGCAAAGAAGAAGGGCCGTTTCATGGGCACCTCTTTTTTCACTCGTAAGAAATGAGAGAGATAGAGAGAGCGAGTGGGTGAAATCCATGTGGCGTGGTACAAGGATTCATAGAGCCTCATGGGCCTGTCAGCGTTTGAGACTACTCGTCATCTTTTTCTTTTCTTCGTCCATTGACGTACGATCGAACGCACCGTGCCGGTCGGACGCGTATTCTTTGGTATGCTAGAAAGGTGAAAGGGTGAATCCAGCCAGCCGCGATGCATTGTCGTAGATATAGCGGGTTATATATAGATATAACAGTGACTTGGGACAAGCGAAGACGAAGATATGGCATTTTATCACGGTACGTTGCTGTGCTGGGAGCGGACACTTCCAGACCACTTGCTATCTCTTATATGACTCCAACCGTATTTGAAAGAACCTTGCCTCTGCAGGCAGACGAAGTTTTTTTTTTTTTTTTTTACATATGACAGAACATATATTGTATCGGAGAAATCATTGAGTGTGAAATCTATGGCAAATCTGCGACAATAATGAGCTGCAAGTATTGCCGCAAGTGCTATATACTTTGGTTCCATAACGATACACGACCGCGTAAAGAATATCATTCTTAGTGTCACAGCACTTTACACGATATACCATTACAACTACAGTCTTGCTGTAGTTCAACCGATGACATTTCAATAAAGTGCGTTGGGGAATAAGGTTGTACAGACGGCCCCGAACCTGCTCGATAATGGACAGGGAATTTGTGTAGATAGCACGGAGTAATAAACGTGGGTCAGACTATGTGCTTGGGCAACAAGTCGAATCGATCCAGCAATTACTATTCCGACTCTTCACGATGATATTTTACGGTTAAAATGTCAACGAACACACGGATATACGCAATGACTACGTAAATCATTTACCTATAATACAATACAATTTAGTGTGCTAGTGTTAAACATCCTGTCATGGAAGTTCGTACTACACAATTTCAGATTTTGTTACACGATTTATAATAATAATATTTATAGGTCCAATTGGAAAGCTTTAAATGATAGTTCACTCGAACTCTTTTTTGGACTTTATCCTTTCACGTTGATCCCTTCTTGTTTGTTTCCTAGTGAATACTCGATCAATTTGCATATTTATTTCCACTTTTTCTTCCTTAGCTCCATTGCTCAGGCGTTGCCAAGCCGAAACTATGTCACTTTACGAGTTTTAAATGTTCCCTCGAGAATGACGGAGGAGAATTTTCTGCTTCGCGCAGCTTCGCACCGTGTTTTATACCTTAGGCATTTGTGGTAAGAAGACACACTGAACTTTCGTTTTGTCGTTATTTTTCGACGCCGAGCTGACGAATACTCGAAAGTTAAGGTGACAGCGTGAATTTGCCGGTCTCAGGGGGCTTCCCGTATCTTTTTCATTCTCCAAAAGTATACGCGGCTTCTCGCTTGTATTGTTTTTACGGACGAGAATGGAACAACCGATTTATGAACTCATTCTTTTCACCATGGGTAAAGACGGTCGAAATCATGCGAAACGGCAAGGAATGTAGGAATTTGCGGGGCTTCAGCGTCCCTCGCCGACGCACCCTTGAGGATTCATTTGGCGTCGATTGAAAAGGGAACGAGCTCCAAAACCGATTGAAAAAACTCAAGCATGGCTCTAAAACGGACTTTTAACTATATATATATTGAGAAAAATCCAAGAAAGACGATTTACCGCCTCCATTTGTTTATTTATTTTTACTAAAGTCGTGGTAGTATCAAAGACAAAAAAAAATTCAATGGAGAAAAAATGTATTGATTAATAAAGCCATGGTCTAGACTCGTTATTTTTCAATAATCTTTCTTTTCTTCCCAAAGCGATATTTTTATTCATGAGAGTCCGAGCGCCAGGTGATAGTGTGCGCGAAGGAAATATGAAGGGTAACGTTAAAATATTTTAGACTTCCTAGGCCGCCACGAAACGGCAAGGGGGGCAAACGGAGAGCGATCGCAGAGCGAAGACCTCCTAGTGAGCGGTGAAGCCACGGGGGTGACCTCCGAAAAGCCAATTCCTTCGGCATTGTGCACGCATAAATACTGAATCATTGGGCAACGGAACCACGAGCTCATGGGATATTTAATGGCTTTTAAGTCGAACTCTCTGGTCGACGGGTTTGCCTGGCTTGTGGATTCGAATATGTAGTTGTATTTGCAGTCTAGCCGGTTTCACCATTATTTTTCGTAGATATTTTTTTCTTCCTGCTTTTTTTTACCATTGAACCTCCAGGATAGTTCCAGTCCAGTTTTTCTTGGACAATGAACGTACCTGCTGGGATCGAGAAAAAATTATATCGCGAACAGTGCACGGCAATCGTTTGATCGATGGTCCCTGATTCTGGGTGGGAAAAACGAAAACCCTTGCGTAGCTATACAGAAAGCGTAGCGATAATACCGAACTAGACGGAAATAGAGAGATGATATAGGGTGAGATGTATACAGGTGAGAGGTAGATACACACGAGGCTAGAAGAGATGCGAGGGTTCAGCCAATTTCGGGCATTAATACATTCCTAAATGCACATTGTTTGCTGCCTGCGGACGATGGAATTGCTCGACACACGAAACGACCCAACACTCGGGCGTGTGCTTCATCGTGAGTTAGTTGAAGGGCGATCAAGATAATGGTTCTTTATGATCGATTTATACATTCTTCAATGATACGCTTCATTTCATATATAGAACGACCGCTTCGCATCCTTCATCCTATGACCTATCCGTGAATACTGCATTTTATAAAGAGAATTTTGGGATAACGTCAAATCGCCATAGCCGGGACGTTGAGTAGCACATAGTTGTTATCGTTTGCGGTCATTTCAATTATATGTTAGAGTTAATGCTTGTATAAAATACGATTGGTCGAAAATTGCAGAATATGAGATTCAATCAAAAATTTCTACAGCGAGTTACGACTTCCAATGCTCCTCATCCCTTACATGTACTGTAGAGTATAGTAGTTAAACATAGCCTCATTCCATCTTGCTAGTGCTTTATTCAATTCACGACAGCACATCAATCAAATTTTTCCGACGCATTGCAGCTGCAGGAAAAAAAGCCTTTCCCCCGAGATACCGCAAAGATTTTTACGAAAAGATCAAAATAATCCTCGAGAGAGCCCACGAACGATTCTTATTTCACTCCTTGCGTATATTTTAGGACAAGCCGGATAAGCATAGTATAATCCTGTGTGTATACCTACAGAGTGTATTTATATACTTTTACAATGAATGGAAAAATGCGCAATACCTTATGGAGACTTGAGGCCATCGAGCGGCAAATATTTTTCACGAAATATGAGCAACCTTCGACAGAGATCTCTACCGGTACGACCAGTATGCCACTATACCTATCGTTTTAGAACCGGCGAATTGGATGACAGAGGGTGACCAGGTCACACAGAAATCTATACTGCTGTATCAAGTAGTATATATGATATGATTGCGCATGGAATATTAGAAACTGTACTATAGCATCGTTGCATGATAAAACTAACAGGTTTTTCCAAGTGTCACACACACACACACACACACTCACCAGTGATTATTCTGATGAAGTAGGATATATGAACTCACAATATGTGTGTAGAAGCAATTTTCAGCACGAGTTTCACCTACGTTACCGTTGACGACGAGTTTCAAATGTTTTTGTTATAATGTGCCGGGGCCGGATCATGTATACATCAGAATAAGTTTTGGTATTAGTGGTAGGTGTACACGTGAGTCCGCAGGTCTCGATGGGGTGGGCCTTCTCCCTCGCCCTCGGTGACAGGGACAACAAGGGATATGTCTCAATGTTTTGGCCGCTCCTTCAGCTGGCCTATTGTGTGCCATCAGAAAATACAATGGGTCGGTCGCGGAGACCCGGCTTCGAATAACGCCGTCTTGCGCATGTATTAGAAATATATACGAATGCCATCTAGTATACAGAGAAAAAGCGAGAATAAGGACGCGACGTCGAATAGAAAAAGGGAGAGAGAGCAGGATATCCCTGTCTCATTGCCGTGGCAAAAACCATCAGCGCAGAGCATTGCTCATCTGTAAAAGCAGGAGCCCCCGGAGGTCTCGCCCATTTCCAAGCAATTCCGATTGCTTTGGGGACACTTAAGGTATATCGCGCCACAATGTGAACTTGCTCTTTTGTGAAGGCCTATATATACTACGATCCTATACTTCTATACATCCGTTCAGATTCACAGGACCCACAGACTGAGTGACACAAACTCGTCGTGGATACACGCACTGCTGCATATGCACTCGGTCTGGACCCGGATTCCCGGTACTGTAGTATCGAGAAGATGAGTTTTGTACCTGTGTGTATGCGCGAATGAATGCACACAATCACCAACACCCAAGACGCCGATGAATGAGAGACTTTATTTCCAGGTGGCAGAATTCTGATTGCGGGGAAGGAGGAATCCAGTGTCTCGCTGACGACAAGGCACGAGGGACAAGGAGGGTGATTGATTTTAAAAGGATAGATCCAGCCGAGAAACGAGCACGTAAACATTGTAGGAGAAGTTCGGCAATTCAGGTTCATCTAGCCGAGCTCTCTTCTTTGTATCGGATGGACGCAGTGATATTCATAAATAAAATTGCCCTACCTTCTGGCCATTACAGTACATGCTTCACAATAAAACGACCGATCAAGTCCGAGCGACGCCGGAGGTCATCACTGAAAGTTGACTAAACTTATCTCGGAAATATATATTCCAGGATAAAGATAGAATATTCTAGGAACAATCGGCAGACGGTAATAATCAGTAATATGGCGTTACACTGAGCCCACTGTCTCGTAATAAATTGCTGTAACAATCATGTCGAATCCAAGCTGCTCTGTCATCTTGTGGAGTTACGGCAGAGCTTAGCATTGCTCAAAGATTCTACTTCTGTTTAAAGTTCAACCGAGAATAGAGCGTGCTTTTACTCGATTCCTCTCTGTCTCTCTCTATCTTCTCTCGTCCGGTCGCTATCTCGTTTGCTCTTTCTCAAAACAAAGGACAGAAAAAGGAACATTTTTGGTATGGTCTGCCATTTCAATGCTAATGTTAAATACATTCACCGCAATCCTCGAAATAGTGAGAGCTATAGCCAGTCTAATAGAAATAATGATAAAAATATCAAAATAAATATGATATGATAAAAATAAGATATGATCAGTTAATATATACAATATTAGCTAAATATTAAAAAATGAAAGGTTCACTGTGATTACTGTAAAACTATACTATTAATAATGGATCCTTCGTGTGTTCCCAATTGATTAGCCACTTGTGGATGACGCATCTACACGAAGACGAGAAAGATACAATACATCCCTTGATACTGCAGAATGAAAGTTAATGGTAGCACTCTCATAAATACGACAATCTCCGGAATTGCTATCTATTTAAGAGGGCGTATATTAGCTTAAATTATATAGCATCGGTATGGCCAACACAATGCCAGCAATGGCGATCATGTACGATCTTCACTTCTAAAAGGTGAAATGCTAAATGCCAGGACCGCCTGTCTCTCGACAGTACTGGAACTCACTGACATAACCGGTGATTATGCTCCCGAACGATTTTGTAGACTCACGTCGTAAGTCACCTCTCCACGTGCTGGTGTGGCTTCAGTATTTGTTACGTAACCATTACAAGCAGCTAGAGATTATATGTGCCGAAACGCTCCATCAAGTTTATCATCGAATTTCATTCTTTCACATATGTTAGGAAATGCATCTAAGGCAAAAAAATCTCTGCGCGTATGTGAATGGATGAAATTAAGCCCGGCAATATGAGAAGTTCTCCCTCGCAATCCGCTAAGACGTACTTTTCGTACCGAGTCGAGAAATGCTGTACTTGCTAGATGCATACGAGGATTTTGTGCACTCGAGGGAATAAATTTAACTGGCAATACACGCACTCTCCCCATCATGACCCGGAAGAGCCAAAAATACCAAACTCCGGGGTAGCATGCGAGACTCACGCATGTAGGTATCTGCAGCGTGATTACTATATACAACGCTTGCTATGAGCTATACGATATTTTCACATCGTGCTCATAATTCTTTCGTCGTGCCTGGGTCAAGAAAATCCCGGAGGGTCCCTTATATCCCTGGCTGCTCGACGCGGGTCCCTGAATTTTGTGGCACATGTCATCCACTCTTAATCACCGTTTTTCAAATACCATCACAGCCGTCTTGAAACGCGGCTGCTGTTTTTTCCGGCCCTTTCTACCCTATCGAGCATTTCTCTCATGTTGATCTTTCCGTTCCCCACACAGACGTTAGTGCTCTTGTACGTTGGTTTTTAAAGAAGAAGAAAATTGTCGGCGAATCGCAATTCAAGTCAAGAGGAAGTTTGGATAATAACAATGAAATATGTCTCCATAAAAATTAGCATGAGTTATTTTTTGTCAGAAAGTATCGTTTACAGCTGACCCATGAGCAGAGACAGTCAAGGGCTGGATGCAATCGTCGAACACGTTGACCAAAAACTTAATGTATTTCGCAGCTATAGATACAGATAGTCAACTTGCTGGCTTTTGTGCCAATGAACCAAACTGTTTTTCTCCAGTACACAAATTTACTACGCTACATCGATCGTGCTGTTTGCAAAGGTAAATGAGCGGGCGTGGTTGGGATTAAGGGAACAAAAAAAATACCGGACCAATGACTGGCTTGTGCAAACTTTGACCGCTGTTTACTCTCCGACAAACGCCAGACCTTATGGAAGCATAATTTCGTACTTAATGAATGGTTGCTTCTAAGCAAAGCGGAAAAAGAAGCTTTGCTCACTTTCTTTACTAATGGGCTCATCCCGTAACATTCGGATCGGACTTCATCTAGGAGTATTTAACAGATGATAGCACTTTGATCGTACCTATAGTAGAATAACGTATGAATTATTTAATAAAATCCTTTTCGCAAAGACCTACAAAAGCATTAGGATAACTCGTTTTAGTTGCATATTCTGTTTCAGCAATCGGACTTGAATAGTCTCGTCAGCTTTGGTACATCTCTTCCCCTCCTCGAAGAAACGTACGGACTACGACGAATATTAATCGATGAAACGTGTACGTGACATTACGGAGAATGACTCGGGCGGATGGTGACGTCGACTCCTCGTCGCTCTCTCTCTCTCTCTCTCTCTCTCTCTCTCTCTCTCTCTCTCTCTCTCTCTTTCCTCTTCCTTTCGCTTTCCCTGTCTGTCACGTCCTTACACATACAGAACAAACGAGGAAAAAAAAGGCAGAAAGAGGAAACTAGGTCTATGGTCTAAGTCTTGTGAACGAACGAGAGGATGCTGGAGATTCGATTAATCTCCTGAAAGTAATAGATCCAACACGTGTCGAGGAAAATCTCAAGGGATTCTGAATCATAAATTCAGTTCCCATTACCGTATCATATTCTAAGGGCTGTATAGCGAGAATACAGATGTATGTCATTAGGTGATAGCAAGAAGATCAAGCTACATAACATCTGAGGTTTTAATCATCATTTCTTCATGCAGTAAGTAATCCCGTGTTTCTTCGGGTCGGTAAATAATAAAATATTAAGGTAGTTGTGCCCCGACCCGCGACGGGGAATAAGCGGAAACGACGGTGCGGCGGTGCGCGGTGAGCGGAGCACGCATAAAACAAGAGAGAGTCTGACCGTTCATGCCCTATATACCCGTAGATAGCGGGTAACTTTGATTAATTATTCCCGAAAAACTAAACGGTAGATCATTCCGATTTTTTTTATCATCAATCCTGGAACATCCTTCTACCATATGCTAATTTTTTGTAACAATCTATAGAACGGTTTTCGTACTAAAATTAGCAATATGCGGTTTCCATATGCTTAACATAGGGAACGCGTGTAAAAAGTTCCAACTTTGAGGGCGATTATTTCGCGTTCCAGACGGGAAAAAAATCTGAAATAATTTGTCCACCTAGATTTCACGTTAATGAAACTGTATTCCAAATTTCAGCCGATTCTATAGAAAACTCTCTTTGCGGCACAACTACCTTAACTGAAGAGGTACGTATATTAGAAATTTTTTTCGAACTATAACTACCGAACACCTGGCCCGATGAGATATAACCGACAGGTATAACTTTAATGCGATACTTGGCTTATCGTCTGGATTCAGCTAATAAGGATTTCTTACGTATGATCATTAGTATTCCGGGGTCGGTTGTTGAAGGTGTAATTTTAAATTTATCTACGAAAATCGGCAGCTAATGCACTGGCAAGTACCGTGGATTTACCAACCCTTAAACAGTTCTTGTTTCCATAGCTCTGAAACTCGGTAATGCATGAAAACATATAGTTAGCCGCAAAACCTTCTAGCAGTTAAGACGAGCTGAAAATCAATTACCGTTATAACTGAACCAGTGATGTACGCTTTGAAATTTTTTGCATTGTCAGAGCTTTAGATGCTCCATCACTTCATCGTGCAACAATGAAGAATTATATAAAATAGTTTTACAATCAGTATGAGCGTGTGTATCGTACTTTGTGAGATACACACATTTATATAGCATATCTACTTTGCTGCATTTATGAGAAAATGCTTTTTGACCTCTCCTCAAACCCAATCAATTGGTGTTGCAGTCCAGTGGAAGCCATCGTTATGGGTATCTCTCCCATTTTTAAGGCTTATCGTTAGTGATAACATTGGTCTAGCGGTTTTTCAGAGAAAACTCTTAGTCACACGTCGATCCATAATCCAGTAGCATTCGGACGATCGAGTTCTTTTTCGATATTCTGCGTTGCGAGTATTCTTAAGGATTAATAATGTCCGTAAACTCTATCTCTTTCGGCTTTTTTCCTTTCAGGAACACACACTGAACCTATGATAATTAAACCTCCATTCATTAGAAAGTAAGACTTAACGAGAGCCCAGTAGAGTTCAGTACTTTTTTTTTTTTTGTCAAGGCGCGCATGAGCAAGCATAGGAAGACCCGAGAACATCCTTTGATGTCAGCTGCGGAAACTCGTCGTGAGCTGCTCGGCTATTTCGTTCATGCTACTCCAGGAACCCTTATAGTAGACCGTATAGAAAAAAGTAGTTGTGTGCAGTATAGATATAAAATCTGCTATATGATCGAGTCCATACGTATAGTCCTTTACTTTGAGGATTATTACTGCAGGACTTCTCTTAGTCAATTGCGGACAAGTGTTTTTTTTTTATCCTCGCATAGTCGTATAGTACTTGGCTGGTGTGCGAATATCAGAGAGGCGGGCTTATGGTCGAAACGGAGATTTAAAAAAAAAAAAACAAACGAAGGGATGGTGTAAATTGATGTGCAGAAAAAGAACATCATGCTTCTGTTTGAAAATACCTTGAGCGATGCATCTTATACGATGCATCTATATACGCAGCATATATGCATAATAAGCATATAGTATTAGTGAATAGATTTATATATCTATATATATTTGACCAAGGGTACGTGACTCAGCGAATGAGCACTCAATTAAGTGAATAACGTATCGCAAAGTCTGACGCCCGAAAACGCCCAACCCGACTTCCGCGTTGGCTGAAAGGATCATGTACGTATATATATATATATATATATATATATATATATATCCATCTATAAATATATGTATATAAAATTATATTGCAAAAAGTACCATGGTATATGGATCGAGTCAAAAGCACGAGATGCATGGGCGTTACCGCGCGGGACTTCTATCGGACTGCTATATATCCGCCCGCTGGAACCGCCTTGGTCTCTGAAATGCATACACGAACAACGAAGAGCGCGAGTGAGATGATCGCAGCAGGTTCGCTTTGCTCGCGCTCGATCTCTTTTTCCATTGCCACCCCCTTGCTTTCGATTTTTATTTTTTATTCCCGACACATTTTATAATACTGTCGTCTCACTCACTTTATTTCTCCCTTGCTCTCTCGCTCACCTCGATTCGCCAATGCAGCGCCGCATACATTTACGTGAACTGACAGACGGAGCACGCTCCCGAAATTCCATGAGATCGGTTGCACGAGTCCCATACGCGTACGCACACGAGTCAATATGCGATTTCATGTGGTGTTCTGTCGCTCTTTCTTCGCGATGCTGCAGTTTCGGAGTCCCGTAATTTATTGTGATATTCGGATACGTATATGCACGCAGTATAAAGTTAAGAAAAAAAGATTATCACGATGCCCGAGGCATCCTATACTTCGCGCTCGGTGCAATTTAATTCAAGCCCAAAATGGAAGGGTTTTACTGTCGCACTCGATAGCGCACACGCATGCCAATGCAGCTTGCGTCTGTCGTAGAAAAATACGTGACAAAAGGAAATAATAAAGCAAGTTTTCAAGACTTTGAAAATCTTTGAATATGTGGCATTGCACAGGAGGATAATGCTTATGATTCAGGATTTTTTATAAATTGGAGTCAACATCATCTCATTCACTGTGTAGCTACGTTCCAGCAGCAATTTCAGAATATCCATTGTGAATATTCGGATTTCGGGGAGCATTAGATGCAAATTTTATACAACTAACAGTATTGTCGCGCAGTTTCAACATTAATTTTCACGTTGGTAAAAGTCCAAATATTGGATGAAAATCATAGCAGTGAAAATCGGTTGGCCGAATAAGCGGGACCAAATCATACCGAAAGAGGAAGATATATGTATAAAGTTGATGTAACCCCAGTCGACGTTATATAGCTAAAACGTATACATATACGTATTGCACGCGGGGACGGAAACTGCCTCGACATATCTCAAGTTATGAAACGTCTCTTCTAGGCTCACGTACCGGACTAGTAGTTGCAGCTCGTTATGACTTTTGGTCGTTTGCTGCTGTCTCTTCTATCGTCTCTTCTACCAGAGAATACACGGGACTCTATGGCATGTATACACCATGCGGAACGTTATCCCGCTAACCCCCAGCGCGTGTAGTTTCGCAAAATGTCATGTTCAAAGAGGAACCAGAGCGAAAAATGAACGAGAAATGTAAGTATATGTACATACGTAGAGATAGACAGTGTTACAATGTCATAAGGGAAAGAGAGAAAGAAATTAAAAGAGGTTAGCGAGAGATAGGATAACGGGTGAGAAAGCCAGTCTGAGAGGAAGAAAAAGCGATAGAGGAACTGCTATCAAATTGGCGGGTAAAAACTTCGTCTTAAAGGCCGAGGCGTGACTCGCATAACTGTGTAGAAGCGAGTTTCCGAAAGCTCCTCTCTTCTTCTCCACGTGCAATGTTGAGTACCTAAGCAAATATTCCGTAAGCTCTGGTATCTTTCTCTCTCTCTCTCCCCAGTTTATCTCTTTTGCCTTTTTTTTGTCTCACTTTCATGCACCGCACTTTGTTCTTTTTCATTCTCGTCACTGGAAAAAGTAGATTACCCGCGTACAGGTATTATAAAGGACGAGATACGGACGCACTCGCTCGATGATGATGAGTCGCGCGAATCAACTCAGGCCACTCTACACGACCTTGCAGCAGGTCGTATGTATGTGTGGGCATATTATACCTGGAGTATATGCAAGTATATATGAGACTGAATACTTATCGGTACATTGAATCATCGCAAAGAACTAGAGTACAACTAGATATAACAGAAGGGCGATTTTACATTCCAACTCGTGAAGCTCATCTCTAATATAGTTATTTCTGATATTAATCGAGCCAAATGTGCATACCACAAGTTTTATCATAAAAATTTGGCAATCTACGTACTCATTCGTTTTTATCTGCGCTGTCAGAAACTGCCAAATGCATGTGGTTAGCGTGGAAAAACATCAGATACGTCGAATATGCGGAAAGCAACTTTAGCAGTAGCCACCGTTAATGCAGACCACACGTTATCAAATACGCATCAGGGTTTGCGGAAAAGTTAATAGTAACAACGATAGCAGTGCCCCAAAAGCTTTCTCTGTTCTGCTACCGCTTAATCCTCGTTCCAGACCGCAGACCTGTGGTCATATATGCCCAGGGGTGTTTAAAACTCGTCCGCGATATTGTATCATGCATGCCGTACTATATGGATCGAATTATCCATGGACCATGAGGTAATGCAGTAATATCTGCAGCATCAAGATCGCATTATCCATGGGCCAAGCAGCAATGCCATATAATAGAAACATCAAGATACCGTGAGCATTTTCAAATCTGCGCGATCACGATCACTCGGCACTCGATGGATCTGTCAAAAGCGAAAACTCATATCTGCATATTAGCTTGTACTACTGTAATACTTGGACTTAAAAAAAAAAACTCTTTTATGTGCACGAAACCTTGGATCTGATGAGAATAATTTAAAGTCATAGGCGGAAAATACAGACTTTCAGAGCGCCTGGATCTGAAACATCGTAAAATCTTCTTCTTCTCTTTCAAATATGGACACTTCTGGTACATGTGGAGTGTACTTTTTGAAACATTAATCCAACATATTGCGGTCTACTGGAGCCTCGTAATCCGGCATGGTCTTATGAAATCGTCGAACTTCATTGCGGCTAAAAAAAAAACCACTTCAACTGAGGCAAAAAAATGCCAGCACTCTGCCGAATTAATGATGAAAATAAAAGAAAACTGGTCTAATCCATACGAATAAAGTAAAAAAAAAATTGTGTAAATATCCACTTGCACATTGATTCGATTTAGCTACTGAACGATTAACGTCCGGAGCTTGTGTTGCTACTAAACGACCAGTTAACCCTCCATAAATCACTCGTTACATTAAACGGGCGTGCTAGACCCTTCAGCCTCTTTCGCTCGTCACTCTCTGTTGCTCTCGTGTACCATACAATGTACTCGTGTAACGCAGCGCGTACTTGATATGCATGATCATTAAGTGAACAAATAAAAAAATCCAGTACTTTCAGGTCAACGCGGTTATTCTATCACCTAATATCCCGGCTCATATCGCTTTTGATAATTAATAACGACGGGTCTCCTGGCTCTCTCAATCGTTCCCCTCTGTAATGTCTTTTTTCGATGCGACCAAACGGGACCGATGCGTGTGGCTTCTGCCTGACCTGTGCTCGAGCACGGAAATTTAATTGCCCACTCGAAACGGACCTATATAATTATAACGTCCTGTCGGGTGTCAATTATTAGGCACGGCGCTATATATATGAGTATATGCGAACCGAGTTCTGACTCTCCCTCTGCCACTCGAACACGTCACACGAACGCATATTCACAAGTATGCAGACGTATTTAATCTTTCCCTACAGCACATACGAAAACCCGTTCACTATGTGATAACTGGTACATAACTCGTATGACGCCTGTGGGAAACGAAAAAAGCTTTTACACGTTTAGGCATTTCATGTTGTTCCATTAGCTTGAGCGTGGATATACCGAATATTCAGAGATGAAAACGCCCAGACACGAAAAAATCATGCTATATATGCAACAAGGAAAAACGTACGGATGGTTGTCATCAGCCTTCACCAGCATGAAAAAAAAAACCTTCCGATGATTGCAATATCACATGGGCCAACCCTATTTACATAAAGCTTCGCGTTACGTTGAGCACACGTCAGTCCCTGAAGTGGACGAGACATTCGAAAACACATGTTTTCATTCCTCTCGTACTTTTTTTTTTATCAATTTTTTGTTATAAGGGAACGGGGAGATTCGGATTGTATGAGTGAGAGACACGTCATGATCAGAACACGCTGGTGTCGATTAAAAAATCCGAATGTATGTAGACGGCTCGTCACTCTTATAATTTCTAGCTGACGCGAGAGTCACTATCGTGACTCGCCAGACTTTTCATCGGGTTCCAACACAGCTGGATCTCGAGTGAGATGATTCCGTATTCCATCGCAACTAATTCACATTTGTAATGAAAAGTTTTACCTGCCTATATCTTTATGCCTATTTTCTTTATGCAGCATATCAGTGTTTCCGCTCAGTCATTGAGAAATGTTTAAACAATAAAGACAAATGGATAATGAGGCAGCTCTGTTATAAAATCCAGAATTCTCAAAGAGGAATTAAGGACAATGTAGTAAAGTACAGCGGTATAGTTTTACTGTAAAGCTTCTACTGTATGTACTGACTGTATGTACTGTAAATGCGTCTGCTCTTGGTGGTCTTTCAACCAAAAATCTTTAAAACGATTGAAACGTAAAGGAGTAACAAGCAGTGGTGAAACAAGAGACCCAAATGGACGCGAAAAAGGCATTCTTACTCCCACGGAGTCCGGTAAATTGAATTGGATAAATCTGCAAGTGGCTTGTTCGCGTGGAAGAGGATCTGGTTGTATCACATTCCCCAGATCATGTGTGGGAACACCAAAGTCCGCAGAAAACTGTCTCGGTTGGTTAATGGAATGGTTGGTTGGCGTGATGGGCGGAATGCATACCGAACACAATTTCATAGTTTCACTTCTCTTTCCTTCGCACACTCGTTATACGACTACGGAATATATCGCGCGTACTTACCATATGCATTGGTTAGAGTATGCGCCCGTGCTGTAGTAAAGCGCGGATGAAACTTTCAGCGGGATAATTCGGGCATGTATTTTCAAGCACCGCGTACGGGCATACGACGACTCGGTGTATATCCTCTCCCGTGGGTACAATTCCGGTTACCATTGCCACTGCCAACGATATCCCGAATCGTAAATGTATGTAAAATATAAATATAGACGTGCTCCACTATGGTATTTGTTACAAGCATACCAAATATATATATATATATATATATCAAATATATGTGCAAGCCAGAAGCAGTGAGGGCTCGAAAGAATTTTTTTACGTTCAGCGATCCTGAAGCCCAAAATTTTGGTAAGCGTTAAGGTAACAAGTGAAACAGTTTCACGTGATACGGAAAACCGGAGCATCGACGGTGGTCGCAAAAAATAAACTTTTCTTTCGCTGTAAACGTCGAACGAAAATTTTCTAACGCGAAGGTCTCGTGTATGAAATTGGGATGATTAATCTTTGAATTTTATGGGCGGTGAGACACTTTTTTCTCTTCTTCTTTATAGATCACCACTCGTGGAGCTAGCAAAGCTCATTAAGGCCGTCTGGAAAATCTGTTATCGCATACCGCAACGAGTGCGGGCTATATTTGCTTCGTTGGGTGGTCGAGATTCATCGAGAGAAAGAGAGAAAGAGAGAGAGAGAGAGAGAACGTGAGATATAATTCACAGGACTTGTCCTCTCGGCGCTTTATTGGTTAATCGCAAGAGGCTTCTGGCCACTTTGCGATGAGGCTCTGGCTTGGGCGTTTCAAGATCTTTTCTTACGTGCGCAACGTATACACGGTATATATTGGGCACATATACCATACACTAACTATCTTCCAAAGTGGTTTCCACTCTCTACCCTGTATTACGAGAGAGAGAGAGAGAGAGAGAGAGAGAGAGAGAGAGAGAGAGAGAGAGAGAGAGAGAGAGAGAGAGAGAGAGCTCTGCAGATTCGAGAATGAGTTCGAGTGGACCGTGCTGGAACTATCTGGCAGACGCGATGCGACGACACGTGATCTTCAAGTACAGTTCGGTGTCTAACGAGATCGTCAAGTTTTTCAAGAACGCGCATCTGGAGGCTATTTACTTATCGATTGAACTACATCATGAACAAGTCGGCAGACATTTTTATCATCATTTCCCAATCGGATATATACATACGCAAATATATATGTCTATATATATATGCGTGATTGCGACTATCCTATAAAACGATTTGAAAAATCTTTTTTCACCAAAACTCGTCGAAATCTCACTCCATAATCCACTGCTGCGGGCATGCACCGGGTGCGAGACTTAATTAACGTTGAAACGACTTCGCTCCTCAGTAAAAAATTCATCGATAGCATATATGTATATATATATATATATATATATATATATATATATATATACCGTATTGGTGCACCGACGGTCGTCGTTGTTGTCGTCGTCGTCGCAAGAATGAATATTCATTGGTACTTTTCCATTGCATTTGCAGTCCCCTGTGTGTGTGTGTGTGTGTGTGTCGCAGAATATATCGCGGTGCAACCAGTCCTCGGCCCAATTGCCGGCCGAGAGAGGCGTAGAGAGGAAAGCAAGTGCGAAACTCGGGCAGCATTCGAGCAGCTGCGTTTACTGCGTGCGTAATATAGGTATCGCCGAAGCGCGAATGAGCCCACATGCTGCAACCCAAGAGCCGCACACACACACACACATACACACAAACACATACACACACACACACACATGGTTGCCTGGCGTCGCTGCTGCTGATGTTGGTGGTCGGGCCCATGGGACCCATTACCGGGCATACGATAAACAGGAATAATTATATCCACCACAAAAAAGGCAAATTTATTCGGACTCTGTACAATATATACGTACGGCACCATAACTATATCATATAGATGGTGGAAAGCACATGTCCTATATGTCGAATAAAGTGTACAAACGAAAAGGCGAGAGAGAAGCTTGGATCTCTCGCCAGAGTTCTGTGAATCGAGAGACGCGCGTGGGAGAACGAATTAAGAATAACAAATAAAAATAAAAAAAATTCATATAAAAGCGACGTGGTGTATAAAAAAAAAAAAAAAAAAAAAAAAAAAAAAAAAAAAAAAAAAAAAAAGAATCAACGAACAAACTGTTCGCAACAAAACGACACGAATTCCTCGCACTCGCCAGGGTGTACAGCCCAAAGTTAATTACACGTTACACGCTTTTACCATTTAATCTCGAATGAAACGAGCGTGCAAAGCCAAAGACGGCGCGGTGAAGAAGAAGGAAAGGGATTGGATCGGGACAACAGGAGGTGGGAGGCGTTGGGTCGCGGAACACACCGCGATAGTGTGAATGCCGGTCCGGGTGAAGCTTTGATAAATTTCACTTTCAAATTGTCCTTAATTAGCCGGGCTCTCGGAAACGGCCGGGCGACAAGCGCGTTCTCTTACTGAAGCGCGCACAAGCGTGCGCGCTTCTCTAATCTACCGTGCTCGTGGAACCTCTGTCGAAAAAAGTCGTCATCTCCGGTTATATCACGTACCCATACGTCAGTTTTCTATGATCAAGCAAAGCTTGAAAAAGGATAATACAGTCTAGAGAAATTAATTTTTTCGAAAAATCCTTGGCCAAAAAGTGTAACCTTAAAATCTATTGAATAACCGCCAAGACGCAAATGGATTGAAAAATATTGCCAAAATGTGCAGATCGCACCGCTTTAGTAGCAAAGGACCCTCCTCGTTTAAATAAACAAAATATTCACTTGAACATATAGCTTGGGATTTCTTGAGTTGAGACAAAATGTGCTCTTCGTCAATGTCAAGCATTATTCACTCGATTAGGGATCGTGCAGCTTTTACATTTCGTTGAATGTTGTTTTCATTTGATTTGCGCGCGTTATGATTGTTTTTTTAAATGATTATTATTATTGTCGTTATTTCTCTTTTCCTTTTTGTTATTATCGTAAATACTGTTTAGTATGGCACTATTTTTATACTGTTATAAGAAAACAAATGGGAAACATATTTAGTGCAAGTCTCGCGGATTGAAAGTAATTTTCGTCGAATAATAGAAACGGGGCTACATAGCAGAAAAAAATAAATATAAAATCATATTACGCTTGAAACAAGGAAGCTGAAGATGATAAAATGAAGAGCGAATGAGAAAGAAACGCTATACATATACAAAGCTAATCCAAAGTGTGTGTATGTGTGTATGTGTGTGTGTGTGTGTGTGTTGTAGCCCACTGGCTCGATAAATTACCATTAAGTTTTGAAAAGGCAGATTGAAAAATTGGTAGACGCCGAAATTAACCGTCCAGCTTATAAATAATCCGACGCTAATGCCTTTTATCACAGGAATGAACGTGGCCCTCTGTCCCGAATATCTTTTGCTCTTTTATTCTCTCTCTCTCTCTCTCTCTCTCTCTTCCATTCGTTATACATACTCCCGCACACTTTCTTGTGTGCGCTCTACAGAAAGCCACACACGTTCCGCTCTGCAAGGGCGTGCTCTCGGTTCTTTTCTCGATTTTTTATTTTTTTTTAAATTTTTTATTTCCTCTTTTTCTCTTGCAGATGGCTTAGCGGCCCACACTTGCTATTTCGTTCTCTTGGCATCGTCGTCCAAAGGTATATTATGTATACATACATATATTTATATATGTATGTATTTATTTTTTTTTTTCGTTTTATATCGTTCTTCCTCGCACGGGCAATTCGGCCTGATCCCAGATCCCATGTCCGAAGCCAGAACCGCGTGCTCGGAGCTTTTAAGCGTCAGGCATACATTCGTGCGCGGTGGCTATAGACGCGCGAGAATTCCCAAGATTCTCGTATAGATATCAATTTATTTGAGTCAGAAGGGCGCATCATGCATTATATAACAATTTAAACGATGTGGTATACGCTCCCTTGACGTTGAACATTCGATATCTATATTATTTGTACATCGCGCTCCTCACCACAGCAGAGTATTATAGGGCGCTGTATAGTCGTCACGGGGTTCCTTTTCTCAGCGCGATGCATTCCCAAGTTATTTCCTACACGTGTTTCGTTGCATATTTCGATTTCGCCACTTTTGGGCGCACAGCTTATCGCGTGTTGGTTAAACTGATCATCATATATTCAATCTCTCTCTCTTTCTCTCTCTTTCCCTCTCTCTCTCTCTCTCTCTCTCTTTGATGTTTCGTTTTAATTATAATGCCCCTCATTGGATTTTACATTTTCTCGCGATAATCGCCACTCATATATTTGATGAGATGAAGCGCGGTGCTAAAAGTTCCGAGCTCGACATTTCGCCGAGGTTCAAACAAAATTATCACGCAAAAAGTGCCGGGAGGAAAGTATAATGTTAAAAGTGAAGCAAAAAATACACGAATCAACAATCACTCACTGTTTCGCTATTATTTTCGCCGATTCACGAATCAATTGTGCAATTTTGGAATAAAATCCCACAAAATCTGTAGCCTTCGATCAAGTGTGATGAAAATTTACGATAAATTTCATTTTGGCAGTTTGATTACAAATTTAAATTGTTGAATTTTATAATATGTAAACATATGCACATACAGGCTTTTTCATGAAAGCAACGCGACATCTATACACATGAAACTTTGGCGATGTCTGTATAGTTATAGCTGTTCCCCGCGGGACACCAAAATCGACAGGCCGCTTTATATTTTCCTCATCGATGAGAGACTATCGTTTTATTATTGTTATTATTATTTTATATACATACACGAGATATTTTCGTGCGGAAAGGCGCCCGGGCATATCGAACGATCGTTAATTATCGAGTCGATTATGATTGTCGAACGACCGACATTCGGACGATGACGGCAGTCATTTTTCAGGACAGGGGTGGAGAGGTGGCATCTAAAGATGAACGCTCTACCTGAGATCTTCATCTCAGCGCGCTCTTGATGCACCTATATATAGGCATCAGATCGTTGAAGTGTACACAATGAACAACAAACACGAGTATAGCAATATGAGTAATGAATCGTATGAGAAAGAGTGAAAGAGCAGGAGTGAAGTTAAGTACAATGTCAGGGTGAATTATAAAAGGTATCAAGGGACGCTGAAAAAATAATAATCATTCATGGTAAAAAAGCTTTGCATCAAATCGATAATAAACTGATTCGACAACTACTACGAATCCGAGTATAACGAAGGACTGAGGATTCAAGGATCGGGATTAAAATTTGTTCACTTTGTCCCAGAACTTTTTATGATTTTCTTTAGGTTCAATTAATATTCGTGAGCTCTGATTTTTCAGACTGAAAAAAGCACCGTTTGAAAAATCGGAAAAAAATCGTTACACGCCTTTGCCAGATAACAACATTATTGAAAAATAACGTATGAAAGTTGATTGACGTTCAGCTCTACTTTTTATTCAAATATTTCATGAAGAAAAATATATTTTTCACATAAAAACTAACGCTGGACGACTCCGGAGCATGGGTTAATTTCTTTAATACCTAGATTTTTTTTTTTAATTGTCCAACTCCGTTTTTGAAACTGAACGTGTTTTTTGAAGAAGCTACGGTTGCAGAAAAAAAAAATCATTTTTGGATATCTGCTTGAAGGTTTTAGCGACGATATAAAAATTCGTATATTCAATTACACAGAGTGAGGGTTCCGAATCTTCCGATTTAGTCTGGAATGTTCTGTTTCTGCGTAATACCTGAATCAACCGCGTGATGAAGTTATGAAGAAAATGCAGCTACGACGAGAGAGCGCACGTGAATGGCATTAGCTATGCATAAAGTGATTTGAGGGTTCAAAACAGTGATGTATAAGGACCAGAAGAAGATGGCAATGCCAGAAGTTTTGCCTTGGTGCCAGCAGTGCGGGTCTCCAGCTGAGTATTGTCTTCAAAGGAGCGCCGCGCGCATTTCACTCTACAACGCCTTCCACCTCTCGACTGTCTTCGAGTTTTCGATCCATGCCCACGGATAACCCTCCATCCCACAAAAATACCACGTGAACTCTCTTCTTCCTCGCAAAGCGCTCCTCTTATTTTCTCTCCTTCTATTTCTCTCTCTCTCTCTCTCTCTCTCTCTCTCTCTCCTTTTCTCCGTGCAGAAAGAAAAGCGGCTCGCGCCGCCCATCTACTAACCACGATTAATCTCTCTTGAGAGAGCTAGACAAAAACCGGAAAAATGAGGCACATCGATTATAAGGAATCCCACAAGATGCCGCGCTGGCAAACCTCTCGTTCCTTTATACTTTTCGTTTCATTTAATTTTATTTATTTATTTTTTTTTTTCTGGAGATTCATACCTATGCTGCATCTAGGACGAAGGTATATATAAATACGATTGACGATGATCGATAAATTCGTAGGCACGCGTATATAGGCAGCAGTGGTTCTCGTTCCCCGTCTGTGCTGCGTTTAAAACAGAGAGAGTGCCCAACGAGCCATCATTAGACCATCGAAAAAGTAAAAATGCTCTGACCCCTTTGTCGCTGTATTAGACGGCGTGTGTATACCTAAAACACTCGCAAGATTCTTCAGTTCCTTCTCGGGACGTTTCATATACATAAACACATATAATGTGTAGCCTGGAGGAATAATTATTATCCGTTGCGAATATATTATACCGTGACTCGGCGGCTGTCAGCCCGCGAAGAACGAATGCTCAACCCTTTCTTTTATATAACATAATTCATTATGCTTCGTGTCAGCCAGTTCGGGTCATTTCATTTCCCATATTATAATATGCATAACACACACGACGAGAGAGCGCCCAAAAATCTCTTTTGATATCGGAACAAACGTGCCCGACACACATCACCGGTACCAGACAAAATTTGTCTGGTGAATGATCGAGAAGAAACCCGTGACTAATATGGTGGTTCCTCGTCAGCCTTTCCCTTGCTCTTGCGTTTAATTTCTCACAGACCCATCTCTTGCTGTAGCGAGCGAAAGATTTCGCGGCAACGAAAAAACGAATGAACAGTGATATCCGTACGGACAAACTTTTAGGCTACATCATACGCAGCATTTGTGTGTGTGAGAATGTCCGACACGTAACGAAAAGCAGAGCAAGTCGGTTGATTCCGGGAGAGATAGGACACATGGCGAGATAAATCCAATAACTTTTAGACAAATCGCTTCCGATTTTTTAATGCTCGAAAATATTTTTCTGGACTTAGGATAAAGCCATACACGTGGCGTGTTTAGGAAACAAAATTCGATCATATTATTGGTGAATATATTTTTTCCGCCTAAAAGGTTCCTGCGCCCAATTAAAGAAATTTTCCATATTTAAGGTGCATACATTAAAAAAGTTTTCTATTGAACTCGTTGCACTGAAACTAAAATATTGCTACTAAAATATCCCGGAATTCCTGGAATATTTTTTCGATGACGTATTTTTTCAGCTTAGAGCTCATCCAGGATTTCTTAGAGCCTTGTTATAGATATGCACCTGTGTACTGATGCGGACGTGGATGAGAAACAGATATAAATATAATGTGAAATGACGGAGGAAATGAGAGAGCAGGAAAAGAGAGAGAGATATACTAGCGAGAAAATAGATATACGGTGCCACCTGGAACACCTTCATATTCTTGATATGCATCTACACCGAGCCCTGATCTCCTTCGGCGTTGAGTGAATATTAATTCACCCAAGACCATGGAGCTATGGCATGTTGCGACGTTAATCTAAATATTAATAGAATTTTAATCGTTGAGCGAGGAAATGAGGGTTTTTTTGGTCTTCGTTACGAGGCCTTGGTATGATTCCGAACGTTTTCATGGAGATGCCAGAAGAGGATTTGCATATTATACATTTTCGGGAAAAAATATAAAGTGAACATTTCTTCGACGTTACCGCGAATTCGAGAATCGTTCTTAGGAGTTATATTTCTTAGATCTCGGGTAACGTTTTTTTTTTTTTTTTTTTTTTTTTTTCGACCCCGACAACAGCAGATATGCTAGCCACACAAGCGGCGATATCTGAGGTGGGGCGTGGACCAAGATGGAATATTTTATAGGATTATATCCACCACTTTGACCTCTCTCTATATCTGTCTGTCTGTCTGTCTGTCTCTCTGTTTGTCTCTCTTTCTCTCGCTCTCTGTGTGCGATGATTGACATACTTAACGGTATCCCCTTGATATAAAAAAGGATTTTGACACGCAGTTAGATATTTCAGCCACTGGAGAATGCGCAATCTCATCCGTGCGAAAATTTTCATTCATATGAGTATACATATATGCATGAAATAAGCTGCGATGACTGAGCGAAAAAAATACGTGATTTAGCGGAGGAAAATAAGCGCGGACTGTCGGGTCGAAATTGTCGTGGATCAGTGAGAAAACGAGAAACTATGCGCACGAGCAAACAAGAGATCACGGAGTCTCGACTATTCCATCGAAATTTCGGGGCACCATATACATGTATATATATATATATATATCGGATTCACATGCCGGCAAACGAAAACACTGCTTTCAATTCCATAGCCCGCGGGTCATTCGTGTTTCGGTGAACGAAATAGATCGATCCCGAGCCCAGTCAATTGGACAAAGTGTGCAGGAGCATCGAATTGAGAAACCCAAATTATAGTAGATGCTATACCAAGGCTACGGGAGGGGGATCAGTGAGGATAGATCGCCGAAGGAGGCGAACAATTCTCTTTTTACAGATGAAGAAACGAATAAAAGTTGTTATTCTCACGCCTCCGTATATACGTTCACTTATTTTTTACAGCGAGCCCGTAAAATTCACGATCACGGAAACTTTATTACAAAATCGCAAAAAAAAAACTCAAAAAACGACGAGGGAAAAAAAATTATCACGAATTTTTATTCCATTTCCGCAAGCAATAACTCAGATTTGTAAAAAAAAAATAACGCGTCGTCAATCTGCGAGCAAAATTGTGATTCCCAAATTAATTTTGATTCCCGCTGCCATAAACTTTATTCGAATCGGATAAATCCATTTTTTTCGATTTAATAATTTAAAAAAAAAATTGCAAAACAAACAAAGCTCATCATATTATCTTGACATTGAATCGAACATACTACTGTAGAAATGTGACTAAATTAATTTGGAATTTTTACCTATACACCATTCACATAAAAGTTTAGTTTCTGACGAGGCTCTTTTAACACGCGTTCTTATGGCGTAAGCAGAAATTGCCATTTTCCCCCCCTTTATAACTCCGGAGAAAATGTAGAGAAAATTTAAAAAAAATATTATTTCAATACAGTATAGGTGAATGAAGCAGCATGACAAAAATTAGATTGATTGTGTACTCAGTTTATGAATACTATTCAATGAACCCGCAGAATTCATTAGTTATTCGCAGTAAAAGGATGTAAAGAGGGGATAAGCATGACAGCATCGCTGTAGAGCCGGAACAGTTAGGTTAGGTTGAGCGAGCAATTTTCTTGACAGCTCGACTGTTCTCTGGTGCCTGTGGCTATGACACTTGACAGTGCCAACCGTAAGAAATACGCGTCTTGTTGCCAGACTTCTTTGCGAATTATGTACTCTATATAAAATCGAATTTCTTTAATTTATAACCAATGTAAAATAACTTTTATCGATCCTTAACCGTCAAAAAAGGTTGAGTATTCATTTATCGTTACTTTATTCATCTCAATTTCATGATTTTCCGATTTATGATAAATTATTTTGACAGTCGGCTGCAGTGCCGCCAGCCCATGCGTAAGCATATATAGGACCGGTCAGTTGATTTTTGAGCTAGGTTGCACCGCGCGCGAAAAAATATGTCTTGAGAAAAACGCGTTCAAAGTTGTCGTACCTGCGATCGCGGTGCCGCTCGGAGTGCGTCTCTTTGATGACTCCATGGGGATTTTTAGAGCTCCAATTTGGGCTTACAGCATCAAAAATGTTAAATGAGTTTTATAGGCAATAAAAAAAAGTCGCGAAAAATTCGATTCTACATATGACCCTCCCTTCTTAAATCGGCAGTGGGCACAAAGAGTAACAAAACAAAGCTGCTGAATCAGCTTCCCCGGAACTTTATGAATTTTACGAAATTAGAAAATGGTGCACGGAATCCCTCCGCTTAAAATGTCAGAGGATCCTTTATTATCCGTGTGTTTTCCAATTTGTGCTGACTGCTTGTTGAATTAGATCGAAGGGGGTGGGGGGGGGGGGGGGAACGTTACTGAAGCTCTCTCGCTCGAGATCCCCCGACGCATGTATAGCGACTAAACTTCTTCATTGATGCTAACTCGTGAGCAAAGTAGTTCTTTCGAGGTCGGCTCTCACAAGTTTGCGTGTCTATTCGCGCATTCGACATAACTATACATAAGATAATAGAAAGCAGGAAGTTTATAACCAGAGACCTGTATATTAACGTTGAAGCCCCGAAACTTTTATTTTATCGACAAAATTGGTTGAACGGTTTCCTCCAGACGTTCTATTTTCCCTACAACGTTTCTTTTGTTATTGTACATTCTTACAGTTTCCTTTCGATAAATGTTCCGCTGAGCTGGAGAACGAAATTGATACTGTCAATGCGATGAATGTCCGGATAATTATTTGAGGTGGTTTTAATTTACAAAGACTTTTTGGCACAGTGGCTGAAATTGAACTGGCATGTAATGTACAAAGTTCCAAATAGATATGATCAATAAGGGTTTCCTACACAGTAAGAGCCAACAATAATAATAAGCTCTATGGCCCTCGAACTGACTCACGACCAAGCCACAGTACTGCAAATGAAGGTTTATGAACGCATGTCTCCAAAGACTTCCCAAAGAGCAACCCCTTTCAAATGAGATATGGATCTTGCAGCTCGTTGAACGCGCACAATAAGAGCGCGAGCGTTGATACCCATTTTACGCGCTCCCAGCGTGGCGGACACACGTCGTCAGAGAAGGGGTTGCTCTATTCGAAAAAGCATTAACCGCAACCCCGTGTACCCGAGCGCAACCTCCTCTCCCCCTCAACGTTACTGGCATGCCTTTATCCAACCTCAAACCTATTGTTGTCGATGATTCTGATATTTTGTTGGCCTTCTCGAGCCTCGTGACTATTTGGCAAACGAACCAACAGCGCTAAAATGGATATAAAATATATCTTTATATATACAGTCGCGTGACACTGGCTCACATATGATCAACGAGCGGAACATTTTCCGTATGCCCTCGTGACCAAGCACTCCATTGTTCTATGTATATGTTCCATTCGACGTCATACGTGAACTAAATTGAGATATAATTTATATCTGATATACATATGCGATTACGAAATGGGAGAGCAAAAATTGCTTTTTTTCAGACTCAGCTGTGTGCTCACCGCTCGTATAATATTTTTCGAAAGGAAAAAAAAAACGAAGGAGTAGATTACACACAGAGTTCGATATCACGATATGTACAATGGAAGTCTATTGAAAAATTGTGACTCGCCTATAATTCGTCTCTCTTTGGATTATCTATCGTTCAAAAATGAATCAACCGAGTTCAAGGGTTTTGTAATTATAAAAATTCGCGAACATCAGTTTCTAAAAAATTCTGCACATTTTGACGCGCAGCTAACTCTACCTGCTATACTGATAGTTCGCGAGCATCGCACATGCGAACAACGAAAGCGCAATAGCGTTTACATTAATGCCAAACGCATGAAATTTTTTTTTCAGTCGGAGGTTTTAAAAATCGAGGAAAAAAATGGTATAGACCGGAAATTGGTATCCGCGGAGTTTTCCAAATCGCTCATTTTAAATGTGATATTAAAATTGTGCGCGTGAAAGTGATGGCACTGGTCTTTTTTTCGGGGAAGGATCAGAGGTATATACGTTTTTCGTTGCATATAGATCCGTGATGTTCGGAAGCTCCAGCAACATTTATAACTGGCTCAACGAGCTCTCTCTCTCTCTCTCTCTCTCTCTCTCTCTCTCTCTTTCTGTTGCACAAAAGTCCTCTGATAACGACGTTCAATCAGCATGAACGATTGATACCAGAATTTGCGGTTGGCTTGGTGCGCATACCATATATACGCAATTTCGATTTCCTCAAGGGATTGCATATGGCTTTGCCGGGGTCTCGTGGACGACGTATATGATTATATATATAGCTTGGCTGTACGTAAATTTTGCTCGAGCGAGACCGCGTGACTCTGATCAGTGCACCGCGACGGAAACGGAAGACGGAATATGGCCATTGGCGCATGAAACGCGAAACTTGTAATCTCATTTCAATTATGTGTATACCCAAGAGACGAGCTTTTCTCCAAATTTTCCCAAACCCGGAAGAAATTCATTGGCGCGATGAAATGAGCTTCTGCGTGGTTCGTTTTGCCGATGGGTTTGCGTATATATAACATGATGCTAAAGTTTGCATCGTTGGAGTGCAACGAAAAATAGGTCATAAAAAATAATAATAAATTTGAAGTTTTGGCGGCATATTTAGATTCCAGGTTTCCTAAAACACCCCAAAATACGTTTTCATAATTTTCGCCTACAGGGATCCACCCTTACGGAGGGGGTGAAATTTCGAAAAAATCGTATCTCGTGCTGCGTAAATTAGGTCCCCGTTTTTATCGTCGTTATAGGCTCTGGGATTCGGAAAGAGACCCTAAAAAAAGTTTCAACGATTTTTATTCTCCGGAACACACCCCTACGAGGGGGTGAAATTTCGAAAAAATCATATCTCGTGCTGTTTAAATTAGGTCACCGTTTTTATCGTCGTTATAGGCTCTTGGACTAAAAAAGAGACCATAAAAAAAGTTTCGACGATTTTCATTCTCCGGAACACACCCTTACGAGGGGGTGAAATTTTGAAAAAATAGTATCTCGGGCTGAGTAAATTAGGTCCCCGTTTTTATCGTCGTTATAATCTCTAGGACTCTAAAAGACATCACAAAAAAAGTTTGAGCGATTTTAATTCTCCGGAACACACCCTTACGAGGGGGTGAAATTTCAAAAAAATAGTATCTCGCGCTGAGTAAATTAGGTCCCCGTTTTTATCGTCGTTTAAATCTCTAAGACTCGGAAAGACATCATAAAAAAAGTTTGAGCGATTTCAATTCTCCGGAACACACCCTTACGAGGGGGTGAAATTTCGAAAAAATAGTATCTCGGGCTGAGTAAATTAGGTCCCCGTTTTTATCGTCGTTATAGGCTCTGGGACTCGGAAAGACATCACAAAAAAAGTTTAAGCGATTTTAATTCTCCGGAACACACCCTTACGAGGGGTGAAATTTCTCAAAAATCATATCTTGCGCTGCGTAAATTAGGTCCCCGTTATTATCGTCGTTGAAATCTCTGAGACTCTAAAAGACATCATAAAAAAAGTTTGAGCGATTTTAATTCTCCGGAACACACCCTTACGAGGGGGTGAAATTTCGAAAAAATAGTATCTCGGGCTGAGTAAATTAGGTCCCCGTTTTTATCGTCGTTATAGGCTCTGGGACTCGAAAAGAGACCCTAAAAAAAGTTTCAACGATTTTAATTCTCCGGAACACACCCTTACGAGGGGTGAAATTTCTAAAAAATCATATCTTGCGCTGCGTAAATTAGGTCCCCGTTATTATCGTCGTTGAAATCTCTGAGACTCTAAAAGACATCATAAAAAAAGTTTGAGCGATTTTAATTCTCCGGAACACACCCTCACGAGGGGGTGAAATTTCAAAAAAATAGTATCTCGCGCTGAGTAAATTAGGTCCCCGTTTTTATCGTCGTTATAGGAACTAGGACTCCAAAAGAGACAATAAAAAAAGTTTCAACGATCTAAATTCTCCGGAACACACCCGTACGAGGGGGTGGAATTTCAAACAAATAGTATCTCGGGCTGCGTAAATTAGGTCCCCGTTTTTATCGTCGTTATAATCTCTAGGACTCTGAAAGACATCACAAAAAAAGTTTGAGCGATTTTAATTCGCCGGAACCCACCCTTACGAGGGGATGAAATTTCAAAAAAATAGTATCTCGGGCTGCGTAAATGAGGTCCCCGTTTTTATCGTCGTTATAATCTCTAGGACTCTAAAAGACATCACAAAAAAAATTTGAGCGATTTTAATTCTCCGGAAAACACCCTTACGAGGGGGCGAAATTTCGAAAAAATAGTATCTCGGGCTGAGCAAATTAGGTCCCCGTTTTTATCGTCGTTATAGGCTCTGAGACTCTAAAAGACATCACAAAAAAAGTTTCAACGATTTTAATTCTCCGGAACACCCTCTTACGAGGGGGTGAAATTTCGAAAAAATAGTATCTCGGGCTGAGTAAATGAGGTCCCCGTTTTTATCGTCGTTATAATCTCTAGGACTCTAAAAGACATCACAAAAAAAGTTTGAGCGATTTTAATTCTCCGGAACACACCCTTACGAGGGGGTGAAATTTCAAAAAAATAGTATCTCGCGCTGAGTAAATTAGGTCCCCGTTGTTATCGTCGTTATAGGAACTAGGACTCCAAAAGAGACAATAAAAAAAGTTTCAACGATCTAAATTCTCCGGAACACACCCGTACGAGGGGGTGGAATTTCAAACAAATAGTATCTCGGGCTGCGTAAATTAGGTCCCCGTTTTTATCGTCGTTATAATCTCTAGGACTCTAAAAGACATCACAAAAAAAATTTGAGCGATTTTAATTCTCCGGAAAACACCCTTACGAGGGGGCGAAATTTCGAAAAAATAGTATCTCGGGCTGAGCAAATTAGGTCCCCGTTTTTATTGTCATTATAGGCTCTGAGACTCGAAAAGAGACCATAAAAAAAGTTTCAATGATTTTAATTCTCCGGAACACACCCTTACGAGGGGGTGAAATTTCACAAAAATTGTATCTCGGGCTGCGTAAATTAGGTCCCCGTTTTTATCGTCGTTATAATCTCTAGGTCTCTGAAAGACATCACAATAAAAGTTTGAGCGATTTTAATTCTCCGGAACACACCCTTACGAGGGGGTGAAATTTCAAAAAAATAGTATCTCGCGCTGAGTAAATTAGGTCCCCGTTTTTATCGTCGTTATAATCTCTATGACTCTAAAAGACATCACAAAAAAAGCTTGAGCGATTTTATTTCTCCGGAAAACACCCTTACCAGGGGGCGAAATTTCGAAAAAATAGTATCTTGGGCTGAGTAAATTAGGTCCCCGTTTTTATTGTCATTATAGGCTCTGAGACTCGAAAAGAGACCATAAAAAAAGTTTCAACGATTTTAATTCTCCGGAACACACCCCAACGAGGGGGTGAAATATCGAAAAAATAGTATCTCGGGCTGAGTAAATAAGGTCCCCGTTTTTATCGTCGTTACATTCTCTAAAACTCTAAAAGACATCACAAAAAAAGTTTGAGCGATTTTAATTCTTCGGAACACACCCATACGAGGGGGTGAAATTTCAAAAAAATAGTATCTCGGGCTGAGTAAATTAGGTCCCCGTTTTTATCGTCGTTATAGGCTCTGGGACTCGAAAAGACATCACAAAAAAAGTTTCAACGATTTTAATTCTCCGGAACACCCTCTTACGAGGGGGTGAAATTTCGAAAAAATAGTATCTCGGGCTGAGCAAATTAGGTCCCCGTTTTTATCGTCGTTATAGGCTCTGAGACTCTAAAAGACATCACAAAAAAAGTTTCAACGATTTTAATTCTCCGGAACACCCTCTTACGAGGGGGTGAAATTTCGAAAAAATAGTATCTCGGGCTGAGTAAATGAGGTCCCCGTTTTTATCGTCGTTATAATCTCTAGGACTCTAAAAGACATCACAAAAAAAGTTTGAGCGATTTTAATTCTCCGGAACACACCCTTACGAGGGGTAGAATTTCTAAAAAAATCATATCTTGCGCTGCGTAAATTGGGTCCCCGTTTTTATCGTCGTTATAGGCTCTCCAAATCGGAAAGAGACATTACAAAAAGTTTCAACGATTTTAATTCTCCGGAACACACCCCAACGAGGGGGTTAAATATTTAAAAAAATAGTATCTCGGGCTGCGTAAATTAGGTCCCCGTTTTTATCGTTGTTATATTCTCTAAGACTCTACAAGACATCATAAAAAAAGTTTAAGCGACTTTAATTCTCCGGAACACACCTTCACGAGGGAGTAAAATTTTGAAAAAATAGTATCTCGGGCTGAGTAAATTAGGTCCCCGTTTTTATCGCCGTTAAAATCTGTAAGACACTAAGAGACATCATAAAAAAAGTTCGAGCGATTTTAATTCTCCGGAACACACCCTACGAGGGGGTGCAATTTCGAAAAAATCATATCGTGAGCTGCGTAAATTAGGTCCCCGTTTTTATCGTCGTTAAAATCTCTAAGACACTAAAAGACATCATAAAAAAAGTTGCAGTTACTTTAATTCTCCGGATCACACCCATACGAGGGGTGAAATTTCAAAAAAATAGTATCTCGGGCTGGGTAAATTAGGTCCCCGTTTTTATCGTTGTTATATTCTCTAAGACTCTACAAGACATCATAAAAAAAGTTTGAGTGACTTTAATTCTCCGGAACACACCTTAACGAGGGGGTAAAATTGCGAAAAAATCATATCTTGAGCTGCGTTATTTAGGTCGCCGTTTTTATCGTCGTTAAAATTTCTAAGACACTAAAAGACATCATAAAAAAAATTTGAGCGATTTTAATTCTCCTGAGCACACCCCTACGAGGGGGTAAAATATCGAAAAAATCATATCTTGAGCTGCGTAAATTAGGTCCCCGTTTTTATCGTCGTTAAAATCTCTACGACACTAAAAGAAATCATAAAAAAAGTTGGAGCGATTTCAATTCTCCGGAACACACCCTTACGAGGGGGTGAAATTTCAAAAAAATAGTATCTCGCGCTGAGTAAATTAGGTCCCCGTTTTTATCGTCGTTATGATCTCTATGACTCTAAAAGACATCACAAAAAAAGTTTGAGCGATTTTATTTCTCCGGAAAACACCCTTACCAGGGGGCGAAATTTTGAAAAAATAGTATCTTGGGCTGAGTAAATTAGGTCCCCGTTTTTATTGTCATTATAGGCTCTGAGACTCGAAAAGAGACCATAAAAAAAGTTTCAATGATTTTAATTCTCCGGAACACACCCTTACGAGGGGGTGAAATTTCACAAAAATTGTATCTCGGGCTGCGTAAATTAGGTCCCCGTTTTTATCGTCGTTATAGGCTCTGAGACTCTAAAAGACATCACAAAAAAAGTTTCAACGATTTTAATTCTCCGGAACACACCCTTACGAGGGGGTGAAATTTCAAAAAAATAGTATCTCGCGCTGAGTAAATTAGATCCCCGTTTTTATCGTCGTTATAATCTCTATGACTCTAAAAGACATCACAAAAAAAGTTTGAGTGATTTTATTTCTCCGGAAAACACCCTTACCAGGGGGCGAAATTTCGAAAAAATAGTATCTTGGGCTGAGTAAATTAGGTCCCCGTTTTTATTGTCATTATAGGCTCTGAGACTCGAAAAGAGACCGTAAAAAAAGTTTCAATGATTTTAATTCTCCGGAACACACCCTTACGAGGGGGTGAAATTTCACAAAAATTGTATCTCGGGCTGCGTAAATTAGGTCCCCGTTTTTATCGTCGTTATAGGAACTAGGACTCCAAAAGAGACAATAAAAAAAGTTTCAACGATTTAAATTCTCCGGAACACTCCCGTACGAGAGGGCGAAATTTCGAAAAAATAGTATCTCGGGCTGAGTAAATTAGGTCCCCGTTTTTATCGTCGTTATAGGCTCTGAGACTCTAAAAGACATCACAAAAAAAGTTTCAACGATTTTAATTCTCCGGAACACCCCCTTACGAGGGGGTGAAATTTCGAAAAAATAGTATCTCGGGCTGAGTAAATTAGGTCCCCGTTTTTATCGTCGTTATAATCTCTAGGACTCTAAAAAACATCACAAAAAAAGTTTGAGCGATTTTAATTCTCCGGAACACACCCTTACGAGGGGGTAAAATTTCAAAAAAATAGTATCTCGCGCTGAGTAAATTAGGTCCCCGTTTTTATCGTCGTTATAGGAACTAGGACTCCAAAAGAGACAATAAAAAAAGTTTCAACGATCTAAATTCTCCGGAACACACCCGTACGAGGGGGTGGAATTTCAAACAAATAGTATCTCGGGCTGCGTAAATTAGGTCCCCGTTTTTATCGTCGTTATAATCTCTAGGACTCTGAAAGACATCACAAAAAAAGTTTGAGCGATTTTAATTCGCCGGAACCCACCCTTACGAGGGGATGAAATTTCAAAAAAATAGTATCTCGGGCTGCGTAAATTAGGTCCCCGTTTTTATCGTCGTTATAATCTCTAGGACTCTAAAAGACATCACAAAAAAAGTTTGAGCGATTTTATTTCTCCGGAAAACACCCTTACCAGGGGGCGAAATTTTGAAAAAATAGTATCTTGGGCTGAGTAAATTAGGTCCCCGTTTTTATTGTCATTATAGGCTCTGAGACTCGAAAAGAGACCATAAAAAAAGTTTCAATGATTTTAATTCTCCGGAACACACCCTTACGAGGGGGTGAAATTTCACAAAAATTGTATCTCGGGCTGCGTAAATTAGGTCCCCGTTTTTATCGTCATTATAATCTCTAGGACTCTGAAAGACATCACAAAAAAAGTTTGAGCGATTTTAATGCTCCGGAACACACCCTTACAAGGGGGTGAAATTTCAAAAAATTAGTATCTCGCGCTGAGTAAATTAGGTCCCCGTTTTTATCGTCGTTATAATCTCTATGACTCTAAAGGACATCACAAAAAAAGTTTGAGCGATTTTATTTCTCCGGAAAACACCCTTACCAGGGGGCGAAATTTCGAAAAAATAGTATCTCGGGCTGAGTAAATTAGGTCCCCGTTTTTATCGTCGTTATAGGCTCTGAGACTCTAAAAGACATCACAAAAAAAGTTTCAACGATTTTAATTCTCCGGAACACCCCCTTACGAGGGGGTGAAATTTCGAAAAAATAGTATCTCGGGCTGAGTAAATTAGGTCCCCGTTTTTATCGTCGTTATAATCTCTAGGACTCTAAAAAACATCTCAAAAAAAGTTTGAGCGATTTTAATTCTCCGGAACACACCCTTACGAGGGGGTGAAATTTCAAAAAAATAGTATCTCGCGCTGAGTAAATTAGGTCCCCGTTGTTATCGTCGTTATAGGAACTAGGACTCCAAAAGAGACAATAAAAAAAGTTTCAACGATCTAAATTCTCCGGAACACACCCGTACGAGGGGGTGGAATTTCAAACAAATAGTATCTCGGGCTGCGTAAATTAGGTCCCCGTTTTTATCGTCGTTATAATCTCTAGGACTCTAAAAGACATCACAAAAAAAATTTGAGCGATTTTAATTCTCCGGAAAACACCCTTACGAGGGGGCGAAATTTCGAAAAAATAGTATCTCGGGCTGAGCAAATTAGGTCCCCGTTTTTATTGTCATTATAGGCTCTGAGACTCGAAAAGAGACCATAAAAAAAGTTTCAATGATTTTAATTCTCCGGAACACACCCTTACGAGGGGGTGAAATTTCACAAAAATTGTATCTCGGGCTGCGTAAATTAGGTCCCCGTTTTTATCGTCGTTATAATCTCTAGGTCTCTGAAAGACATCACAATAAAAGTTTGAGCGATTTTAATTCTCCGGAACACACCCTTACGAGGGGGTGAAATTTCAAAAAAATAGTATCTCGCGCTGAGTAAATTAGGTCCCCGTTTTTATCGTCGTTATAATCTCTATGACTCTAAAAGACATCACAAAAAAAGCTTGAGCGATTTTATTTCTCCGGAAAACACCCTTACCAGGGGGCGAAATTTCGAAAAAATAGTATCTTGGGCTGAGTAAATTAGGTCCCCGTTTTTATTGTCATTATAGGCTCTGAGACTCGAAAAGAGACCATAAAAAAAGTTTCAACGATTTTAATTCTCCGGAACACACCCCAACGAGGGGGTGAAATATCGAAAAAATAGTATCTCGGGCTGAGTAAATAAGGTCCCCGTTTTTATCGTCGTTACATTCTCTAAAACTCTAAAAGACATCACAAAAAAAGTTTGAGCGATTTTAATTCTTCGGAACACACCCATACGAGGGGGTGAAATTTCAAAAAAATAGTATCTCGGGCTGAGTAAATTAGGTCCCCGTTTTTATCGTCGTTATAGGCTCTGGGACTCGAAAAGACATCACAAAAAAAGTTTCAACGATTTTAATTCTCCGGAACACCCTCTTACGAGGGGGTGAAATTTCGAAAAAATAGTATCTCGGGCTGAGCAAATTAGGTCCCCGTTTTTATCGTCGTTATAGGCTCTGAGACTCTAAAAGACATCACAAAAAAAGTTTCAACGATTTTAATTCTCCGGAACACCCTCTTACGAGGGGGTGAAATTTCGAAAAAATAGTATCTCGGGCTGAGTAAATGAGGTCCCCGTTTTTATCGTCGTTATAATCTCTAGGACTCTAAAAGACATCACAAAAAAAGTTTGAGCGATTTTAATTCTCCGGAACACACCCTTACGAGGGGTAGAATTTCTAAAAAAATCATATCTTGCGCTGCGTAAATTGGGTCCCCGTTTTTATCGTCGTTATAGGCTCTCCAAATCGGAAAGAGACATTACAAAAAGTTTCAACGATTTTAATTCTCCGGAACACACCCCAACGAGGGGGTTAAATATTTAAAAAAATAGTATCTCGGGCTGCGTAAATTAGGTCCCCGTTTTTATCGTTGTTATATTCTCTAAGACTCTACAAGACATCATAAAAAAAGTTTAAGCGACTTTAATTCTCCGGAACACACCTTCACGAGGGAGTAAAATTTTGAAAAAATAGTATCTCGGGCTGAGTAAATTAGGTCCCCGTTTTTATCGCCGTTAAAATCTGTAAGACACTAAGAGACATCATAAAAAAAGTTCGAGCGATTTTAATTCTCCGGAACACACCCTACGAGGGGGTGCAATTTCGAAAAAATCATATCGTGAGCTGCGTAAATTAGGTCCCCGTTTTTATCGTCGTTAAAATCTCTAAGACACTAAAAGACATCATAAAAAAAGTTGCAGTTACTTTAATTCTCCGGATCACACCCATACGAGGGGTGAAATTTCAAAAAAATAGTATCTCGGGCTGGGTAAATTAGGTCCCCGTTTTTATCGTTGTTATATTCTCTAAGACTCTACAAGACATCATAAAAAAAGTTTGAGTGACTTTAATTCTCCGGAACACACCTTAACGAGGGGGTAAAATTGCGAAAAAATCATATCTTGAGCTGCGTTATTTAGGTCGCCGTTTTTATCGTCGTTAAAATTTCTAAGACACTAAAAGACATCATAAAAAAAATTTGAGCGATTTTAATTCTCCTGAGCACACCCCTACGAGGGGGTAAAATATCGAAAAAATCATATCTTGAGCTGCGTAAATTAGGTCCCCGTTTTTATCGTCGTTAAAATCTCTACGACACTAAAAGAAATCATAAAAAAAGTTGGAGCGATTTCAATTCTCCGGAACACACCCTTACGAGGGGGTGAAATTTCAAAAAAATAGTATCTCGCGCTGAGTAAATTAGGTCCCCGTTTTTATCGTCGTTATGATCTCTATGACTCTAAAAGACATCACAAAAAAAGTTTGAGCGATTTTATTTCTCCGGAAAACACCCTTACCAGGGGGCGAAATTTTGAAAAAATAGTATCTTGGGCTGAGTAAATTAGGTCCCCGTTTTTATTGTCATTATAGGCTCTGAGACTCGAAAAGAGACCATAAAAAAAGTTTCAATGATTTTAATTCTCCGGAACACACCCTTACAAGGGGGTGAAATTTCACAAAAATTGTATCTCGGGCTGCGTAAATTAGGTCCCCGTTTTTATCGTCGTTATAGGCTCTGAGACTCTAAAAGACATCACAAAAAAAGTTTCAACGATTTTAATTCTCCGGAACACACCCTTACGAGGGGGTGAAATTTCAAAAAAATAGTATCTCGCGCTGAGTAAATTAGATCCCCGTTTTTATCGTCGTTATAATCTCTATGACTCTAAAAGACATCACAAAAAAAGTTTGAGTGATTTTATTTCTCCGGAAAACACCCTTACCAGGGGGCGAAATTTCGAAAAAATAGTATCTTGGGCTGAGTAAATTAGGTCCCCGTTTTTATTGTCATTATAGGCTCTGAGACTCGAAAAGAGACCGTAAAAAAAGTTTCAATGATTTTAATTCTCCGGAACACACCCTTACGAGGGGGTGAAATTTCACAAAAATTGTATCTCGGGCTGCGTAAATTAGGTCCCCGTTTTTATCGTCGTTATAGGAACTAGGACTCCAAAAGAGACAATAAAAAAAGTTTCAACGATTTAAATTCTCCGGAACACTCCCGTACGAGAGGGCGAAATTTCGAAAAAATAGTATCTCGGGCTGAGTAAATTAGGTCCCCGTTTTTATCGTCGTTATAGGCTCTGAGACTCTAAAAGACATCACAAAAAAAGTTTCAACGATTTTAATTCTCCGGAACACCCCCTTACGAGGGGGTGAAATTTCGAAAAAATAGTATCTCGGGCTGAGTAAATTAGGTCCCCGTTTTTATCGTCGTTATAATCTCTAGGACTCTAAAAAACATCACAAAAAAAGTTTGAGCGATTTTAATTCTCCGGAACACACCCTTACGAGGGGGTAAAATTTCAAAAAAATAGTATCTCGCGCTGAGTAAATTAGGTCCCCGTTTTTATCGTCGTTATAGGAACTAGGACTCCAAAAGAGACAATAAAAAAAGTTTCAACGATCTAAATTCTCCGGAACACACCCGTACGAGGGGGTGGAATTTCAAACAAATAGTATCTCGGGCTGCGTAAATTAGGTCCCCGTTTTTATCGTCGTTATAATCTCTAGGACTCTGAAAGACATCACAAAAAAAGTTTGAGCGATTTTAATTCGCCGGAACCCACCCTTACGAGGGGATGAAATTTCAAAAAAATAGTATCTCGGGCTGCGTAAATTAGGTCCCCGTTTTTATCGTCGTTATAATCTCTAGGACTCTAAAAGACATCACAAAAAAAGTTTGAGCGATTTTATTTCTCCGGAAAACACCCTTACCAGGGGGCGAAATTTTGAAAAAATAGTATCTTGGGCTGAGTAAATTAGGTCCCCGTTTTTATTGTCATTATAGGCTCTGAGACTCGAAAAGAGACCATAAAAAAAGTTTCAATGATTTTAATTCTCCGGAACACACCCTTACGAGGGGGTGAAATTTCACAAAAATTGTATCTCGGGCTGCGTAAATTAGGTCCCCGTTTTTATCGTCATTATAATCTCTAGGACTCTGAAAGACATCACAAAAAAAGTTTGAGCGATTTTAATGCTCCGGAACACACCCTTACAAGGGGGTGAAATTTCAAAAAATTAGTATCTCGCGCTGAGTAAATTAGGTCCCCGT
This sequence comes from Rhorus exstirpatorius, assembly GCA_963564615.1. Lineage (NCBI taxonomy): Eukaryota > Metazoa > Arthropoda > Insecta > Hymenoptera > Ichneumonidae > Rhorus > Rhorus exstirpatorius. Next base: position 31,668,552 of record OY751317.1, read on the forward strand.
TTTTATCGTCGTTATAATCTCTATGACTCTAAAGGACATCACAAAAAAAGTTTGAGCGATTTTATTTCTCCGGAAAACACCCTTACCAGGGGGCGAAATTTCGAAAAAATAGTATCTCGGGCTGAGTAAATTAGGTCCCCGTTTTTATCGTCGTTATAGGCTCTGAGACTCTAAAAGACATCACAAAAAAAGTTTCAACGATTTTAATTCTCCGGAACACCCCCTTACGAGGGGGTGAAATTTCGAAAAAATAGTATCTCGGGCTGAGTAAATTAGGTCCCCGTTTTTATCGTCGTTATAATCTCTAGGACTCTAAAAAACATCTCAAAAAAAGTTTGAGCGATTTTAATTCTCCGGAACACACCCTTACGAGGGGGTAAAATTTCAAAAAAATAGTATCTCGCGCTGAGTAAATTAGGTCCCCGTTTTTATCGTCGTTATAGGAACTAGGACTCCAAAAGAGACAATAAAAAAAGTTTCAACGATCTAAATTCTCCGGAACACACCCGTACGAGGGGGTGGAATTTCAAACAAATAGTATCTCGGGCTGCGTAAATTAGGTCCCCGTTTTTATCGTCGTTATAGGCTCTGAGACTCTAAAAGACATCACAAAAAAAGTTTCAACGATTTTAATTCTCCGGAACCCACCCTTACGAGGGGATGAAATTTCAAAAAAATAGTATCTCGGGCTGCGTAAATTAGGTCCCCGTTTTTATCGTCGTTATAATCTCTAGGACTCTAAAAGACATCACAAAAAAAGTTTGAGCGATTTTATTTCTCCGGAAAACACCCTTACCAGGGGGCGAAATTTTGAAAAAATAGTATCTTGGGCTGAGTAAATTAGGTCCCCGTTTTTATTGTCATTATAGGCTCTGAGACTCGAAAAGAGACCATAAAAAAAGTTTCAATGATTTTAATTCTCCGGAACACACCCTTACGAGGGGGTGAAATTTTACAAAAATTGTATCTCGGGCTGCGTAAATTAGGTCCCCGTTTTTATCGTCGTTATAATCTCTAGGACTCTGAAAGACATCACAAAAAAAGTTTGAGCGATTTTAATTCTCCGGAACACACCCTTACGAGGGGGTGAAATTTTAAAAAAATAGTATCTCGCGCTGAGTAAATTAGGTCCCCGTTTTTATCGTCGTTATAATCTCTATGACTCTAAAAGACATCACAAAAAAAGTCAAGGTCAAAACGTCAAAAAAGTCAAGGTCAAAACGTCAAGGTCAAAACGTGGAAGATAGTGGTCGGGATAAAAAAAGCAATCATCGTGTATATACGAATAGAGCATTGCTAAATAAAGATCGAATTTTAAAAGATGAACAAAGTATTAACAACTTGCACAAACTCGTTCAGGAACAATCATGTTACAAAAAAAGCAAAGTATATTCTAAAACAAGTAGAGAGTCTAGTCCATATCATTTTCCTTCAAGTAATGATGGAGAATCTAATTCAGTTTCGTCGGCAAATAGTTCAAATACCATGAGCAAGTATACGAAGAGTGAAGTATACAAGGCACAAAAAGTGAAATCTAAAAGAACTGAAAAGCACAGTTCTGATGAATATAATTTGGATAGTGAACGAGAGCTGGACGAAGGATCCGAAAAAAATTTCAGTGACGTAGAGAATAAGAAAACGGGCACAAAGGCAAGAGAACCGATTTTTATAAAAGATCTAGGTACAATTGAATTACCGTCATCGAATATTAAAACCGAGCTTGGATATAAGGACGCAGATAAAATACGAAGTACAATCGAAAAGTTAATGCTGTATACATTGAAATGTACTTGCACTTTAGGATTTTATGGTTCAGTTCGGTTCAATTTACGAGATACAGTCGCTTATGCAAAGTGTAGAAGGGCAGACCACCAACAGAAATTTCAGTTTCGAATTGACCATTTAGATGAACCCATTGTACGACTCCACATTTCTAGCGACAAAGAAATAAAATTTGTTCACAAGAATAATATAATGGCGCAAATTTTCAGAGTATTGAAAGGCGAGGAACGCAGAAAGTTTCAAGAGGAGATAAGATTCCGCCCTGTAGCAGACGTGTTAGGAGAAATTCAAAAGAAGACAAGTAGAGAATTTAAAGAAGATGGGCACATGCAAGACTTGCGTAGCATGAACGTGTTCTACACATTGAGATCAGAAGAGAACCGTAAAAATCGTGTCTCGTTACAATCTTATGATTTATCGGATCTAATGGGGTTATGGATCGAGCAACAGAAGCTGAAAGATCCGTTTTTGAGATGCGTTAGCTTACCTCTTACTGCAATTATGTATACGGCAGAAGATCTTCATGCGATGATCGGTCAAAAACCAATAATTTTGCATATGGATGCGACAGGATCAGTTGTGCGAAAACCTCAAGATGTTGACTGCAAACGAATATTTTACTATGGTATATTGGCCAAACATGATGTTGAGTTGATAACGCTGGCTCATATGATAACATCGGAGCATGGTATAGTATCAATAAGTACTTTTTTGAAGCAGTACAAATACTTTGTTATGGAGACCACCAGAAAGTGGCCTTTGGCACATGCAATCACGATCGATTGGTCTTGGGCATTTATTCATTCTATTGTACAAGAATGGAATGGAATGACGATTGGAACGTACTTGAAAAACATGTATAAATATTGTGTCACGAACAATGACCCACCAAAAGGAACAACTATTTTGAAGATATGCTTTGCACATTTCATGAAAATAGTATCGAAAACCATACATGATACTTACCCGGAGTACAAGAATATAAAAAGTATGTTGTTAGAATGTATGGCTCTTCTGTGCATCTGTAGGGATATTAAGCAGTTAGATGAGTGGTTCAAACACGTGATGACACTTTTTACTTGCAAAACCAAAAGGGAAGCGATTGATAGCTTGTCCGTTATAGGGAAACTGATGAATAAAAATCGTGATGTAATAGAAGATGCTAAAGAAATCGGAAATGACGCAGAAACAGACGAATTCGAAGCAATACTCTATGAGGATGATAAAAGTGATACAATTTATAGAAACTCGCCTTTTTTCAAACGATATAATACAATATTTGCTCGTTTGCAAAATGATATGGACAATATTAGTGATACAGTTGAAAACAATGACGAATCTGATGAACCAAATAAATATTGTGCACCAAAATTAGCGGAACATGTCGTAGTTAAATGGATGCCATATGTAATACTATGGAGCTCGATAGATCTAAAGTTGGTTGATAAGAAAATATCACGAGTAAGCAATGCATTCATTGAAAGTAAAAATAAAGTTACGAAAGGGTCGGTTTTTAAAGGAATATCAAACTCGTCAATTGCTGATAGAGTGCGACAATTAGATACATCTCGCCAGACAACTATCGCTATGATAAATTTGAATGCAAAAGTGAAAGGAACGAAAACGTCGCGTCAGAAACCAAAGTATCCTCAAACTGCATCAAATCCTTTCGTTCAGGAAAGTTGGTGCAAGAGAAGAAAAGGCAGGAAACGCAACATCGGGTATGTGAATGCGCCTCGCCTGAAAAAATTGTGCAATGAAATAATAGAAACAGAAGCTGTAATCGATATCAACAACGAGAGAGAAAACGGAAACGAGCAAGTAAACGAGGTATCGAGTCGTCCGATTGCAAATGTCGATGCATTAGAAATGCAGAAGAAAAGAAGGTGCTGGAAGCGGAAAACTAGCAATGTTGATGCCCAGCTTCGAAAAAAAGTGCGCACAAAAGTAATCAAGACAAAGGACATAACCGACACAAAAAACAGGAGAAAAATAGAAAACGCACTGGAAAATGAGGTACCGAGTAATGAGGTGAAAAATGAATATCGAAATATGGACGTGATAGAAACTCTGAACGAGAATAACGGTGGACTTGAAATTGTAGAGAAGGAACAATTAAAAGAGATGCCGCGTAAAAATATTAGTAAATTTCATAATGGTTTGATAAAAGACATTAATTATTACATGATGTCTGCATCCAGGAGATTGACAGTCGGCCGCTATTCAACGACAAAATCAATATCCATCAATACGTTTGACTTGACCGTTAACGAGTTCTCAACACTTCGTAGTCACATGTGGATCAATGGAATAGTAATTGATTCGTTTGTTGCTGCGAATATTGATGAATGGAACGACATAACATATGTCCCCACAGATGACACATCGATGGTCATAGGTCAATTCAGTGAAAAAAGAATTAACAGAAACAGAAGTATCTACAAAACCATGAAGCCAATTAATAATAAATTGCTGATGCCGTACTTATATAATGGTCATTGGCGATTACTGGTCGCAAGCGTCCCAGAAGAAAAATTAATCTTATTGGATCCGTACTTGGAAGGAAATGACAAAATTCGAGTGATAGAAGCATTCCAAAATTTTATAGATTTCTGCGGCTCAAACTCTTCATTCGGAAATTTGCAGAACATCAAGTGGAAAGTTCATGAAATCAGTACACGCCCATATCAGCCTAATGATGATGGACACAGTTGTGGAGCATACGTTATGTATTATATGGATTGCTTAGGACGCAATGAAGAATTTACAACCAATTTCGATCCGATAGCATACAGGCGTCAGGTCGCATATACCTTGCTTCTAACATCCGAGAATATGGAAGACATGTGCATACATTGCTTCATATCAACGGGCGCAGATGCAATAAAGTGTAAAACATGTGAACGAAGGTGTCATGAAGAATGCATGTTTAAGTCAGATGTAAGCACTGACGACGAAGACGAGGAAATAGAGAAAAAATTTAAAAAAAAGACAGAAAGTACTGCTAGTAAACCTGAATATTTTATATGTAAATTATGCAAAAAATATCAAGATATTGATATGAATAACCTGTAAAGCATTACAGGTCTGAAAAACATTATATATAGCAAAAGTAAATTAAACATGGATACATGTGTGGGTCATTAATTTAAAATAAACCAACGACTTTTCGAACGTCGATAGTGAATTGCATGTGCCAATATAGTTAAAAAATATAAGTAGATGGGTGTGCATAATTTACAGCTGCAAGTATACCCATGCGAATAAAAGAAAGAGAACAGTTTCTATAAAGATAACCTATTTGTAAAGCTACAAATCTCAAACTCGTAAAAAGTTCATGGGTGACGAGATTTTATCGAAGATATCGAAATAATAGAATCCATTGTTGCCGTTTTATTCTCCTTGTGATTGGTTGGTTAGCGGACAAGAATTTGTGATCAAGTTCAGTTTTTCAGTTGTCAGTTAGTCACAACGGTCAGTTTGACAGTTCATTAGTCGAACATCGAAACTAGATTGGAGCGCTGCAGCGCTGCCAGATACTCAATACATACCATGAGTTAGGGCCGAGGAAAGGTACGAAGAAAATAATTCTCAGGTGTACGAAAAATCATACCTTTTTCTCTGAAATAAGGCAAAATTGAAGGACCACCATCGAGAGAACAGATACCGATGGCGGTTCATTAATAGATGACAAGGATGTAATTTAAAAAAAACAATCCTTGCGTCTTGTTAATATACCGTCAATGGCATCTAATCAGCACAAGGTAAGTAACAAAACAAGAAACTTGCCTGCGTAAGAAAATATTTGTGGTCATGTACAGTATAAGGTCGCAGGGATGCACAGGCTCGGCCACATAGATGCAAAAAGTGTCAGAAAAATCGAAATGGCAAAAAGCCGTCAGAAACATGTGCGACGCAGAGAGCGTCAGAAGGGTCAGCAAGACCAATAAAACTAAGCATTGGGATAATATTTGAAATAAAAAAAATATATATGTAACATGTACTGTATATAATTTAGTCGTTTTTATTGAAAGGTAACAAAGGTTTGACAAAAAAAAAGAAATAAACAATATGTACGCCCTATTAATATACTACCAGTGGTATGGAATGAGCGGAAGGTATAAGAAGCAAATAAATGTAATAAATTTAATAGAATAAATAACTCGGCTAGGCCAGAAAAACTTGGCATTCGGGACCTGTTGAATGTTAAAGAGAGGCCAGAGTACTGAAATGTAGACGAACAAAGTGTCGGAAAAAACGGAATGTCAAGAAGCACTCACAAAAATGTACGACGCAGAGAGCGTCAGATAGGTCAGCAAGACCAAGAAAACTGAGCACATAATATTTGATAATTGCTAAGTTACTTACAGTATACGACATTAATGTTTCGAATTTTCGTCCCCAATCCTAATGCAAAAATTAAATGATTCCAAAGAGTTGGAATGGATTTCGAAAAATGTATCATAATAGTTAAAACCTCTTTTGGAGCCTCTTTCAGAGTTCCAGAGTATCTTACGGCGAAAAAAATTTTTACAGAGTCTATGCAGCACGAGATACTACTCATTCGAAAGTTCACCCCCCCTTGTAAGGGTGTGATCCGTAGAATTAAAATCACTCAAACTTTTTATGTGGTGTCTTTTAGAGTCCTAGAGATTATAACGACGATAAAAACGGGGACCTAATTTACTCAGCGCGAGATACTTTTTTTTCGATATTTCACCCCCTCGTACGGGTGTGAACCGGAGAATTAAAATCGTTGAAACTTTTTTTGTGATGTCTTTTAGAGTCTCAGAGCCTGTAACGACGATAAAAACGGGGACCTCATTTACTCAGCCCGAGATACTTTTTTTTCGATATTTCACCCCCTCGTACGGGTGTGTTCCGGAGAATTAAAATCGTTGAAACTTTTTTGTGATGTCTTTTAGAGTCCTAGAGATTATAACGACGATAAAAACGGGGACCTAATTTACGCAGCCCGAGATACTATTTTTTTGAAATTCCACCCCATCGTACGGGTGGGTTCCGGAGAATTTAAATCGTTGAAACTTTTTTTATTGTCTCTTTTGGAGTCCAAGTTCCTATAACGGCGATAAAAACGGGGACCTAATTTACTCAGCGCGAGATACTATTTTTTTGAAATTTCACATCCTCGTAAGGGTGTGTTCCGGAGAATTAAAATCGCTCAAACTTTTTTTGTGATGTCTTTTAGAGTCCTAGAGATTATAACGACGATAAAAACGGGGACCTAATTTACTCAGCCCGAGATACTATTTTTTCGAAATTTCACCCCCTCGTAAGGGGGTGTTCCGGAGAATTAAAATCGTTGAAACTTTTTTTGTGATGTCTTTTAGAGTCTCAGAGCCTATAACGACGATAAAAACGGGGACCTAATTTACTCAGCCCGAGATACTATTTTTTTGAAATTTCGCCCTCTCGTACGGGAGTGTTCCGGAGAATTTAAATCGTTGAAACTTTTTTTATTGTCTCTTTTGGAGTCCTAGTTCCTATAACGACGATAAAAACGGGGACCTAATTTACGCAGCCCGAGATACAATTTTTGTGAAATTTCACCCCCTCGTAAGGGTGTGTTCCGGAGAATTAAAATCATTGAAACTTTTTTTATGGTCTCTTTTCGAGTCTCAGAGCCTATAATGACAATAAAAACGGGGACCTAATTTACTCAGCCCAAGATACTATTTTTTCGAAATTTCGCCCCCTGGTAAGGGTGTTTTCCGGAGAAATAAAATCGCTCAAACTTTTTTTGTGATGTCTTTTAGAGTCATAGAGATTATAACGACGATAAAAACGGGGACCTAATTTAGTCAGCGCGAGATACTATTTTTTTGAAATTTCACCCCCTCGTAAGGGTGTGTTCCGGAAAATTAAAATCGCTCAAACTTTTTTTGTGATGTCTTTTAGAGTCCTAGAGATTATAACGACGATAAAAACGGGGACCTAATTTACTCAGCCCGAGATACTATTTTTTCGAAATTTCACCCCCTCGTAAGAGGGTGTTCCGGAGAATTAAAATCGTTGAAACTTTTTTTATGGTCTCTTTTCGAGTCTCAGAGCCTATAATGACAATAAAAACGGAGACCTAATTTACTCAGCGCGAGATACTATTTTTTCGAAATTTCGCCCCCTCGTAAGGGTGTTTTCCGGAGAATTAAAATCGCTCAAATTTTTTTTGTGATGTCTTTTAGAGTCCTAGAGATTATAACGACGATAAAAACGGGGACCTAATTTACGCAGCCCGAGATACTATTTTTTTGAAATTTCATCCCCTCGTAAGGGTGGGTTCCGGCGAATTAAAATCGCTCAAACTTTTTTTGTGATGTCTTTCAGAGTCCTAGAGATTATAACGACGATAAAAACGGGGACCTAATTTACGCAGCCCGAGGTACTATTTGTTTGAAATTCCACCCCCTCGTACGGGTGTGTTCCGGAGAATTTAGATCGTTGAAACTTTTTTTATTGCCTCTTTTGGAGTCCTAGTTCCTATAACGACGATAAAAACGGGGACCTAATTTACTCAGCGCGAGATACTATTTTTTTGAAATTTCATCCCCTCGTAAGGGTGTGTTCCGGAGAATTAAAATCGCTCAAACTTTTTTTGTGATGTCTTTTAGAGTCCTAGAGATTATAACGACGATAAAAACGGGGACCAAATTTACTCAGCCCGAGATACTATTTTTTCGAAATTTCACCCCCTCGTAAGGGGGTGTTCCGGAGAATTAAAATCGTTGAAACTTTTTTTGTGATGTCTTTTAGAGTCTCAGAGCCTATAACGACGATAAAAACGGGGACCTAATTTACGCAGCCCGAGATACTATTTTTTTGAAATTCCACCCCATCGTACGGGTGTGTTCCGGAGAATTTCAATCGTTGAAACTTTTTTTATTGTCTCTTTTGGAGTCCTAGTTTCTATAACGGCGATAAAAACGGGGACCTAATTTACTCTGCGCGAGATACTATTTTTTTGAAATTTCACCCCCTGGTAAGGGTGTGTTCCGGAGAATTAAAATCGCTCAAACTTTTTTTGTGATGTCTTTTAGAGTCCTAGAGATTATAACGATGATAAAAACGGGGACCTAATTTACTCAGCCCGAGATACTATTTTTTCGAAATTTCACCCCCTCGTATGAGGGTGTTCCGGAGAATTAAAATCGTTGAAACTTTTTTTATTGTCTCTTTTGGAGTCCTAGTTCCTATAACGACGATAAAAACGGGGACATAATTTACGCAGCCCGAGATACAATTTTTGTGAAATTTCACCCCCTCGTAAGGGTGTATTCCGGAGAATTAAAATCGCTTAAACTTTTCTTGTGATGTCTTTTAGAGTCCTAGAGATTATAACGACGATAAAAACGGGGACCTAATTTACTCAGCCCGAGATACTATTTTTTCGAAATTTTACCCCTTCGTAAGGGGGTGTTCCGGAGAATTAAAATCGTTGAAACTTTTTTTATGATGTCTTTCAGAGTCTCAGAGATTATAACGACGATAAAAACGGGGACCTAATTTACGCAGCCTGAGATACTATTTGTTTGATATTCCACCCCCTCGCAGGGGTGTGTTCCGGAGAATTTAAATCGTTGAAACTTTTTTTATTGTTTCTTTTCGAGTCCCAGTTCCTATAACGGCGATAAAAACGGGGACCTAATTTACTCTGCGCGAGATACTATTTTTTTGAAATTTCACCCCCTCGTAAGGGTGTGTTCCGGAGAATTAAAATCGCTCAAACTTTTTTTGTGATGTCTTCTAGAGTCCTAGAGATTATAACGATGATAAAAACGGGGACCTAATTTACTCAGCCCGAGATACTATTTTTTCGAAATTTCACCCCCTCGTAAGAGGGTGTTCCGGAGAATTAAAATCGTTGAAACTTTTTTTGTGATGTCTTTTAGAGTCTCAGAGCCTATAACGACGATAAAAACGGGGACCTAATTTACGCAGCCCGAGATACAATTTTTGTGAAATTTCACCCCCTCGTAAGGGTGTGTTCCGGAGAATTAAAATCATTGAAACTTTTTTTATGGTCTCTTTTCGAGTCTCAGAGCCTATAATGACAATAAAAACGGGGACCTAATTTACTCAGCCCAAGATACTATTTTTTCAAAATTTCGCCCCCTGGTAAGGGTGTTTTCCGGAGAAATAAAATCGCTCAAACTTTTTTTGTGATGTCTTTTAGAGTCATAGAGATTATAACGACGATAAAAACGGGGACCTAATTTACTCAGCGCGAGATACTATTTTTTTGAAATTTCACCCCCTCGTAAGAGGGTGTTCCGGAGAATTAAAATCGTTGAAACTTTTTTTGTGATGTCTTTTAGAGTCTCAGAGCCTATAACGACGATAAAAACGGGGACCTAATTTACGCAGCCCGAGATACAATTTTTGTGAAATTTCACCCCCTCGTAAGGGTGTGTTCCGGAGAATTAAAATCATTGAAACTTTTTTTATGGTCTCTTTTCGAGTCTCAGAGCCTATAATGACAATAAAAACGGGGACCTAATTTACTCAGCCCAAGATACTATTTTTTCAAAATTTCGCCCCCTGGTAAGGGTGTTTTCCGGAGAAATAAAATCGCTCAAACTTTTTTTGTGATGTCTTTTAGAGTCATAGAGATTATAACGACGATAAAAACGGGGACCTAATTTACTCAGCGCGAGATACTATTTTTTTGAAATTTCACCCCCTCGTAAGGGTGTGTTCCGGAGAATTAAAATCGCTCAAACGTTTTTTGTGATGTCTTTTAGAGTCCTAGAGATTATAACGACGATAAAAACGGGGACCTAATTTACGCAGCCCGAGATACTATTTTTTTGAAATTCCACCCCATCGTACGGGTGTGTTACGGAGAATTTCAATCGTTGAAACTTTTTTTATTGTCTCTTTTGGAGTCCTAGTTCCTATAACGGCGATAAAAACGGGGACCTAATTTACTCTGCGCGAGATACTATTTTTTTGAAATTTCACCCCCTCGTAAGGGTGTGTTCCGGAGAATTAAAATCGCTCAAACTTTTTTTGTGATGTCTTTTAGAGTCCTAGAGATTATAACGATGATAAAAACGGGGACCTAATTTACTCAGCCCGAGATACTATTTTTTCGAAATTTCACCCCCTCGTATGAGGGTGTTCCGGAGAATTAAAATCGTTGAAACTTTTTTTATTGTCTCTTTTGGAGTCCTAGTTCCTATAACGACGATAAAAACGGGGACCTAATTTACGCAGCCCGAGATACAATTTTTGTGAAATTTCACCCCCTCGTAAGGGTGTATTCCGGAGAATTAAAATCGCTTAAACTTTTCTTGTGATGTCTTTTAGAGTCTTAGAGATTATAACGACGATAAAAACGGGGACCTAATTTACTCAGCCCGAGATACTATTTTTTCGAAATTTTACCCCTTCGTAAGGGGGTGTTCCGGAGAATTAAAATCGTTGAAACTTTTTTTATGATGTCTTTCAGAGTCTCAGAGATTATAACGACGATAAAAACGGGGACCTAATTTACGCAGCCTGAGATACTATTTGTTTGATATTCCACCCCCTCGCAGGGGTGTGTTCCGGAGAATTTAAATCGTTGAAACTTTTTTTATTGTTTCTTTTCGAGTCCCAGTTCCTATAACGGCGATAAAAACGGGGACCTAATTTACTCTGCGCGAGATACTATTTTTTTGAAATTTCACCCCCTCGTAAGGGTGTGTTCCGGAGAATTAAAATCGCTCAAACTTTTTTTGTGATGTCTTCTAGAGTCCTAGAGATTATAACGATGATAAAAACGGGGACCTAATTTACTCAGCCCGAGATACTATTTTTTCGAAATTTCACCCCCTCGTATGAGGGTGTTCCGGAGAATTAAAATCGTTGAAACTTTTTTTATTGTCTCTTTTGGAGTCCTAGTTCCTATAACGACGATAAAAACGGGGACCTAATTTACGCAGCCCGAGATACAATTTTTGTGAAATTTCACCCCCCGTAAGGGTGTTTTCCGGAGAATTAAAATCGCTCAAATTTTTTTTGTGATGTCTTTTAGAGTCCTAGAGATTATAACGACGATAAAAACGGGGACCTCATTTACGCAGCCCGAGATACTATTTTTTTGAAATTTCATCCCCTCGTAAGGGTGGGTTCCGGCGAATTAAAATCGCTCAAACTTTTTTTGTGATGTCTTTCAGAGTCCTAGAGATTATAACGACGATAAAAACGGGGACCTAATTTACGCAGCCCGAGATACTATTTGTTTGAAATTCCACCCCCTCGTACGGGTGTGTTCCGGAGAATTTAGATCGTTGAAACTTTTTTTATTGTCTCTTTTGGAGTCCTAGTTCCTATAACGACGATAAAAACGGGGACCTAATTTACTCAGCGCGAGATACTATTTTTTTGAAATTTCACCCCCTCGTGAGGGTGTGTTCCGGAGAATTAAAATCGCTCAAACTTTTTTTATGATGTCTTTTAGAGTCTCAGAGATTTCAACGACGATAATAACGGGGACCTAATTTACGCAGCGCAAGATATGATTTTTTAGAAATTTCACCCCTCGTAAGGGTGTGTTCCGGAGAATTAAAATCGTTGAAACTTTTTTTAGGGTCTCTTTTCGAGTCCCAGAGCCTATAACGACGATAAAAACGGGGACCTAATTTACGCAACACGAGATACGATTTTTTCGAATCTTCACCCCTCCCGTAAGGGTGGATCTTCGTAGTCGAAAATTATGAAAACGTATTTTGGGGTCTTTTAAGGAACCTGGAACCTGTTTGTGCCGTAAAAACTTGAATTTATTTGTTTTAAAAAAAAACTCATTTTCGTTGCACTCCAACGATGCAAACTTCAACATCATTATATAACGCCGAAAAGCTATATAGAATTTATGAGGGGTTGCGTGCAACGAGTATAAATTGAATCGCGAGAGAAATTTGACACGAAGAGGCAAAACGCGAAGTTGAAATATCGGATTAATTTGCATGTATAAGCATCCGTAAATTCACAGATCTCACTTTCCTATTCGGTGAACTTTTTGATGACTATTTTCCATTTAATTTGACGCAATACCATCAATTATCCATTAATTATCGCAGCAGGAATGGGAAACGAAAATTTGATGAGGATTACTAGGCATCCGCGGACAGATGTCAATTAAGTTTTTATGTACGCGAATATGGTACGATATAATTAATTGTTTTTTTTTTTTCACTGTCCAAACAAGGTATATACGTCACGAATAAATAAAAAATTCAACACACAAAAAGTCATATCTCAATAAAAAATCGGATCTTAATCGCGGTATAGATATATATATATTTTTCGTTATGAGATTGTCATCCAATTCGCAGTCCAATAAGTCCTTTGTGCGCATATATATATACATGTATATCATAACGAGGTCATTTCGCGTACGATCAGATTACTTTTATGCCACTGATTGAACAGTATATCATGCGCACTCCATATAAATGTATATTCAACTCGGAGGTGAAAGAAACAAAGAGAAAGAACGAATTTTTCTTCGTGATGATATACATCCGATCGGACCTCCGATTTCACCGCAATCTTTTTATCGTTACACATACATATATACCTTTTCGAGCCTTCATCATATATATGTATCTATGTATTTATGCATCCGTACGACCCGCTGCTTCTGGCATATCGACAACATTACGCATACCATAAATGAGCGCGTATTCGCGAAATCGACAAAGATGACGGATTCGTTATTGTGGTGGGTTATAGGGGGAAGAGTAGGGCGAGAAAATACACGTGTGCTGTCTACGTAGCGCGAATGCCAGAGGTCTTTATTTCTCGATCCTTCTTGATCGGGACCGATCGATGTGTGCAAGAGAAATCAGGGAGAAAAATAACACGATGAGAATCATCGAGGAGGAGAGGGAGGAGAAGTCTCCAAGGCGGTGCGCACCGGGCAATCGGGCAAAAAAGTTAATTACAAAATCATCCCGGGAAGAGAAAACCACATTGGTTGGTATACACATGTATATAAGGGAGCTCTGGATGTAATCCGAGAGAAAGAGAGAGAGAGAGAGAGAGAAAGAGAGAGGGAGCACATGAGAGGTTATATCACGCAGCACGCCGTTAACTCCTCTTTCTCTCTTCCTCATATCTAAAATCCTCTTCGCTCGATTCGATGCCAATCCCGTTCTCCCGGATGGATAATAATGTGGGTTCTTGTCCCGACGAGCGAGAATGCAAATTATTGCATACGAATAAAATTTCAGCTGCTGCTGCAAGTTGCAGTAGCGGTGGTGATTCTTCCACCAGAACTTTGTGAATCGCTCTCTCTCTCTCTCTCTCTCTCTCTCTCTCTCTCTCTCTCTCTCTCTCTCTCTCTCTCGATTCGCTATCGTAACGGTCGACTGTGGTCACCATCTGACTTATTGGAACCCAGAAAATAACACGATCGTTCTCCCCATTTCCGTTGATTCTTCGTTTTGCTTCCACAGATAGCAAAAAATAAAAATAAAATAAAGAGAGGAAAAGAGAAAGAGAGAGAGAGAGAGAGAGCCAAATCTCCTCACCTTGGCTATATTGGCGATCTGCGGCGGTGATTGCATACGATGCACTGCCGATGCATATATAACGTTTCCACATATTCGTATACTCGCTTGTATTACATCGCTGGCTTTTTACGGTCTTGGAACGCGTATGTAGCACGGGAGCAAATTAAATCTCGCAGCAGGTGTATATTGTTTTATCCAGGAGTACAAGCGAGTCTCACGTATTTACCTTTTATCAATCTTTATAGAAAATTATGGCATACATTGCCGAGGCAGTTTCGGTAGATGCTGATACATATACTATATAATATTATATGTATATCAAGTTATGAGAATACGGAAGCCACGGATGGAAATGATTTGCAACCTCATTCGTTGCAAGAAATTGTAACGAATTGAATTTCTTCTTACGCTGTCTGATCATAATTGCCATTTTTATCTGACTTCATTCATGAATGATCACGTCCATGGAAATCACGTGTATACATTGTTCGAAAAACTAAATTTTCAAGTGCACTAAAGTCAATGAAGGGAGGATGAAAAAAAATAGCAGCCGTGTTAGATTTAATTTTAACGCCGATAATACCCCACAGTATCGAATTCGCGAGAAAGCTTTTAGATGTGCCGCACATATATAAGTCGGGCAGAAAGGCAAATCATTTTACTTTGATCACTCTACTTCTCCGTACACTCCCGTGCAGAAATTTCGGTCGGGATCCAGGTGGATTCTGAGAAGGATCCCTATTTTCTGATAGGGATCCAGCTGGTCATCGGATCAGATCCCATGACTGAATGTAACATTTGCACATTGAAATCCGACAGGGACCCCTGACTGGATTCCAATTATGGTATCCAGTCAAAACCCGATCGAAATGTGGTTTATACCTGGCATATATATAAAATCCCGAATAAATATTTATCTTCCGCAATTCAGGTTTTAGGCAATTGTTTATTATTACCTGAGCCATAGAAAAAATTTAAACAAAAAAAAAACGTCGACACCGGGGTTTGAACCTACGACGTCTCACTAGCCTTCGTTTGCGTATTGGACCCGAAATAAATGACAAAAAAAATTATATTTTATGAACATTAATGTTTTTGACATTTTTTATTGATTGTTGTTGTTCCGAGGGTGATTCCGGTCGTTGAAAATTTATTTTCTAACCCGGAAAATGATTTAAGGACAACCTACCTACTTATCTGCCTACGTAATGAACTAACGCTCTAACCACGACACAGTCGAATGCTTATACATTTACTTCATGAATATCTTCTATACACTATACATGAGGCTGAAGCTAGCAGCGGTAGCGAGAAACCAAAATTCAGAAAAGAATACGCACCACCACCACGACCACACGACCACACGACCACACGACCACACAATTACACGACCACACGATTACACGACCACACGATTACACGACCACACGATTACACGACCACACGATTACACGACCACACGACCACACGACCACACGACCACACGATTACACGACCACACGACCACACGACCACACGACCATTAAATCCCATTAAATCATCGGAGGATACTCGTCTTGAGGAGCTTGCCATCCTGATAATAATGAATAAATTCTGATTCAGAACAAACGTGAGATTGCAATTCATTTCTACGCTCGGGACGCAGTTGCGCTTCGGATCGGGATTCAATCGGTACACCCTGAAAGAAAGTGGCGCCGTAACTTACAAATTTTGTCACGTCCACCAATCCGATTACGAAACGGATACCATATATAGATTCCTATGGGGATACCGGTTTTGGGGAGTCCATGGAAAATCCCGATCGGGATATGGTCGGACTTGGGGTATCCCTAAAAAATTTCTGCACGGGCTTATAAGCGAACTGCGAGCTTATAATGCAATTGGTGCAACGATGCGCATATCACCTATGGAAATCTCAAATGCATCAACCGAGAAGCTTTCGGCACCAAGAATAATATAAAAAAATCAGTAGAGGATCGCACCGCACAACGGGCATTTGTGCTCCGATGTGTGGTGGAGCTAGAGAAAAAAAAGCAGTGCATGCTTACGGTGGCGTTGCCGTAATGGCCAATTTCGCTATTTAAACCTTTCTATCGTGGACCCTTTCATCGTCGAACACACGCAAAAAGAACTCTTAGCCTGTCGAACTTGTGCCAATGCCGAAATCGCTGTACACACAGCTACCAGACATTAAATGCGCACTGAGTATGCACCATGCGTGGTACGCTACTGCGGACATCAAAATTTCATAAAACGTTCGACCGTTCGCAAAGTGGCCATTAGCCCAATAAATGCTTCTATCGGTGCGATATATACACGTTGATTGTTGTCTGACGTGAATTCGTGTTTTTTTTTTTTTAATATAGTAGCGGCTTATAGCTACGCTCTTTATTGCAGTTAATGGGAACGAAAATGAAAAATTGTTACGTCGTTGTGCAGATCAATTCAAATTTGATCGTTTCAGCCTATTCAATGAAACGTCAATTATTGTCTATTTTTCAAAAGATAATCCTTTTTCTGATGAAAAATGATTTATTTCTTAATTGCACAATCAACGTTTCGTGCATATTTTTCAGTCATCATTTGAAATTGTTTTTTTTTTTTTTTGTCATTCGAATGATGCTGTATTGTGGTACGTGCCAAATTGTCGAGCATTCCAAGAAATCAAGGAACCGCGGAACAAGTTACCGCGTGAAAGGAATGATTGATGGGAGCGCGTCGTTCGCGTGAATTTTCACAACCGTAAATCGTTTCTTTTGTCTGCAGGTACTACATTCGTATGCATACATGCATATACACACCGATATATTATATGCTGACCGAAGACAAATGAGGGAGCGCGTCATTCATTTGACTGACTGACCACCCGTGGTTGCACACAGCTGGCTACCGTCCTCCAATCGAAGCGCTCTGATATTTAATATAACACGAGCATACGTCATTTCGCAACCCAAGAATCATGGACTCCCGCGGTGAGGCCCTCTCTGTGCACGAGCACGCCGGCGATGTTTACCTTTTTTTGCCACGAATCAATCTCATGTCTCAATGCATATAGGGTTGTATTGGATGAGCGCCTCGCTGACTTTTATGAGAGAATCGGGGTCACCGATTTCAAGGTCCAGACCCGAAACGAGAGCGATTAAATTGAAATCGTACGCCTGACTCTATATTAAGATAAGACAATCAATGGGAATTGATGAGAAAAAGAAAAGATGCCAATGGAGACTTGCACATTGTGTTTCTTCGTAATTCCTGTCAATTCGCCGATCATATAAATACACATTTTGCCTATGTACATTTCAGAAATATTCATGGCATTAAAAACTCGATTATTTCACGAAAGCCAACTGCATATATAACATATAATATACAGTATGCAATCCGTTATAGCGTGCAACGAATTTTCCGAAACTCGAGACCGATCAGTCATCTGGCGAGACCTGAATCAGTAACACGCGAGAGACAAGGCAGACAGCAAAACGAAGTTTTCGATTTTGGTTCCAATGTCGCGAGAGAAATTTCTAATTTTTTTTTTTTCCATGATATACGGGTCTGCGTCACATGTATACGTATGTTCGATCCATCTTTTTGAGATATAATTT
Source organism: Rhorus exstirpatorius (assembly GCA_963564615.1). Taxonomy (NCBI): domain Eukaryota; kingdom Metazoa; phylum Arthropoda; class Insecta; order Hymenoptera; family Ichneumonidae; genus Rhorus; species Rhorus exstirpatorius. The sequence goes on from OY751317.1 coordinate 31,686,454, forward strand.
TTTACGCTCGTATATAGAGAGGAAGAGGGAGAAAGAGAGAGAGAGAGAGAAAGAGATTCGATATCCGACTGTGCGTCTTGTACATACATATAGTTAAAGCATATGTATGAGACACGGGTGGTGCACTTTTGGACGTTGAACGTCCTCTGTGTCGTGTGAGATGTCTAGGGTTTCTAACGAGAGAGAGAGAGAGAGAGAGAGAGAGAGAGAGAGAGAGAGAGAGAGAGAGAGAGAGAGAGAGAGAGAAAGAGAAAGAGAGAGAGGGAGAAAGAGAGAGAGAGAGGGAGAAAGAGAGAGAGCGAGAGAGAGAGCAGCTATACAGAGAGATCGCGGGCGGGAAGACTCGCGCGATCCAGCTGCGATCCGCATCGTGGGTATGCTCATCAATCATTTAAATGTAACGCAAGCGGGATAGCCAGAATCATAGTCTGTCTCTTACTCTTGATCTCCTTTGCTTTGTCCCTTTCACGAGTGTATATAGCGTCGTTCGTGACTGAGCGACACACCGCACAGAGCTGTCATCTCGCGGGGTTTGTCTTGGCATCTGTCAGAATTCATATGCAGCGAGAGCCTGCGCCACCCCCAGTATTATTGTTCATTTTTTATTCTCCTCGCTCACCTCTTTCGAGAGTCTTGAGACTCTCATGTTATATTTAATAACTTTAATGTATTTTATGCGAATGTCATTACTAAAAAAAAAACGAAATTGAACTTCTTTCGTAATTTAAAACTTAATATTCCGTATAATTATTAGCAGCTTACGTAGTTAAATATGATCCATCGAAAATATCTACTGCCATTGCGGAGGAGCGCTAAAAACAAACATATTATGTTTGTTTTTATTCTATTTTTTTTTCAGTGTACCTGTGCTCACGTAATTAATTCAACGTTCTTTTAGCTATGCTCTTTTCTGTCGGAGAGGGGGATAAATCCTTTTCAATTACACTCTGAAAACTTCCAAATTACTTACACCGGGTCACTTTGATCCCTGCCAACTTTGAACCGTTGTCACGAAAATTCTGTTCGAATTTCCCGGCACGAAAAATATTCTGGGATGAACTTTAACATCTTAAGAATAGATTATCATTGTTTATTTGAGACGAAGATCGATTCAAGCCTTGTGAAAAATTTTCAAAAGGCAGAATTAAGAAAAAGTCAGTTGTTTCACTGCAAGACATAACTTTTGTAATTTTTGATATTTTTACTAAAATTTTATTTGGATATTCTTGAGATACTGCGATGTAAGAAAAAAAATACTTCAGTTCATGACATTCCAAAAAATACAATGAGCTGCCCAAACCAAACTGACATGCTTTGAACACAACTATAATGTACGCGACGTACAGTTATAATATACTTCGAACTAGTTATAATATACTTCGACGGCACCACAAGCTCAGATTTGAGAACCTTTTTTTTTGAAATTTTGAACTAAAGTTGGTGTTGGGGTCGTTTAGATCCCACATAAGTGATTAAGGTTAATTTTGTACTTTCGTTAATTTTATACTTTGCAAAGTAATTAATCATGAGCCACTCGAATCACTGCCAACAACTGCAGCATATCGTTGGAATTATTGCACCTCGAAAATATACTCGAGAGTAAATTTTGATTTTTGTCGAAAGAGGGTGTATTCATTCGAGCCACATTTCCCATTCTTCCCCACGATTTTTCGCGATACTTGCTATTTTTGTGTATATTTTCTCGCCATTCTCTCGATGCAAAGCATATATATCTACATTATACGAGCTGATGCAAGAATTTGCAGCTTCGTCACGAAACGCCATTACGTAAGGGCCAAATAAAAGCACGCGGCGTCGATGTAACGCCACTATTTTAGTCTCTGTAGCTTCTTAATCTTTCGCTCCTCTCTTACCGATAACCGTAACGCGCGAATTTTACGATCAACTCGTGGACACGAATTTTTTTTCTCATCCTTTTTGCTACCCTTATTTTTGTACCCCACTATGGCCAATATGACTGAACGATGTTGTGGCTGTACAGTTTGTAACAGAGATAGGCACGTGAAACTTTCGTCGGTTTTGTGCGTTAAGGATATCTATAACCGTATAACTTCCATATGGGACGTTGAGATGTATGTAGAACACATATTTTCCTCGGTTGAACGTAGGGTATACTCGTACATATGTATACGTACTATGACTCGTTGCTTTACGATCCTTCAGCAATCCTCGGAACCATAAATCAAACGCGAGATATGCCCGAGAGTTTTGACGTAGCCCCTAACTCTCGCGAATATATGTATATTCCAACAAATCGTTCCCATTTTGCCTCGCAACAGCCGTGTATAACAACTGCGCATATGCTTGGAAATTTCGTTCGCAATTGTTATTTGGATCCATGAAAAAGTGTGCCTTGGCAAGAATATACGATTATTCGATTCAAATCAATTATGATGTTTTAATAAAAGAATATTCATTCACGCAAAATGAAATTCAAGTTTCAATCAAAGAAAATGGAATTAAAACGAATTAATGGAATGTTTTTTTTTTTTTTTTCACTGAAAAACATCCTGGTTATTATTTTTGTATCATTATTGTACGACGAATTAATTGTTATCACGATCTATTTTTCTATCAACGTCGTCGACGTCTCATTTCCAAGTCGATTTATCGACCGAACGAAGTCTCATCATGTTTCAATAAGGGATGCCCCGTGCACCCCTAGGGGCCTCCTGTAAAATTTTAACGGGGGCAACTCCGCGATCGATTTGTATAAATACAGTCGAGACGAGAATTCCATGATGAGAATATCCTGCACGTATATACCGTCTTATTTCATCAGAGCAAAGTTACTTTATGGATTTTGCAGTAGGTGAAGAGAAGAGAGAGAGAGAGAGAGAGAGAGAGAGAGAGAGAGAGAGAGAGAGAGAGAGAGAGAGAGAGAGAGAGAGAAAGAGAGAGAAAGAAAGAGAGAGAGAGAGAGAGGTCTTGTCGTAGGCGTGGACTAGATACGTCAAAAGAACGGCTTACAAGTACGGTAAATATGCATCAAGCTTGAAGTAGACGTGGAAGAGAAAGAAAAAGCGTCAGATAATTCAAGACAATCGACTTATATGTGAAATCTACGTACCCCACAGAGAGAAAATATGTATATACTGTAGTTTTACCTATAAAGAAACGGATGAAATCGGCTCACTATATAAAATATTCTAATCCATTAGTGTCTTATTCGATTATCGCCTTGACTCCTGACTACTCCATGTCGTTCGTTACTTTTATCAGAGACTGAAAATATCGTTCAGATTAATAAAAGCCCGATTTTCAACTACATTTTTACGCGGATCTTGTGCTTATAATCTGCCACTATATATGGGGCATTCCACGTCAATTCACGTGGTCATCGGCCTGACCTCCTCGGATTCAGTTGACGAATTTTTTTTGTCATATTTTGGTTAAAAAAAAGGTAATTTTTTCAGATTTTTATCACTTATATTTTACCCCATAAAATAATTTTTTCTCCCATAACTTTTGAGTAAAAATAAATTTGGTCCAGGTTTAAAATTATGAAAATTTATTTTTACTCAAAAGTAATGGGAAAAAAAATTATTTTATGGGGTACAAGTGGTAAAAATCTGAAAAATTACCTTTTTTTTAAACTAAAATATGCCCAAAAAAAAATTCGTCTACTGAATCCGAGGAGGTCAGGCCGATGACCACGTGAATTGACGTGGAATGCCCCATATATATATCTATGACATGACAAAAATAAAAGGAAATTCCTGGTGTTTGCCTGTCCTTTAAATCCTCGTTGCGTATCGTTTTCGAATTTAATGGAATCCAAGCAGATTTAATTTAAATGATGCAAAATCTTTATCCAGATAATTCAGTCAATTGAAAAAATGAAGATTGTGAATTTAATAGGGAATACGTATACGTGAGAGTTTTTTAAAGGGGATTTTAAAGTTTTCGCGAAAATTTCTATTACAATTTTTACTATAAATTTTTATTATTTTTCTTGATTATTTGGAGACATATCGGAATGGATCAAATAGTACTCTTCAACCCTTATTTCGATCAAACACAGGAGGAAAGTGAAGGCAGATTTTAATTTCGGTATTTTCAGGATTTTGAAAAAAGTGAGCAAATTGGGCAGATTTTTTTTTCGTGCTTTTGTTAAATTTCAAGCCGATCAGATAACTTCGATTAGAAATTTTACACCGATTACGAATTGCACTGTTTTTATCGATCGTTCGCAAATTCAAAAAGAATATTAATTATGCAAGCAAATATAAATCAATAATTTTTTTGATCGAAGTTATTGGTTATTAACTGCTGTCAAAATAACAACACAAAATATTTACTCAGAGTTATTGTTAATCTCTGTAGTCCTTTCTCTCTCTCTCTCTCTCTCTCTCTCTCATACACACACACACACACACACACACACACACATTACTTCACGCACTACTGCTGCCGTTTCTGCCATCGACTGCTGACTGAAAAGCAAACTGGAAGATTGCGCCAGTCAAATACGTTTCGCGAATTCACGAGCAGCCATGTCGCCCCGACTTCACCAACAGGAATAGCATACTCACATCATAAAAGCAGTAGAGCATATTGAACCGCGTTTAATCGATCAAGACCTCACTCACGCGCACTGTCGGAGATAATTACTTTTCTTTTAAATGTTATCCTGAATAGCCGACAAACGTAGGGAAGCAGCCGCGCCAGCGAAAACTATGTGTGTGCCAATTCGGTTCGTGTCTTATCTCGAAAAAAAACGCTCAGAAAATGCGGGAGTGGCTCACTCCGTTTGATGCCTTCGCCGGTGACTTTACACAGGCGCCTTCTTGTCGAGAATTTACAGGCTCTGACTCCCTCTTCAACGATCAACAGATCATCCTCAACAGCCCCCCTCCCCCCGCAATGATAGTCAAATTTGCACGAATGTCACGAATGTCACCTGATCGCTCTAATTCCTCCAGAACAATCGCCCTCTTTTCTTTACAAAACGTATACTTCGTTGAAAAATATACATATATTATATCTATGTCAGTATATAGTCTAGGATTTTTATCTCCATGTCGTCTTCCTTTCTATAGAATCTCACGTGCCTTGGGTGCCCTTTGATTATATTCGATCCGTTATTTTGACTTCGTGAAGGAGTATCTTGTATACAATATACTCAACGTCACATGCTAAGTCATTATAAACCAGAGATCAAAATGATCATCGAAAAAAATTGTACAACTTGAAAATTGAACCATCCACTTTTAATTTTCACGAAAAAAGTTCCTCATCTCTTTTTACCTGGTATAGCAGATTCATCACACGCAACCCTGTGAATTTCGACTCTACAACTATCCCAATCATTGCTCTTTTCCTCCTCCGTTAGACGACACTTTTTTCTACTTTGTCACTGTCGCGTTTGCTCCGCGCTCTATTCCGTGTTGCTCACGATCCTCTCTCGTGTCACTCTCGAGGACCGAGCGAGTGGTCTCTCCACTTTCGGTGATTGCCGCCGAGATTTACCGTCTGGCCGCATCGAGAGCCCGGTATAACGCATTGGTCTCTACGTCGTTCGACATCTACGTGAAATCCCCTAGAGCAGATACAGTCGCCCCCGAGGTTGACCAGAATGTCTGGACTGTATGGTCTCGTGTGCAAGCGAATGAAAGGGGAAACTATCACCGAAAGAGAGCAACAGTGAAAGAGAGAGAGAGAGAGAGAGAGAGAGAGGTACAAGTGTGCGGATAGACACACGATGGGAAAGAGGAATTGAGTTTGGGTTTTCGGTTCATACGGACACGCGCCGAGCACGGGAATAATTGCGGGCGTATAGCACATATACAGTGCATACCACTGTTGAGAACTGGAAATACGAGGTAGAGGGAAATAGTCGTGGTGGACACGACGAGGAAAAACGAGATACAGAGGGCTACCGAGCCGGGTGGCTTTCTCCTCTATCAGCTGCAGCGATTGAGCAAGAGTCGCTGCGGAGACCGAGAGGGAGATATATCTCCCCATGGCTTCACGACCCCGTCGTGATTACGAGAAGCCCTTCTTCCGCCAGTGTTCTATTACGAGTGACAGAGAACACGATAAAATAAGTATATCGCCATAATTAGGATTCACTTAATTGATCAATTCCATGCCTTCAACTGTTCCCATATACATAACACACGCCACACAGTAATTATTAGATCGAATTGAATTTTCATTCGCAAAAATGAATGCTGCACATGGTAATGTGAATTCAGAACCGTTTCGATTATTAGAGGGAACCTGAGCGCTCGAAACGTTGAAATTAATTGCAAATCGCAAAACATGTGTAAGTAGAGGGTAATGATATTTTACAGTACGGTAAACGTCCGGGTTTATCGATTAAGTGAGGAATGATGAATGGTTTAACGATGAAAATAATTTAATATGGAATCGCGAAGCGGAGGAAAAAAAAAACAAATTTCGATGTCTGGTTTAATGACGGAAATAATTAATACGGAATTATAGAGCCAAAAACAAAAAAAAATTCGAACAGTGGTGGCCAAAAATCAGTGACTTCTTTACTTTCGCTTCCTCATGGATTTTTTGGAAAAAACAAAAATCCTATAGAATCAAAATTATTTGTTAAATATGACGAAAAAATCGTTACTGAACGATTTGAGACATCTCGAGCACTGCGGCATGAATATCTTGCTTTGTTTTTTTCACGAGAACAAAGCCTCACTTATTGTGAGGACGCAAGAATAAATGTGGAAATGGTTTGTGGCTGGATAAGCTTGGAAAATAATTTTTTCTTCTTCCAAGACACCCTTTGCCATATAGTGCTGATGCAATACCGGCCGGTGATATTTATGACTCTTTGTGACGTCAACCCTTTATAGTCCAGTCATTCTAGCCATATTTTTTCTGCAATCTTCTACAGAATTGATTTTGCTTTTGGACAAGGTACAGGGGTTTCCCCTGATTGTAAATTCAAGTTATTAGCGGAACGCGGGGGTCGAGCTTCAGCCGCCATCCTGGAAAACACTTTTTATGAAATATCTCGTGAACCGTGCCTTGTGTACGACATAGTGGAAACTTTTTTTGTAGATAACAAAATTCTCCAGCACTTTTATTGAAAACTTTTCCCTGCATAGAGCATTGTTTTTTTATTCATGGCGTGGCAAACTTTTCCAAAAATGGTTATTCTAAATAAATCGTTAACGGTTGATGTAACAGTAAAAATAGTGATGTTCGGTGAAGTTCGCCATGCTGTAAATAAAAAACTTTGCGCTATACAGGAAAAAGTTTCGAATAAAAAGTTGTACAAAGTTTCATTATCTACAAAAAAGGTCTCTAATATTTTTGCCGTGCGGTGCACGATTCACGAGATATCTGATAAAACGTGTTTTCCAAGATGGCAGCTGAAGCTCGATCCCCCGCGTTCCGCTAACTTAAATTTATACTCAGAGGACACCCCTAAACCTTTTCCAAAAGCAAAATCAATTATGTAGAAGATGGCATTATGAACCTACTTTTTTGGCTAAAATGACTGGACTATTTACCGCCATGGTCGTTTCGCCTCCCGCCCCATCGTGGCTCTCATATAGTCCCATTTATCCTTTCGGTTTTCTTGCTTGCTTCGGGCAAGCAGCCCGCCCCCATCCTCTTCGAAAAAGCACCAACGCGCTATGCAGTCAAACGTGTCTACCTCTATCTGTATATGTCGTCTGGTGGAATTCGCTCAAAATCCTACACCGGAAGGACTGCTCGTTCGTAATACACGAAATGAAAAATTATTCTTCTACAATACAGTAACACGACTGGCAAAAGAGCCAAACGACTGGCCAGCCATGCAACGATTTTACGACAGACTAAATGAAATAGTAGAGAATAATGATGATAAATTATTCTTCTATATGATGAATATTTGGGAATTATTTTAGTTGCTTTTTCACTGAAATGTCACCGACAAGTCATCATCAACGAAAAATACACTGCAAAAAGAAGTGCTTTGTTTCGACGCACTTTCGTGTAATCATGTTTAATATACGTTTTTTTTTTTAAATACCAACTGCTAAATTACAATTTGTCCAGTGACAATAAGTAATTGGGATGTATTTACAAAAATCGTGGGTGTTGCAGAGTCGTATCTACATATTTTTGATTATTTATTTATTATTATTTCGTTTGTTGAAAGCGATGTCTGAGGTCGAGTACTTTGATTGAAATCGTTGGATGATAATGAGGTTACTCTCACTTGCCACCCCTCACAGCTTTGTTCCATATATCCATGTGAGTTTAATAATTAATTTATAAATTAGTAATTTGTTGTTATTACACGATTTTGAAACGAAATTCCGCGTTAAAACAGTCAAGTGTTGGTTTTTTTTTTCAAAGCGCGTGAGAAATGATTATACGAAAGTGAGTGTCGTTAACGCACTCCTATATTTGCCATGCGTTATCTCCATAGTTTATATCCACAGAATACGAAAATGTATAATTCATACAGTTGACATTAGCTCCTGGAGTCCTTATAATAGTGCGAAGCTGAAACTTAAGGTAGTACCTCCGTGACCGGCGGCGGGGAATAAGCGGGAACGTCGGCAAGGCGAAGCGCGGTGAGCGGGCACGCATGAAACAAAAGAGAGTCGGACCGCTCACAGTAAATCTTCCTGAATTTTTTTCACATTAATCGTGACATCCCTCTCTGGCTTCTCCTCGTTTTTCATCAACTTTTTAAGGTTAGTTTTGACGGTAGAATGAATAACTAACTCTTCGTGCATACATGGCGCATATTTTACGTGTAAATCAAGCCAACTTTGAGTGTAAATATCTCGGATTCGGAATGGTCAAGCTTATTTAAATTGCACAGATGTTCGGATAACATATTAAATAACCTGTATGCCAAATTTCGACCATTTCTTAATTTAAATATTTTGTGGAGGTACTACCTTGAATAAAAAAATGCATGTTCGATGACGAAGAGTTAAAACGAGGATGAGTAGATAACGGCCGTTGGGAAATTACCGATAAAACAAAATCTTTAATCGTTGACGTTTGATAAATTCCTGCGAATTGTCGTTTAGAGAGAACGCCGGTTCCAAATCCCCTTCGTAAATTCTCCCGGGAGTTACCAATCCCTCTATCTCCCTTCTTCGTTGGACCCGATGCTCCTGCTTCAATATCACCACTACCCGCACATCCATTTACCCCCCCCCCCCCCCCACCATTCCTTCTTCATCTTCTTCGTCTTACTCTTTCTTCTCCATCACTGTCTCTCCATTACATTCATCTTTCGTTCACCGGATCCCAATCCACCCTCGATCCAGCACCAACCGTCAGGATCATAATTGAAAGAGCTATCGCGGTCTTTCTGCGCTTTCGATAGTAAAAAAGACAATATATATATGTATGAAAGTAGGAACGGTTGTGCTAATATTGGGTAAGAAGATTTAGAAAAAGCTTCTCTTTTTGAAAAGAATGTGTACGTATGATGCGAGTGAACTGCTATAACTTCGATGTATAACGATATTATACTCGAGACGAATTCAATATAAAAAATATGAAATTCTATCGACCAGACCTGCTCCTACGATTGAATATTTTGCTAGACTTTAATTAAATTCAATTGGAGAATTCTACGCTAAATCTGTCGATAAAACCAGCAGGACTGGAATCAAGCCTTGGGCCATGGATCTGCTGGCGATTATCTATCGGTAGTATGAGCAAGTGAAGTCGAGCTTCCAGTAAAAGTTGCGAGCTCGGTGCTATTTCGTGTGCCCCGGCACGCGCGATTGCTCCAATTAATCGGGAGCTTACAGGATGAGCGGAGAGTAGCGATGGCATCCGTGTCGACGGTATTAGCGCTTATCTGAATGAAAATTTCAGAATATTTCGTCTGTACAAAACTTACAAGCTAAAGTGGCATATTTTTGCCAAGACCAATACAATCAAGCATAAGTAATATGACATTTGTCTTTGACGATGCCACCAACGGTAATTATTTGCATCGACCTCAATCCAGCCTTCCTGCACAACCCGTTACTCCGATATCTGTCTGATTGCATCGTGAATGTTTTTTTTCTTCTTCGTCATTAGCATAAACCCCTACGCACCAGGCGAGATATTCATGCACGCTCATGGAGCGCATAGACAGGCCACGCGAGAGTCACAGTGACCGAGAGATTCGTTCTTTTGCTAAATGAATTCTCACGATTGCGTCGATGTCGCGGTTATATACATTGTATTACAGAGGCATTGCGTTCTTTAGCGTGCTTCGCGTACGTATTTAATTATCACTCGATCGATTGGGAGTATGTCTTTAATCGTCTGGGAGTGACTGCACGTCGATCATTCGACGACGAACAAAAGGAGAAGAGAACCCACAGGGTGAAACGCGCGTTCGCCGATCAACCCTGCACACGACGAACCCCACATCTCTCTCCTTCTCTCTCTCTCTCCTCCAATTACGTTTTGGTAATGTCGGGGTGACGAGAGAAAGTGCGCCTTTTCTCGCTTGATTCACTCATGGGATGCCGATATTCTAGCTTCGCTACACACCGTAGTTCTTTTGAAAAAGAACGTTTAAACTTTAGGAGAGAGAGAGAGAAGAGAGAGATAAAAGGGTATAGAGAGAGAGAGATAGATAGATAGAGAGAGTGAGAGCTTATTTTGCCGAGCTCGATATATACGTTGGTAATACGCGCAGAGGATAAAGAGGGTTTTGCTTGCTTCGACGAATTTTGAAAATCGAGCAGGAACGAGCTCGAATCAACCGGGCTTATATAGGATATTCCCCCTCACAAATGTAGTCTTGCGAATTTTGTCTCTGCTCGTGCACGTCCCATTGACTATAACTGCAGGAAACTTCGCATCATCTAGGATAAGCCGCTATATTGACCGGGATTTTTTTTTTCTTCATAAATAATGGATAAGTTTTTGTCGATTTTATCGAACGATGTCATTGGAAAACTTATCAAGAAAAGAGTCTGATTTTATGTATGGTCAAAATGAGAATGTATGGTCGTTGTTTTTTTTATACGGCAATTCGACCGAGAGATTTCGATGGAAAAACTTCATTTGGACAGAAGTTCCAAAGTATGAAATCTCAATAAAGTTGTTATTCTTTTAGCATTCGTTTGTTAGCATTTATTTCATTAAGAAAACATCAGACAACGTCATTATTCTTTTGGACGTTTCGCTGATATTATCGCTTTAAGAGAAAAGAAAAAAATCGATGTTTCCTTATATCATTGCTTTTTTTTTTTTTTTTTTTAATTTCACCGACTCTCGTGTAAATCGAATGGACAACGAGATTGTCTATCCTCGAGCCATGAATCTTTATTAGACGAGGATCAAACGCACCGAAAGCAGTGTCACGGAGGCTACGCGCACGATTAATCCTAGTCGCGAGAAATTCTCGCTTCGTGGGTGTCTCGGCCTCGGAGTTGGTTTCCAGATAAAATAAGAAGGTCGCGGGGAGACGGAGCAAAGGGTGTCCCGTATAGGGTCGATGCAAGAGAGTAAGATCGAAGCAGGAAGAGTGATTAACCCGAAAATCGCTCGAGCTTTATCGGGGAATGGCGCACGAGGGGTGAGCTTCGACACGGGGCTCGAGTCCTGATCTCTACTATCGAAAAGCGTCTCCGTTCGTGCACGCTCCATTGGCTGACTGACGAGGGTGCAGTACAACCTTTCCCCAGCAACGCGGATATATGCTAACCCAGCCTCCCATCTCGATTCTCCCTTTTACAGTGATTAAAAGGCACCCCGTGAAATCTTTCCAGCCCCGTTTCCTCGTTCCGTTTCATTCCGCTCTTTTCCTCATGATCAGCAAAATTCAACGCAAACGCTTTCCCAACTATTTTGTATATGCGTATATATATACATATACACGCAGATCTGCGTGCATATATCGGCTGGTACTGAACGAAAGGGCCCAACTGATACGAATTAATGAGTCAATTGAGGTGGATCTAGCCCTTTTGTTTACTTTCCAACCATAAACGTATATGGAGATGAGTATATTCAGAGTCGAGATACGAACCACATTGCGTTGCATTTCGAATTCCAGTATTCGCACGGGCGCACGGTTTACTGTTTAAGTATAATGTGCTTCCACGTGAATAAACCGCGGCCGATAATTGTTATTTAATTTTTCAATGTCCGAATGATTTTACATTTTGCGGCCTGGTCGAGGATACTCCTGTACGAACGATTGAACTCAACAAAGGCACATTGCGAACGTTCCTACAGTAAATCTCCAGCTTTAATTACATCTATAAACTTGTGTGAGTGTGCATGTGTGTGTTGGTTGCATTGGCTGGTGCTCTCGACCGCGCTCTAGCCATTAGCCCCATGACTCCATGACTATCTCTCTCTCTCTCTCTCTCTCTCTCGATCTCTTGGCTCACCGACATTTATTCGCTTGAATGGCCAGCAATTATTTGGTCATCAGTGCGAAACCAAGAGAGAACTGATGCTGCTGTACGCATCGGGATCAGTGTGAATATGTATTCACTTTCGTGCATTTTCTTCAATACAACATTTGTCTCGCTTTCTCTCTTTTGCATAAAACTAAAACTTCCGTTGAAGGCATACAAAAGCATTATCAATAAAGTTAAATGTACCGTCGAATACGGAGAGGGGAGGGGGGGGGGGGGGTGGCCATCGTTCGAATATACAAATTATTTTGAATCATTTTCGCAACAAAAAATCTGTGAATGATTGATTGTTCCAAAACATGAAGATTATCATTCCCGGACGAAATTTCGGGACAATTATTCTTTCGTATTGAATATTTATATATTTTCTAGTGTAATTATTCGTGGATATTTTTAAAAAATGATTTCGAATAGTCTTATAAACTATTTCTGTCTGCTCCGATAATTAATACTCACAGTCAGGCACAAGAGGTATGTGTGTAACCATGAATCGTGTATACGGTAGAGGAGGCCTCGAATCATTAAATGTGTATCTCTCATATACGTATTCGCAATTAACCAATGATAGATCCAGACAGGCCCCGACGCTCTTCTTCCAGACATTCATCCACGCGGTCTTCAAAATCCATCAAGACATACCACGATACATGTATATTTATCGATGGAAATTCGAGCGTTCGCCTTCGAACGGATGGTTATAAGCACGCCCTCGTCTTCCGATTTCTTTGAATATTCATGCGCACCCGCTGTAAGAGGTCAAGCTTCATTCGGAAAGTCTTCTTCGTGTATATATATTTTCAGTAAAAACGGCGCCAACGAGAAATATACGACTTTCATGCAACAACCTACACATCTAAATAGTCCCTCGAATATAAGTAACTCATAAAAAAAAACATGATTGTAGAGTTTCAAGGAGTTTGAAATATATATCCAATAATGCCGGTAGTAACTGATAAACTTTTTCAATCTTAGACTGTCAACCAAATCACATTGACAGATCGAAAGCTCCATCTGACAGATCTTTTATTCATTTTTTTTTGTTTTCTTCTAGAACGAAAAAAATAGCAATCCTGTACGTGTCATGTATCTAATATTGAGTGCAAAAATTGAATTGAAAAATTGATCAACGAGTTATTTTGTGTTTTCAACAAAAATGGATTGCTCTGCCAGTGGCGATGCCACCAGCGATCGTTGATTATATATCTGTATACTCGGATGATGAAAGTGATGAGCTCTCGTTGCAGTCGAAGATCGCGGAATTCTGCGAGAAATCCCCGGGAAACGTCTGGTTGGTTATGACGGTAAGCCCCCACGAGGGATCTCCAGAAGCGTGAAGGATGGATCGTGCCGGATGACGGCCCGAGGGGTAAAGTTTCGCGCAGAGGCACGCCATATAGAGGATCGAGTGCCCGCGAGTGAGCAAATGCAAGAGCGTCTCATATCTAATAATTATCGGAGAAGCTCAGATGCCTTCACGAAGTGGAACTATCTCGCATCAGATTTGATGAAGCAGAAACACTTGAAAGCATCCATATATATATAAATAAGCTTCTATCCTCTATATATATATATATATAAAGCTTCTATCCTCTATATATATATATATATAAAGCTTCTATCCTCTATATATATATATATATATATATATATAAAGCTTCTATCCTGGCACCGTTAATGCCGAGAGAGCGTTCGGTACCAATGTTCGTGGATCTTTCGATCTTTCTCTCTTGTGGCACATACAATGTCCCTCCCTGCATGATTGGATGTCACCGGAGTGCCTCGTAATCTCTTCTCTCTACGTCATACTCGCTCGACAGGAAAGGACCCAATGTGTGTGTGTGTGTGTGTGTGTGTGTAGACCTTACGTCAACTATCGTGCCATCGATTGTCGATTACCCATGCAGACCTGCTATAGAGCCTGTCATCGCTCCCCATACCAAGGATACATTACAATCCTTCGGGACCTTTCATTTATTGACATGCTCGTTGACTCTCCGACACGATGTGACTCTTATACTAAAATCTCCCACATTTTACTTTTTTCATTACCTTGCATAAGAGCTAGGATTGCATCCCAGGCATGGTTTTTGTTCCATTGTAAAATCCTCTGACGACACTCACGTTTTGAGCAACTTTGCACTGAATGCAAAACTGGAAATTTTCAAATTGAACTGGAAATCCATGACGTTATATAAACTTCCAGGTATACCTATTTTTATATTGAATAATCTTTTTTTGTACTTTTGTCAGCCATTTCTAGTGCGCTAATTCCCAATTCAGAAATCTTCCACTTTAACTTCGAAATCAGCACTTTCGAGAACCTTTCAGGTTCAAATATTATGTCTCCACGGTCCGAACGATTTCTATTCATGACTCACATTGACCTTCTCTTTTTTAGTCCTCGAAAACCCTTATTTTCTTTACGATGCGTTTTTAGTGAGGTCAACTTAGCAAAAAAAAGCTCCGAAAAAAAATTCATTTACACGAAAATAATTAATGTATTGACGCTCAAACTTTACGTTTCCAAACGGACATATGTTTGGTCAGGCAGCTCGAGAAGATTCATCTGAATAATTTTCACTCTTCGTAACATTCAGATCACATCGGTGAAGGTATCTTATCAGACTTCCATCGTTATGTCATAGGGTTGGGATATCTTAAAGACTTTTGCCGAAACAATGTACAATCTAAAACGACGTTGGCTCTGGTCTCAATCTCGCTGCTTCTCATATCTCATTACTTACGCGTCATTTAAAAGTTTGGGTTTCAACGGGAAATATAATGGAGCACGAGGATTAAGAAGAGCTTCTCTCTCATCAGGTGGTAGCATATGACCAAAGTAATCACATCGAGTGCTCGCCTCTTCCTTTCGTCTCGCTGCTGCGCTGTTCGTTCGTGCTTGTCTTCCCTCCAGCAGAGGGCTTTGTGTGGCGCGTGGCGGAATATTGAGGGACGGTACAGTAACACAGAATTATATACATGCATACATGTACAACGTAAAACAACGTACTGAATGTATATATATATAATGTACAAGTACGGATAATCACCATCAAGAAGACGTGGAGTTTCATGAGAAACTTCCCGAAACTTCTATGCCTTACGTAATCAAAGTTCTATTGCGGGTGACACCATGAACACTGCAAAGTCATTCAACGAGCAAAAAAATCATCATTGCGTGAATATAATGAGCACAAATTGAAAAAAAAAAATCAAAATTATTCTCTATTCGCTGTGTGCAGAAAGTCAAGTGGCGCCGCAGCCGGCTGTACTCCGCAAATTTTGCTGGAATAGCTCTCATCTATTTATATAGACGAAACCTTGTTGGATTAATTTTAATAAACGAACGTTTGTATTCGTGCTGCATAGAGTTTTTTGGGGTGAGCTTGACTATAACTGCGTTGAAAAAAAATAAATCGACGTATTACGATGTAATGAAAATAGGTTTACGGCTACTTTTCCTTCTCAATTTGAGGCTAAGCATGAACCTTGTCGGTCTTGTCATACGAACCGACAAGGCTCGTATCGAGAACAAGAAAGACGTAACTCGGACTTGATTGTAACGTAGATGAACGATTACCCACGAAGGGCTCACTGCATATTCGGGTAGCCAATTATGAGAGCTACTAAAAAGTAAAAAAAATCAATTTATTTGTATTATAATATCCTGACATGAATTTTTCATACCAGACAAAATATGCACGTTTAACCTCAAGAATTTTACTTTTTTTGTTTTCTGCACCCAACGAATCTAGTTTTTGCGCTGCTCAACTTTATAAATTGCTGTCGGAAACGCGTAAAACTTAATTTTCGAAATCGTGTAGCGGAAAACATTCTTACATGACTTCACACGACAGTTTAAATTTCCTTTCCGCGACTTCTCTATTACATTGCCCTGAATTGCACTACGTGACTCCAGCAAAACATGTGGATTCTCGCCACCATGGGCGCTCTAAGTCGTTCTCAGCCGCTCTAGTATGGCACTGCACACAGTGAATAAGAAAATAGTTATTTTAAAATCATATTTCCACTAACAATAGACGAATAACTGTTCTGAATTTTTTTAAATCATTAAACACGGGAAAAATTTTAATCATCATTTCTTCACGACAATTATTCGTAATTATTCTTCCGTGAAACGATACTCGATGCTTTTTGTTTAATTCAAACGCCGCAACCAGCCCCATCGAGGAGAATTCAATTGAAATTTTTTGTAATCCAACTTGTAATCAAGTCATCCAGGGCCACGAAGCTGAGGAATATGTTAAAAATGTTAAAGGGATACGCAAGGCAAACATGTGATAGTGATTACTGCACAAGAAGCGTATAGTCTGCCATCGGGCGCGAGTTTTCGTGTTTCTCGTTCGGAACTCTTTCGAAACACCGTAGACACGTTTTATCAATCTTTCGGGCTAGCAACACCGCTACGCTTAACAGTTGAATGATACGAAAAGAATTCATGAGAGTAACATACACGCACAATGGTCATTTATTCGTCGTTTGATAATATACAACTCCCTATATATAAATATATCTAGAAATTGTGAACTTCATATTATATTTACACCCGGTTCTATTCATAAATTCGAGGTTATTTCTTTCGCTCAATGGTGTCTCGTTACGTAATCTTTGTGACACCAGCAAAGTAAAAAAAAAAGATTCGTTTGGTATCTCTATTATGTACCTGTACGCCAATCTAAAACTCGATGCCATTATTGCGATTATTATTATTTTATTATATTGTAATGAAAGAGCATGACCAAATGATTAACAACGCTCCTGTCTGACGAAAGAGTTCACACGAGTTGTTTGAGTTCAGTAACTTGTCAGTTTGCGTCTGTGTCATATAAAAAAAAACCCCCCATTTCGAGGGACACCGCAGCTGGCAGAAAATCCTCTGGAATGATAAATTTTATTTTTTCATTATTTTATTAGCTCGTAATAATAAAAACCTTGATTCGCAAAATACCGGCTGGCGAGGTAGTATTCCCCTAAAAATGACAACTTTTTCCTTTTTTCTTTTTTCATTTTGCTTCCTCATAGAAGAAACTTTCGTGAAAAAAATTTTTTTCTAGATTATCATGCCAACAGGTTTAAAATTTCCCAAAACGTTTGGAAAAAGTTTCCGTATGTGTGTGTGTGTGTGTGTGTGTGTGTGTGTGTGTGTGTGTGTGTGTGTGTGAGATAAAATCGGTGTCCGCGCTCCAACTTTCGTAAATTTGAAGCTATCCAGCCGAAAATTTTTATAAAAATCGTCTAGGGGACAATAATGATTGTTATTAAATTTTGCAAGAACTCCTTAAAGGGTTGAGGTTTTGTGAGAGTTCTAAATATTTCAAAAATGAAGGTGATCGCTCTAACTTTTGAAAATTCGGAGCTACATAGCCGAAACTTTTCACAAAAAAAGTCTAGGGGATAAGGACGGTTGGTGCTGAATGTGGATTTGGGTTTGATTTTAGTAGAATTCGAAATTTTCAAAAAAATTGTTGGTACGCCGGTACGCGATTTAACCTTTGCAACAAAGCAACATGCTTTGCACCCTTTTCTTATTCTTCTTTCTTCATTACATTTATAATATGAAATTGGCTTGATGTGAAAAAAATAATCCGCATGTACGAGGAAGCTAAGTGCAAGCTTATTAGTTTGCACGCTTTTAGCTTAGGCGATATCTCGTCGTTATTACAAATGAATCGAGGTTCTTTATTTCGAGATTTTATCTCAATAATGTAATTCAGAGAATGAGAACTTTTTCTCTCGTTGGTACTTGATTACCTTTTTCCCGATAACGTTTTAAAACTTGCGAAAACTAATGTTTATAAACCTCGTTATTTTTTTATTTATTTTTTTTCTAGACAATTATTGACCTACGCGCCATTAATGCGAATGCTCGAGTCGCTTTTCGCGACTTCCATATCGTCGAAAACGTCGAGCTAATTGTTGAAAATTTATTTCGACGCATAGGTCACCCTGACATGTATAACATGTATAACGGTGAATCTCATACATGTTCACCCGCTGTATATATATATGATATATATATGATGAGAAACACAAAATGCATACCGAGACGAATGCACCAACAATATCTAGTCATCAAACGTACAGCTTTGTCACGTGGGACACCCTGTTCTGTCGCGCGACTGCTGCAACCACTGGGCTCAGTTATACGTACGTATGCTTACATATATATGTATATATGCCCAATTGATACGGTGAAGCTGACGAAGTAAACGCAGCCGCTTCGACGGACGTGCATAGAACGGTTGCGTTCACTTTATCAGCTCCACGGTGTCAACCCGGCATTTGTACCACGAAACTTCTGAACGGCCGCGACGTCAAGCCAACGATTAATTTACAGAGATAAAATGCAATTAGTTACGCGTGACACTTGCCACATATAGCCACGTCGTACAACAAACGATCCGGGATAGAGCATCGGGCAAAATGCGAGAGGCTAGCTTAGGGGTTAATTGTTGGTGGCAAACGTCTGATTGCGTGCATTAGCCATCGGCCTGCATTCTCTATTGCGGGATTCTCTTTCTCTCTCTCTCTCTCTCTCTCTCTCTCTCTCTGTTTCTTTCTCTCACTCTCTGGATCGTCCAATAGTTTAACTCTTGCTTCTGTTCGGCTGATGTATAAGCAGATGAACAAATAGACATTGATTGATTTATTGTGATAATTTATGCATTAGTGCATTACGGAGAAAATTATTATAAACACAACAAAACTTAAAACAAAATAATAATGAAAAATATAAATAACCGGAGAGAGAGAGAGGTAGAGAGAGAGAAAGAGAGAGAGAGAGAGAGAGAGAGAGAGAGAGAGGCATTAGATACTCTCTTGGCGACCATGAATCTTCCTATGTTCTCCCTCGGGAAACACACGCGAGTAAATCTCCAACCTGTCCGGTTCATTGCTATCTTTTACGAGGTCCAATGTATCCGGCAGAGTGCTGTATAGTATGCGGAGACAGAGAGAAGGAGGCGAAAGCGAGTCATTACGCCGGGAGAGACGACGCACGAGCTAACTAGCTTGAGGGTTCGGGAAAAGAGTGTGTGCGGTGACGAAAATGGGATTTTCACCTTTTTTTTCACACGGTTGTATGTAGCAACGACCCACACGCTCCACTCGATCTCTCCCGCTCTCTCATCCTTTCTCTGTCGGCTCATCCGGTTGGCGGTCAGACGTTATATCTTCGTCGACACACACACACACATACAAATACGGCGACACGGAAAGGTGGAGAGAAAGAGAGGAAGAGCTTAATTTCGGGTGATTAGTGTGGACAAGGCCGCTGAAATGAATTTCACGTACCTGAGCCCGTGCGGACTCTCTTACTTAGAACCAATTAGGTGCGACGAGACTGATCGAATTTTCCACTCACAACGGGAAATACAACGAGATACGAGAGACGAAGGACAGAAGATTAAAACGCGAGAGGTGAAAGAATTTTTAACACTCAATTTACGGATATAATACATTATAGTCATTTTGTGCTTTGCACCGTTATACATGTAGAGTTCGAGTCGTCTTTGTAAGGGAAACGTACAGATGTATTTTGGATCGAATGTACGATAAGTATAGGACGATAAATTATTATGGCGTAAGGAGGCAATGGAATTAAAGTGTTCCTCTCAAAAGGCAAATGTCGTTCATTAATATTGTATTTTAATGGTACATGATACGTATCCCCTTCTACGGATATAGTAGCTCAAAAGTTTGGAATATTTTCTGGAGCTATCAACGTGCTATTAGTAAAAAAGAAAAAAAAAAGTTTGACATTAAAATCTCACTGATCTAAAAGTAAGATTGTCATATTATGAACGAAGGAAGAAAGGTATATAATTATCACCGCGATCACCGGCTGGTACTTGTATAGCGCTCGTACACGCGGTGCAGGAATTCGAGATCGTCGAGTCACGTTTAACAATGAGGGAGGACCCCGGCTGTGACGGTTTCTCGTTGAAAAGCCCGCGACTATAAGCACCCTCGTTCACTTTATCGTCGTATGTGCGAGAAGTCGAATCGGTGCAGTGGTAGTGGAGTACAAACCCCAGGCCTTCATACGCACACTACTATATATATATATATATATATATATATATATATATATATATATATGAAATACACAAGTATCGTGTATAGTCGGCTCTAATTGCCAGGGCATTGTTATAACAATCGCGTTCAGATCCGACGTCGCGATTGATACTAATTGTGCACAAGTATATCAGTTTAATCGATCAAATTCTTTTGTACGGACGGTGGTGGTGTGTATGTGTGTGGTATGCAAGCTCGATCAACGAAGTATTAACTTATTTAGCGATTATAAATGTGGTAAAAAAAGATTGTGATCAGATAAATGCGCAAAACGACGAGAGAACGCGATGATGATGGTGATGATCGCGATCAGGCTCTCATCGAGAGCCATTTGCACGATTGGTTTTCTTCCCATGTATAAAATAGATGTATACGTACAACTTTATGAGGCTAGAAAGAGTTGCAGCGGTGAGTCCCACCTGACTGCTACGTAATGAATTGTGTTGAATAATGTACTCCCTCGGTGCACGCATATCCGCAACCACTGACAATGAGACATCATGGTCCTCGTTTCACATTATCATTGTCATTAATAGTGACGCAACTCATGTCTTTCGGAGTATACACGTACTTTTTGCTTTACAAGTGTGCTTTATAAGTGCATGGAGAGAATAATTTTTTGGCTTGATTGTAGCTCATGTTCAATTATTAATCATGGCCAAATGTATTTATAGTTTGAAGTTCGAATAAAACATTTTTTGCAACAGCGAAGCGAAAACAGCGAGTTTCCATCCGCAGACGAGAATGGAAACCAGTCGATTGCCGGTCCTCATTTACGGATGGAAACTCTCGCTGTTTTCGCTCCGCTGTTGTAAAAAATAGTATGTTCATCTCGGAGAAAACGGTCGTTTGCGCCTCGTATGAAGTTGAGAACACCTCGGCTTCGCCTCGGTGCTCAACTTCATACTCGGCGTGCAAAGACCGTTTTCTCGCTCGGTAAACAATATAATATATTACGCGTTGATCGATCGATTGGCCCTGATCGATTTATGATCGAAGGACGATTATTAATCTTTATACAGGCTAGTGGATTTAATTATGCGATATCCGCTAATGAAAATGACAATAAACAGCCAAATGTGAAATTTCCTCTGAGTTCGGAACGCCAAACTGCGTGCAATAATCCACGCGGTAGTGTTATTAGCCATACGGATGAAGCATCATTAAGCTCACATTGTGGATATACAAATATCACTACGATGCGAATATGAATCGCTAATGCTCGCCACTTTAATGGTGATTAGACAGTATCAATTAAGAGTCGGATCGATATTACGGGTGTATTAATCTCTCGGATAGGTCTCTCGATTCCTAGTTTAAATGCTGCCAGCTATGATTACCCGCCAGGTTCAATTATTGCAATTTCCACTAGCGCGGTACATCACTTGGATGAATGCAGCCTTACCAAACGAAACATCGACGATCACAATTCAGTTTTAACATTTTCAAAGATAAAATACATTGTTGTTAATTTTTGAAATCTTAATAAAACAAAACACTCGTGGTTCCTTATTATTTTTGCACGAAATACTAACGAATAACTTGGTAATCTCATAATTTTCTTTCATAAAATAGTTCAAATGATCCACGCTAATATTTGCACAAGTTATTATGTAACCTATAAAACATCTATTTATTTGCGTCAAATAATATGCTATTGATTTTAGCAGTGAACGAAGAAGTATCTAAGATATCTAGAATTATGCGAAAGCTATTTGAAATTTAATTCGAGTGTGACTCCATCCTGATTTCAAATAAAATGTGTCTGGCAACGAAAAGTAACAAGAAAAAAAAAAAACTTGCGAATGAATCTCTTCACAATGACGGGAGAAGACGACGAGCCGACTGAATTTTATAAATAAAAGACAAAATTTATGCTCAAGTAGATTCTCGATAGCCTCCCGTGGCTCTTTGCCGACTGAAAATCGTATGTAAGAGTGGGTTATAACGATAATCACCAGCACACCGTGAACGATAATGGACCGCGCATATACGTGTGCCGTATATACAGAGGCATTATTTGGTTCACGGGAGGCAACGGTTAAAGCCTATTACGAAGTATATAGGACATTTCGGGATTTGCGGAATACACATTGAACGCTGTGCTCTCTCCACCATTTAATTCGTATACGAGGCTAATACGTTGACAGTGTGCTTCCGCGATGGGCGTTTCGTCCTCGAGATATTACTATGGCTAGAAAGCTACGTGGCACTGACCCAAGCCGAAGGCTTAATAACACGCGTCTACAATGACGTACTTGCGTGTATATACAATCGCTGCATCCCTATATGAAGCCCCGTCGTTAGACCGGGATTCGCGAAATCGAGAGAGAAAGCTCGAGGCATGTATGATCATCACAATACATATAATGAACGTTCAATCCCTGAGTACTTGCCTACCGATACCACATTCGCCTTTACCAGTACATATATGTGTGTGTGTATGTGTGTTTGTACTTTAGTACTGTATATATATTATATGAACGTTTCGGGATGACGTGTTCGGACAACGAGTATGAGGATCAACCGCGTGTATCGTGAGCGCACGTGGACATATTCCGAGAGCGGTACGCGATTTTCCACTCGATTGATGCTGCTCAACGACTATTGTGTCAATCACACGACGACCTGATACTTTTTTACGACCCTCCGATCACACATAATATATACGTATATTGATTAGTTATTTTACCTCAACGTATATATAACGTGCAAAAATGAGTGCCCTCGTTAATTTCCGCCGTCACTTTTTTTTTTTCATAAGCAATTTTACACCCTCTACGCGTATACTCATGTGATCCATAAAACATTCAAGTGCCTTTAATGATACACTTTGATCGTCATTTAAAAAACGCGACTGATACGATCCGCATAAAAAGTGAGCAGACGGGCACGTATTTTGCTTTGTTAGGTAATCGAAAAGTATACTGGCACAAGTTTATACCCGGAACTTCACGATCCAATAACATCTCTGTAACAAAATTCAATCCTAACCAAATTAAAAGTCTGCCAGACATGAGCGCAGCGGCTAAAACATTATCTCTATCCAATAACGTCTCTACCAGAATTATGCTTTTGCTAGCATCTCTACCCAATTACAAATCTACCAGATGAAACCTTACCAGCGTGGCTGACAGTAATTTATCGGCAGATTACCTGAATGACACACAAGGTATTCCCATAATCTACTGATGAAATACTTTGTAAAGTATTTTTCTTCACCATGCTACTTTCAAATACTTCAAGCGCCTGTCTCCTCAAGTATAGCGCTAAACGATCAGACTCAATGACGTTGAATCAACGATAACGTAATTTTCTTCCTCGCTCTCGAAAAAAAAAAAAAAAAAAAACCTCACCGACGAAAGAACCTTCGAGAAGCTGGCAACGGTACACGAGACAGCTCGATGGATTCAAGGAGCAAATTTTATTAGCTCCAAGTAGTTGGAACGTTGTGATGTGCTCGATTGCTCATCGAGGCCTTAATCTATTACCGCTCTAATAACATTATCCACCTCCTTCTTGATCCTTATCGTCGATGAGAGGCCTCCTCGCTATATAGATTATTCAAGGGCTTATGCGTCGTATATGTTATGTTTAATCAAATTATATTCAACGGTAACTCGTCCTAAGCGCAAAAGCTTCGCCGATCAAGGAGACGCGAATATTTTACCGAAATTATTAAAGGAGCTTGAGTTTAGTGATGTTCAAATTCATTGGAGTATTAAGGTTTAATTCGCTCTCTCTTCGTGTGTTATAACGCAAGGAAGATTCGAGACGGAGAGCTCACGATTAATATAGTATATAGCGCATTTTGCGATTTTCGACCCGAGCGTGGATCTTAATTATCGCATCAATCCAGACGAGACAGACACGTGTATGCATATAAACGTACATATATATATACGTATACATATTTACGAAGGGTTCAGTTCTTGGCAGAGTGCAACTTCGACGGGTGAGCTTAAGATGGTTAGATGCGCGATGAGTCTGGGATATATATATTCCATGAGGGAGAAGACGCAAATCTCAGTGGTGCGCTGCTCATCGGGATGATGTGTGCGGCCCTCGGGCTCTTTCGAAGTATACGAAAATGCCTCCCGTAGGGCAACCATCTTAATACCTCCCGTCGCTCTTTGTCCCTGTGTGGTAGGGTGACTGAACCAGTGAATGAACGCATAAGCCTTTTTTCTATTTCGATAAAGCCGTATAATTTAACTTATTACGAATTTCTTTATGAGCTAATTAGATCTTATAGAACAATGTTCACAGAATATAAAAAAAAAATATTCGAAGTGCCCTGTTCGCAAGGATTTGGTAAAAAAAAATTATAATGAACGAAATTACCAATTTCCCAGTGAATGAACAAAAATTCCAATGAATGAACTCTTATCTTTCCAGTGAATGAACGTACAATGGAACCAGAGATGCGTACGCATACTCGTGCGTTTTGAGGTTATGAAAAGCCTTTTCAACGCTCGTTCAATCACTGGAAATAGGTTAAAAAGCTGGACCAGTGAATAAACGGCCATATATCGCAAACAATATTGGGTTTTTGACCAAAAATTCATTAATATAATTGAAGCTTAGCAATGTATAACGTTGAAAAAATTATTGCATATCATTTAAAAAGATTTATCGAGGTGATATGGAATATTCTGGTATTCGATGCACAGTCAGATGGTTATAACAACATGGCTGTCTCTTATAAATATGCGCCCCAAGTACGAAAAAAAATCCATAGCATCGCAAATCTTTCACAGCGTCAAATAATATCACTACTAGATGTTTTCTCAGAATTTTCACTTCATTATGAATACAAAATTCTTCATAATAATAGAATCATATCTCTGCCGTTTAATTAAAATGCTAAGCCTGTTCATTCACTGGTAGGTGTTCATTCACTGGTTCAGTCACCCTACACGTTTGCTCTGCTCCTACTTGCACAATTTGCTTTCCGAGATGAGGAGAATAATGGCAAAGGGAGATAGCGGGAGAGGGGTCTCTCGCGGAATGAAGAAACAAATATTATTACTCTGAATTAATTAATGCTTCATCTTCGACGGCGATTAGTCCTTTGTTTCGTCGACGATGACGAAAAAATAAAAAAAAATTTTAATCAATGAGTGTTTTACTTCGTAAAATTAGTTGAATCAACTCGTTTAATCGCGATAAATTATGATGTCCCTATGTATAATATGTAGAGTAATTCCGAAAGAGTCGAAATTTTTTCGTATATATATATATTTCAATAACAAATCGATGAATCCTAATAACTTTTTTCGGGATGAGTTCATTGAATACAGTTTTGGGTCTTCGAATTTTTAGTTGAAATCTTAGGAAAAATTCGTTTTACGGAAATACGGTTAAAAGGGGGGGAAAAAAAATTTCCTCTTCTATTAAAAATGGAACTTCCAAAGAGCACGTGAATCAGGACAAATATTTTGAGCTTTTTTTGTTCTCATCTCCCGAGCTCTTTCTAACGAAGAATAATGGGAGAGTGAAACCGCACGTGGTGGCTAGTGTGGGAGCGAATAAGCGATCGAACGTGGCGTATAATTTCACTCGACGATTAGAGTCAAGAGAGCAGAGAGAACCCTGATCAAACCGCGACAGGCATCCAATAGAACATTACGGAGCTTCGATTCAACCGGCGGGCGTTCATTATGATGCGGTCGTTTTTCGGACGTTCGTACCGTGCATTTCACTCTCTCTCTCTCTCTCTTTCTCATTCTATCTCTGGCTCTCTCTCTCTCTCTCTCTCTCTCTCTCCCTCTCGACAATGCACTTCATCCAGACTCACAAAAGCACCTTTTGACAGATGGTTCGTTGGAAACATGGCAAATTGCCGTTTTAACCTTTGTGAAAAACCTCGGGCTGGCGCATCCTCCCAGTTTCGTTCCCTCTGGCTTTTATTACCAACCCTGCAAAACTTTTACAGCACAAATAGCACCATCGCTACGACTATTCGTAACTTACAGTTATTGTCTGGTAACACCGGAATTCTTTGAAACATAGTTTATTGAAATCACCGTGATCGAGTCTCTCAACATGCGTGCCATGTGCGGGCGGCCAAAATACATCAGCACTCTCGGCATGTGTGTGTGTGTTATTGGGACAAGAAGAGCGTGAAATCGGCTTTAACGAATTAATGCTGGGGTATATAAAATTTCAGACCCGCGTCATCGGATCTAACGTTTCAGTGACGGCACAAGCTACGAATATACGTGGATAAAAAGATTTCCGGAATTTCTGCAATTTTTGCGAAGAACGACGAGCGCGGATGATGCTTTTATAATAATTGCATTTCCACAATGAGATTATAATTTTTCGTTATATCCTACCCGACTCTAATGGAAATCCTACGATTTTGATTTTTGTTATCAGTTTAATCGTAAAGACAGTATAAGGTACGGTGTTATCAAAATTGCGATTCGTCACGATATAGTTTGTATAAGTCGCGGTACAATGAAACGAGTAATTCGAAATAAATAAGAAAACGATGCTTGTTCGTAATTTCGACAGATTCACAAAGTCCCGTCTATGAGAAAATCCAATTTTGGCTTTGTCGTGTGCATATATTAGAGTAATGATTGTGAAACTATACAGGAAAATCATGAGGAACTAATTTTGCATGTCTGCACACAATTTTCCCTGATATTTTTAGGCAGTTGAAGTTTTAGAGCTTGTGACTGGTACAAACGCTTTTCGAACGCAACTTATGCCCGATGTTTCACACTTTGGGGAAGCTATATACAGAGTTCTTGCAGAAATTTTATGAAAAATTCGCAATTTCGTGAACACTGAGCCATGTCCCCGATTCTCACTATAATGACGTAGGTCAATATATAGCGAGAAGTCGAAGGAAGTAACAGTTTGAAAAAAACTTCCTGAAAATAACATTTTTCAATCGACTTTGAATGTTTTTTCTTTTTTACAAGTTTTATGGTGCTCGGCGAGAAAGGAAAATGCAAAAAAGAGTCGACTAATTGTCATCATAATTGAGAGCACTATACGCAGTTTTCGTAAATATTATGCGACCCGCGGGAAAATTGAGATCAGAGATGAAGCGTTTGAAAAAGCACGAAGGCAAACTATAATATATAGTGGCCGGAGAAAAGACAGAGGAACGGAGCCGAGCAAAAAAAAAAGCGAGGGGATAGAAGAAGAAAGAAAGGTCAAAAGTCCTTATCCAGCATGGTTTTATTTCTCCGGCTACTGGATGGTTACGGGGTGGAACAGACCGTGATAGTTGCCTCGTTTCACGGCTGTTTTTTCACCTTCTGCCAATTAACGAAACGGCGCGTCACACGGGGGTGAGCGCCACGCGGCTCTCTGTAATTACGAATAATTGCGAGGAAAATGCTGACGAGAGACGCGATAGCAGAGAGTGAGACAGAGGGAAACAGAGAGAGAAAGAGAGAAAGAGAGAGAGAGAGAGAGAGAGAAAAGCTGCGCAATGAGCCCAGCAGTAGCGAGAGACAGCTGCGAAAACGACAAGCGCAACAGGCAATGCGTTTGTAGCTATGTGTATATTTCTACATGCTGCTCATGCGGAAATCTCGATCGACGGAAAAGTCCGTGAAATTGAAACGATAAACGCTGAAACCCGACGAGACCCCTTCATATTGAAGAAAATATTGCAGATACAAAAAAAAAAAAGTGCACTGTATCTCGTATATCAATTAATGGAAATAGAACTCTTTTTCTGAAATATTGAATAAGTTTTATAATTGACTAACACCGTAAGATAAAAAAACTCAGTTTTATATAAATAAGAGATTTTTTTGGAGACGTAATTACCTGCATTAATCCCTCGCTACGAATGACTTAAAAAAAAAAAAATGAAAATTTCGATAGCTGGTGAGTATCTCTCATACAAGAGCAATTTAGGAATATGATGCTGCGAAATGAAATTTACTAATAAAAAAAAAAATTACTGTACGCCAAATATTAGATCTGGATAAATCGCGTTCGTAGATGCTGAATTTCAGAGTCACGGCGCCCGCATGCAGTTAAGTCTATAATTATAAGGATTATAAGGAGAAAACATTGCGGCGAAGGTACGAAAAACGCCACGCGCAAAAAAACCTTCATCAAGGTAGAACAATTAAAATAATAGTAGCTGGCAAAACATGCGCGCGTGTGTGTGTATGTGCAGTTAGAATATATCTTGGTCTCTCTCTCCCAAATTCTGGGTATCACCCCGTAATTCTTATAAATATCTTATGATATCGTATTGGTCATTCAGGCTTGTGATTTAGGTCGATATACTTCTAATTCTTCCACGCTAATCGTTCTCTCGTTTTGAAACAGAACTCTAGAGTATAGCCACAGAGAGCGTCTTGATTGATTGCTGTTATTGATCACGGGCCTTTTTTCGTGCCTGAGGCGGGATCAAGAGCAAAAATTCCCGACTAAATTATACAGATCGGTCGGTCGTTAATTGTTTCATTCTCGGATCTGCGGGGATTCGTCAATCATTCCGTTTTTGCTTTCTCATAGATGAAGATTCGTTTTCTTTTTTTTTTATTGCAAGCTAAATTTCGAAATGAAACTTTGCCTCGAAGAATATACAATACCGGCGTCGCTTTTTATTAATGTTGTCTGATTTTTTTTTTTTTCGCTATAAAAAAAAATGACTCTATTGTTTCGATTATCTGTTTTCGTGCAGAATCATTGTATAGAATTTGTATCGTTTTACAGAAAGAATCCCATATGGGAGCTGTCTCGATAGCTTCACGCAAAATGAAAAAAAAAAAAACAAAATTTTTTTTTTGCGCTTTAGCGGTAAAGTGAAATTTCTCTCAAGCCATTGTTGTATCCTCGTGGGAAACTTCTATTCAACGTGACGTCAGTAAAGATCATTTACTTCCATCCTCTTCATACTGTCGATCTTTTTATATATATATATATATTATTTCATTTGTATTTTTTTATCCTTGTCTTTCTCGTTCCTCGGAGTATTCACTGTCGAAACAGCGAGGAACTAAAAAGAGTCTTTTGTCCTGCAAAGATGAACGCGAAGAAAAATAACCGTACAGTCATTCTTTTAAATTTAATTTCCTTTCACAAGAGGGGCGCGCACTGACGAAACTCCTGTGCGGACCCGGGACAGGTATCATCGAGCAGCGCGGCCTCTCAATACCAAAAATCGTCTGTCTTGCCGGACAATACACAGAGCCGCGGCATGCATTGCTCATCGAAGTAACGCGATTGCCTTTTTTCCCTGTGCAATTCACGTGTGTTGATACACAGGTGAAAAATAAATTACATGTTTATGTTTTCAATATTTATCGCCATTGTGCGAATCGGCTTGAAGACATATATATATATAAGATTGATTCCCAAAAAAATCGCTTCAGCTTCTATATATAGCGCGCATCGCAGTTGAATAAACATCCAAAGGAATTAAACCGTGCTCAAAAGGTACTCGAAAAATTGAGCTTGAACGATGACAATGCCACAAAAATATAATCAAAGCATTCGGGAAAAGGTCCGTTCTCAAAATTGTCCAGAAACAAATTTTTTTTTTAATCGCCACGCGGGTTGAATTCTCGAAGTTTTGTTTTCGATCAATATATGCGCTCTTTTTTTCCAACACCCAGTGAATCCTTGCAGAGGTTAAATGAACAAAATAAAATGTCTATCGTCGAGCGAAAAAAAAAAAAAAAAAAAAACAATTGTCGCACACCCTTTAACACATGACACGGGGAACACGCGAGACCTCGTGTTCTCGACATGCGTGTATATCTATCATGGCCGCAAGTATACTTCGAGTATTCCACTCTCGTGCGTAGGGGCGACGCGGAGGGAGGAGAGGGCAAAAAAAGCGAGAAAAAAAAACCCGAAATTGCATTATGTAACACGAAGGGATGGAAAATACATCAAATTGGAGAGCATCGCGACGGATTAAGGATCCCTCGATAGATACCAACATCAGGGACCCCGGTCGAATCCCGGGCGCGGTTCACCAAACGATGGGTTCGCACATGCTGCGCTCGCTGATCCTCATCCCCCTTCACTCGTCGTTATTGTTGTGCAAATCCAACAAAAACCAACGAGCCCCTAATCTCGGGCTACGAGGTGCCCACTTGAAAACCATATTATATACAACGCGCGAGAGCACTATAAATGTACGTATATGCTATTATATATTTTTTTATATACATATACGTGGATGTATATTTATATTAGTAGGTTCGCATGTATGTATATATGGATCGCGCCCCGTCGTACAATTAATTTAGGTAGGTATATCTAAAGTACTTACGACAACGCGCGCCTCTGATTCCCTCTTGGTCCCCCCCAGCCCATTTCATTGTGCGAGTCGCTCTCGAAATCACCGTAGGTGGCAAATATATATTACTACATATACGACACACGCTATATAAGCGGTAAGCTGCAACATCCAGCGCGTACGTATATTATCAAGTGAGATAATCTTAAATCCTCCCCCCCCCCTCTCGCTCTCTTTCTCTATCATTCTCTCTCTCTCTCTTTTTTTTCTGAATCTAGCGAATTTGTAAAGGGATTGCTTTTTGTCAGCTCTCTCGATAACTATAATACCAATTGTATGTTACATACACGCGCATGGCTGCTTTTTCGATGCATACAGTTCGTGATCCCTATTATCCCTTCAGCTAAATGTAAGAAAGAAGCAGATTGATATATTGTTCAATTATACATTCATTATAGCTACGAGAATTGCCTTTCGTTCGATCTTGCATATCGCGAGTTTCATCAGTTGTGAATAACAGATACATGGGTATGGAGTGCTGACATGATATTGTTGCATGACAGATATATCTTGTTAGTACTGATTGCCCGGAGACGTCTGTCGTTGAAATTTCTGATCGCGATTTCAGAGCAGTATCGCATGCACAATCTCGGGTATATTTTTGACTAAAAAATTGACAAATATTTTCTTCAGCCCTCTCGTCAATTTCTTCGACACTCTCGTGAATTTCTAAATAGTCAAATGTACAATGTTTTTTTTTCTCTTCTTTCTCCTACAATCGAATTCGACTTTTCAGAGATCATTTCTAATACAGCAAATCTGTAAATTAAATTTTGAGTTTCATCGTTGTTCGACAAACATTCTATTTTCATATGAACGTTATCTCGTTCCTATCAACTTTCACATCGGCAGAATATTTGAAAAAATTTGTTTTTTTCCGAGCGTTGATCCAAACTCATCGATACTCGGAACGAATTTAATTTTTGTTTTTAATCGTCCCAAGTGTATTTTGTACAATCATTAGAGAATAATGATGATTACCATGAGAAAAGAAACTGTGACAATGAAATTAATGTCTTTTCAAGATGGAAAAATAGGGTAAAAAATTATTGACGAGATATATATGCGAGAGGTTTGTCGAGTCGAAGAACGTGTGATATAGAATTGACGCTGTAGTTCCGTATGCGTATACGATATTCGAGAACTGAAAACGAACTTTTCTCGAGAAAATTCTAGAGTGTCGTTTCACTCCGAAAAAATGGTCGGTTTTTTTTTCAAATTTTGTCTCTGAGATTGTTCTCGAAAATTCACTCGCGATCCAAGATCATCCCCCACACTTTAAGTATATGGAGTATACCAGTTATGAATAAGAGAAGGCGCGAAATTATCCAAGCGACAAATTTAACACGATGAGCTGCATCATTCCATATCTCCTTTTTCTAACGATACGGATTCATTTCCGCAGGAATTGTTCTGGTTGCTGACCCTCGAGGACCAAAGTATTATCTGATACGTAAATCTCAATGCCCTATAGTAATAATAATACAACCGCTCAAAAACGGACGATCGTGACCCGCCACGTCACTTGACAATTAAAATCGTGTGAAATACGCGCTTTTTTGTTTTATTCCTAGCGGTCGATAAACGCATATATTTTATGTGCACCGCTCGCATGCGTGAAAAGCCGAAGCACGGGCATATCGAACATCGTGCAAAGAATCGGCTACGCAGGAAATGTATATGCACGCTCGCTGCATGTGCGTTTTACAATATCGCTGTCGGGAAAACGTCAATGTGACGTTGGAACGCGCGCGACTCGTTACAACAGTTTGTTCCGTTCTGTGCTCTGTATCATCAGGACATGGTAACGAATTACGCCATTATTATGCAAATGAGCGAGCACGCACATTCTCCGCTCTCTCATCACCCTCGCTCCTGCATCATCCAAGAGAACAGAACTACTCGTCCCGATTACAGAATTAAGCTTTCGCCCGAGTGAGCTCTCGACACGCGTATGCACATTCGTCTCTGGTCTCTTTCTCTTTAAATTATATATTATATAACATACACAATGTTTATCGCTATAACAGAGGAACGGAACTGAAAATTTGCAGTGCTCTCTCCGACTAATTGAGAGAAAATATTCCTCTGCAATGGTGCAGACGAACATTTATACTCAATGACGCGAGTTAAAGCCCCGAAAGAGAAGGAGTTGTAGCAGAGCCGATGATATTCATATATGCATACTCGTTTTTTTTTTCCGATATAATCGATCGTTGAATGAAAATGCTGCAAGATATTATAAAAATTCGATGTAACATGAAATAATTGGTCTTGCGTTTTTCATTATATCTGCCAAACTTTTGGGCCAATTCGGGCTGCCAATGTGAGAGCCCAAGTTCGATTAACTGTATCGTGCCAATGTCGATTTGTCCCGCTTTTTTCATTTGTCCCGATACGAGTCCTCAAACTCTTGCGGGCCACTTTGCGCTGCCAATGTGAGCCCGCAAGTTTGACGACATGTATATATAGGAACAAATGAAAAAAGCGGGACAAATCGACATTAGCCTGAGTCGAATGACCAAACTTTGGCCTTAATTATATCCATGAAAATTAACTTGACCGCTTTTAGGCACCCGGCAAAAAATTCTGCACGGGTTTCAGCAAGACGATCTTGTCGCGTCTATATACCGGCACTCCACGATCAGGCAAGTCACCCAATTCGTACGAGATTTGCGTCGAGGATCGATGCCATCTGATTCGTAATTGAATCGAATTACGGACTTGATAATATTCATACACTGTAAAAAATGTGGTGTTAAATTCAACACTAATTCAACACCACTCACGAATTCTATAGTGGTCCACCCCGATCTGTGTGACCTGTTGGTGTTAAGTATTGATAGTTGACACCAGACTGCGGTTCATCCGATTTGACACCAGGACGGATTCTACAGTGGATTCTAACACTTTACAGTGTGTTATAATAACACACTTTAAGTGCGTTATTTTTGTACGCATTTATCGTGTCAATGGAGCCAATTGAAAAACGCGGGTCAAATTGGCATAATAAATATTGTTTATTATTTATAAATTAGCAATTAGGAATGATCGATGAATGAATTTAAAACAGTTGTTCCATTATTTTTGAAAATCCTGTAAATTAAAAAAAAAATAAGTCGTTGACCGGGATTTGAACCCACTATCCTCCAATCGACGAATTCAGCACTTTCGACCCTTAAATAACCATTTAAAAAAAAAATTAAAAATTTGGAAATTATTTTTTTTCACGAGTGTGTCCGGCTTCGAAGCGCGGACGTTTTTCCGTCGAAATTAATTTTGAGCCTACCTGAGATTTTACCTGAGACCTACCTAACGACCTACCTAACGACCGGCACTCTACCACTACGCTATTGATTCCTTATGAGTTTCTTGTATTTAAATGATATTAGTATACGAGTTCTCATACACCATTCGGTGTATCCTATGACTCCAAACGAATTTATGTATGATTATTTTGGGCGATTAAATTTCACACATTAAGTCGTATATTTCAGTATATGCGCAACACCGTCATGTGTAAAAAATTACCACCGAACAAGTGCAACGCAAATTCGTTTCTAGCTAACACCGCCACTCGGGAGATATTCGCTCAGAACGGCGTTAACATGCCGTTAATAAATATTCCGGGTTCATTCTTTAAGTCTGTATATCTCCAAAGTTTTTTGCCTCAATGAATTATAATTTTGATTGAAATAGCACTGTCGGTGAGTTCAACTGCGCCTTCGAAGCATATATTTACACCGGATTTAACGAATCACGACATTAGAGTGGTGTTGTATCAGAAGATAAACGGTGTACTTTCATGACAAAATTGTGAGCGATGTGGTGAAACACTGGGTTTAGTGTTGAATTTTGATGAAAAATCGCTTAACACCGATGTACAGTGTACGAGGTCAACCATGATATCAGAACGGTGTTGCCGATAACACCACAGATTTTAACCACTAACACCGCACCAAATTGACACCCCTGATTTTTTACAGTGTAGGAACGGAGTATTGCCTCAGAACATATATATCGCATATACAAAGGACAACGGTTCTCGTTCTCCACAGGATTACATGGCCCTACGACGATATTGTCGGTCGGTGATATAAAATGTATATTAGAGATACGCTGACCAGATGAATTTTACGCGTAATTATATACATGTATTCAATGATATATACAATAATTTTCAGTGACATAATTCTCAGGGAAGGTTTAAATTTATGTTTCAAATTACATGTAAAAAAAATTTTGACGTTGCGATCTTTATCGTCCAATTGTAATTGTTAATCAATGCACGATGTGGCGACTTTACACGGTTTAAACGCGGATCACGGTACGCTTTGTAGATCCATTTCATTTTTCTTTCATTCTGCCAAAATCGTGAATTGCCCATTTTCGCGTGTATTATCGTAACCCGATAAACAGAGAGAAATTGGCACTGACCACTGGACATCCACGTGTGTCAGTAGTCATGAGTAAAGGCGCAATATATATATTATAATACACAATAGATCTGATGAATGCACCGTGAGACCGGACTCCCGTCTCTCCCCGCAGCAAGATTATGGTAATTGACTATACGACTTGGGGAAATCCCCATCAGGCATATCAATTACGACCGTATATGCATACAAACTGGGAAATTTGCCTTTGATCCGCTTCAAACTACGAGGTAACACAATTCTCGCCAGTGCATCTAATCTCAAATGGGTTTGAGCCTCGGGAGATGATATGTTCCGGCACGGCAGGAACCAGCAAATGCGCTTTACGCGTCTATTTGCAATCATCAATTCTGCCTATCGGCCATGATAGATGTATACTACGGAGACGTATCCACACGATCTCATATATTGGATTATTTGACAACCGTGATGTGAAGTTATGTTCGCCGATAGTGACAAGCAGTGAGATGACGAGTCTCGCTGATATATGTCTTACGAATTGTATTTTATATCGGACGCGATATCGCAGCGATTTTGAATTTAAAAAAAATCGCGAGACGTATGAAACACCCGAATATAAAAACAGGGAAATACCACGTCAAATTTATCTGGCTCTCTGATCTTCAATATTTTGAATGATTATTTCTTTTTGTATCTCGCCGGATGAACATGAAAAAAGTGCGAATTGACACTATGCTAGCCGGCATCGATTTCCATTGTACATATGGAAGAAAATTCTTTGAACGAAACGGAAAATTTTGACCTACGAGCGAACATGGGCGTTAACCCTAATATAGTTTGGAGATTGCAGGGCGCAGCACGTACAGTCGTAAAACTTGATACGTTTATTGTGCACAGATAGTACGTTAATCTCACCAATTTCATATTTTGACAAACTTGAAAAATGAAATGGCTGAAGTACCGTGGAGCGTCTCAACTTCGGCCCTTCTTTCTCGTTAGCTTGTTAAAATGTATAGGCCATGAAATACGCCTGATGGCTTTTTGTGTGCGGGGGATTTCATAAAAAAAAAACGAGAGGCCATAGACGATGGTATCTGGAACTCGTCTAAAATATTTTTTCTCTTGCGGATTTTTGTGTATTAAACACATCCCTGGGAGGATTTTTCGATCTTCATCTTCATTCAGTCAGGACAGCCCATCAAAGATTCTCATAAAATGACATTCAAGGCAAAATTTCGAGCAGAAGGAATGAGAATTCGTGATAAACTCAAAGAACAATAACTGCTAGTTTTTTTTACCTAATTTCGAAAACAAAAAAATACGGCAATATAAAAGAATCACGTGAGAAGAAAATAACCACTTTATTTTCGCCTACTGAAAATACGCAATTTTTTATTTTAAAAACTCAAATAAACAACGATTTTACAAATAATTACGCAACTTTCGTGCCTAATCTGAACGTGGTCCAAGCCGATCTTCGATTTTTATTGCATAATTTTCGTTCAGGGATACTAATGTTTCATTGGTTTTTTTTTTTTTTTTTGTATAATTTAGCTGGAAATAAATAAAAAATACTTCGATGGTCATATTTTTCCAAGTACCTCATTATTCCTCATTAAAATCAATAAACCTAAACAAAAATCATGCAATAAAATCAAAGATTGGCTCGGACCACGTTCAGATTTGGCTCAAATATTGCGAAATTATTTGAGAAATCGTTGTACATTTGAGTTTTTAAAATAAAAAATGGCTTACTTTCAGTAGGCGAAAATAAAGTGGTTGTTTTCTTCCCACGTGATTCTGCGATATTGCCATTTTTTTTTTTCTCGAAAGTAGGTGAAAGAACTAGCAGTTTTTGTTCTTTGAATTTTTTAAGAATTCTGATTTCTTCTACTCGAAAATTGGCCCTGAATGTCATTTTATGAGAAACTTTGATGGGCTGTCCTGACTGAATGAAGATGAATATCGGAAAAACCCTCCTAAGGATGTGTTTTATACCTAAAAATCCGCAAGAAAATAAAAATTTAGACAAATTCCAAATACCATTGTCTATGACTGCTCGGTTTTTTTTATGAAATCCCCCATGTGTATATATATTATATATATTTAAGAGACAACGACAAGATTAGGCAACTACGTTCGTATCAAAGTACGTATTTACCCCTTTTTTGACCTTTCATTCAAATTCCATACCGATACGAACGAAATGGCACGTAGAGATAAGACTATGGTAGAATCTCGATCAGAGAAGATAGCCCCTCATCGCTCTATCTACATCGGAATGATAATAGGCCTATCCGTACATCGATTGTCACTTCGATATGGCATATATTTTTTTCCTTGGCGATAACACGAACATTAAATACGAAAGCTGCTATTCGGCATTTGGATTTTCATTGCGCAGCTCTTCATATATCTATACATATAAGGTATTACACACTATCGCCAAAAGGTTGACTCTCTTACAACCTCTGTTCATGCATGGTGAAATTTCAATCTTAAATGTCAAACGTGTGTGTATTTTTTTTTTTTTTTTTTTTGTAAAGATTTATTCCAAAAAACTTGTATAGGCTAGCAAATTTGATGCGGTAAATTAAAAAATCAAGAATGATTTATTAATAAATCTTGCGTGAATGAACACGAGTGATGCGGGGGAGCCGCTGCTGTAATGATACTACTCGTAGTACCTCGTACCTCGTCATTGGACAAGAACAAAAGTTTCAGGAGAGTATTGCTGCTTTTGATGATTGCTGAAATTGACAGATTTTTCTTTTCCCACTGTCGAATAAACGACGAAGTCTAAAGAAAAAAAAAAGAAGCGCAATTTGCCACGACACGCCTTGTTACACCAGTAATTTTTCATGATTCAAGACGCAGTGTACGGATAGCTAAATTTTACGCCGAAACTTT
The DNA here is from genome assembly GCA_963564615.1 of Rhorus exstirpatorius. Taxonomy (NCBI): domain Eukaryota; kingdom Metazoa; phylum Arthropoda; class Insecta; order Hymenoptera; family Ichneumonidae; genus Rhorus; species Rhorus exstirpatorius. The sequence goes on from OY751317.1 coordinate 31,724,544, forward strand.
TAGCTTGCGATACGTCTTGAAGAAGAAAAAAATAAACATTCAATTGGCCATGGACACACCGCTGTAATATTCCCGAAAATTTGGCACATAACGAGTCGCGTCCCACTGCGAAATTGGCCCCGACTTTATCCCAATAGATTATACGTACAATGGCGTTCGATCAGTGACCGATAACCGCTTATCTATTATGCTTGCGTATAAAAGAAGTGTCGACGGGCTTTGCATCCCCAATGTCGTTGGACATATCCGATCGCACGATGAAGCGATTTTTCGCTCTGGCGAGCTTTGCACTCGCTCTATCGATCGTTTTAGGAACTTCTGGTAAATTAATACACTAATATACTTGGTCGAGCGAAAGTATCGTCCTTTAATTTTTTCAAAAATTAATATATATATATATATATATATATATATATCCGTGTTAACGAATTTTTCAAGCAAAGCGATTCTCGGTTATTCAAAGATCGTCCAGTGAAAGTGATTAAAACGCGTGTTTGCAGATCAGCCCGAGGTTATCGAAGCCAATGTGGGAAACCGAATAATCCTGACAGGTGAAAATGTCAGCGGTAAAGTGAAACGTTGCACGATCGAGATGAGTGACGGTAAAATTGCCGAATTTTATCCGGTGAATAATGCGCCAGGATTTAGCAGTAGCGCCGAAAAATATTGTGAGCTCGATATGAGGGAAACGAATCGAGATTACGCTGGTATTTGGACCTTGACAACTGTTACCAATGACAATAAGTCCTTCCAAAAGAAATTTGCATTGATACTTTCGCAGGTAAGGTTTTCATGATATTCGGTACAAAAAGGAAAAACAGTTCCGAGAATTTTGAGAATGAAAAAACTCGAAAAGCCACTATGGATTAAAGATAAACAGTCTCGAGAGAATAAATTTTAAAATTAAAAGAAAAAAAAAAAAAAATTATGGACGCAATGTCAGAATTTCTGTAAAACTTATAAAACTATTTGGAATATGTACACCATTCAAGGATATAATTGTCAGTAATTCATTATCAAGCAGATTAATCGCGAATGATTATTTCAAAGTATTCGGAAAAGTTGTAATTTTTTATGGTTTCACAAGTATAATCATAGTTTCAGATAAAATTATTTTAAACATTTAATGAAACTATGATTATACTTGTGAAACCATAAAAAATTACAACAAAAATTACAAAATAATGGCATGGTAGCCATTCTGGATAGGGATTATGAACCGTCGAAGTTTGCGCAAACAAAAGTAGACTGTAAAAATGACAATGGTCATCAATATAATCAACGAACGAAAAGAAAAAGGTGTACTCTTATTTCAGAAAGTATCGGTCAATCCGACGAATTACGTTTGGGTGAATGCAGGACAGTGGGCGACAGTGTGGTTCGATGGAAACGACACGGACATCACTGCCTGCAAGCTCAAAGCTACGATGGTACTGACTTAGACATTAGTCTCTTCACATAATCCGCGATGAATTTTGTTTAAATGTTTCTTCATTTTTCGCGCGATGCGGAATAATCAAGCTATTATGGATGTATATATGTCGTAGCGGGACCCAGAATACGATCTCCTGAATGGTACGACTGAAGGTCTCAGTCGTTACCGCGGTTGTGGGGTACGAATGCCAGCAGATGAAAAAAATTCCGTGCAATGGGAGCTCAGTAGAAAATTGGGCAATTACGTGATCGAAAAAAGTATATTCAGTATCAACGTACTTCACGAGGTCGACAATAACCAGCGAGTGGTACGTGAGATAAGATATCTTATGGCCTAGCTTGAATACGTACATCGAGGGGAAAAAAAAAAAAAATTACTTTATTCGAGTCTGCCCGAACGAGATACATTCGAGATCGATAAATCTCAGCCTAATAAGTTTTATTTGTGAAATAACGAAATCTTATCGCTGGATACGATTGTATCGAACACTCGTAATGCTCAACGGATTTTACAAAAGTTCCGTTGGTCTTGTTCACGATAATACGAGCAGCATTGTTTTATTCTTGGCAGATAAATCATTTTTTGAATCTTGGGCAATCAGCAACATTGGAAATAGACGAACGGGGAATTTTTTTTTGCCAATTCACAAGACCCGATGGCTCCTTGACTGATATACAGTATGGAGGATGCAAACACGAAATTAACTCCGTCACCCAATTTCACCGGGGTATCTGGCGGGCATCTTATGCAACCAAAGGAAAAATAGAGTTAAATCGTGCAGAAATTCACGTTCAAACTTGGGGTAGGAAAAGATTGATTTTTTTGTTTCTCGAGACTCTTTACCGAATCTTCATTGATCGGAGTGTTCTTGTATAACGGGCTGTTTCAGACTTAGCGGCTCTGAATGCTACGCAGGTATCGGGAACTGGACAGGAAATTCATTTGCTTTGCAGAACTGGCGTGAAATCACTGAAATTCTGTAGTTTTATAAGACCCGACAGGCACGTTATTCACTTACCGGTCGGTGTTGGAAATGACAAGTATGTTTCGATCGAAACTTCACAATGTACTCTATCGACTATGTGCCCATATTGTCAACAAAATGAATGTATTTTCAAATATAATATCGTATCTTTCATTGATAAAGTTATTCGTACTACGGCGATGGATACGAGAAATCAGAATCACGGCGTTACGGTGATTGCGGTCTGACGATTCACAAGCCGTCCGCGGTTGATTTTGGTCTGTGGTTTTGCGAAATGGGCATTCTTAATGATAATAGAGAGATTGTGATTCGAGGTACGGTAATTGACGTGGTGAGAGCTCGAGCCGAACGCACTTATAAAATCGATCGTCCTCGAGTAACAGTGAAACGCGGGGACCCATTGAAGGTAATAAGCTCGAAGAAAAAAAAAAAACAGTTGATTTATAAGAATAGAGTACTTGAAAAAATTGAAAAAAAAAAAAAAAAAACAGTCGAAAAATCATTTTTAGAATTTTCGTCAAAGCGTGTTGTTTCTCACGTTCGTGAATTTTCTGCTATCGAGACAAAACCTCTTGTACAGATATAGGAGACAAGAGAATATTTGATACACTGAAAAGGTTTAGATTTTCAGCTCCAATGTTCATTCTAATTTCCCGTAAATTCATAACTCCGTTGCCGGCATTTTCCGCGCAAATAAGCCAGGAAAAAAAGTTATGTTCGGTATTAAGTTTGAGCAGAGTCGAAACACGGGAGTTGAGATTTCAAAACGAAAGCTGCACGGAGAGAAAAGTCCTATAGAAAAATTACCGTGCTTGCCGCTGTAAAGTGGGGACAAACGACATGTTTGGGACATTTTCGACGAAAAATGAAAAAAAAAAAATTGACCGGCAGCACAGAAATTTTTACCATGCTGTTTGAGAAAAATTTCTGTGCTGCCGGTCAATTTTTTTTTTCATTTTCCGCCGAAAATGTCCCAAACATGTCGTTTGCCCCCACTTTACAGTGGCAAGCACGGTTATTTTTTCTATAGGACTTTTCTCTCCGTGTGCAATTTAGAAACTTGCACATCACTTCCTCGTTATTCTATCACCCGCGCGGCAGTGTCCTCTGGGTGACAACGGAAAAATTGAAAAACCCTCTTGCTCATAGAGCGAGGGTTCGTGAGCGAGAATAAAATTATGACCAAGCGATGTGAAAGTGTAAAATTTGCACGGGCTCTTAAAATGCTTAAATATATTTTTGTTTCTTTTCGTTTACATTATCGCGATTTCATCAACGGCGTCAATTTATATTCGCTCCAGATTCGTTGCACGGTAAACGCGTTATTGGATTATTGCTGGCTGACCAGTCCAAATGGAACGATCTACAGTGTTTTGCCGGAAGCTGGCTCAGACTCGAGCCTCACATACGATGGCAAAGGTTTCGCAATGGGTGATTGCAGTGCAATTGTCGGTCATGCAAACGCAAGTGACGACGGTGACTGGATCTGTCATTTGGGAATTTCCGGAAGTACCGAAGTCGAGGACACGATTTCGGTTGAAGTAACAGGTAAGTCCGTAAATCAAAAGAAAGAAGAAAATTATTGAACATTATTTCCCATATTTAGGAGAATTCGGTTATATATATATTTTTTTTTTTTTCAATACGAATGAAATAATGCAGACGATACAATCCCGACGCGGTAAATGGAAAAATCGTGCATACAATAATTTCAGATTTCGTTTTTCCATTGCAGATTCTTATCTCATTGCCACCAAGAGAGAAGTTTATGAAAATCATAAAACGAAATTGTCATGTCAAACTTTCCTCGGGGAGGATGGCACCCTTCAGTATTGCCGATGGGTACGTCCGAATGGTCACGGAATAAATCAAGAGGATGTATGGCGTTACGAAACTATCACGAGCATGGACAGATGCGAGCTCACCATTCTGGGTAAATATACATTAGTTTCATAGATTCGTAAAAAAAATCTTTCCGTTTTATTACCAGCCCTTGACACGCTGCCGCGTCTCTTCAAATATAATTGCATAATACATAAATAAATAAAATAATCAAGTAAATAACCAAGTATATAGAATTTTTTTTAGATTTAAGGATGTTACTCTGTTTGTTTGCGTGACGAGTCGTCCGAGGGGGGTCCCAATGCTTATACACAGGCAGGGCTAAAGTGGTGCCAATGTCAAATCCGCACTCATCTCGGCAAGTCAATTTATGTCCTCGAAATCAGAATTAGAACTGTGAGATTTTGTTTCAACGCTATTCGATAGTAAATGGTATCGATAGTAACGTATCAAAATTATAAGAATACACTCCTGTAAATTTTTGAAATATTTACGTTTATGTTGCAAAAAAAAATTCGAAATTCACGTTTTCCGAGCTTCAACTCCAAACGCTGTCCGAACTATTCAAGCTAGATCAAATTGCACAAGAACAATTTTGTAGGGAATTAAATTTTCTGTGAAAAAAGTTCATGGCAGTATGCATGAAAAGTTAATAGCGGATGAGTGAGAGGTGTCCGAAGTGGCGTGACGAGGAAGTGTGATTTTCTTGAAATCGCAGAAAAGTAGACCCATTAGTTGTTAAATTATATATCACCGTGTTAGCGTTGAATTAAAAATGTATAAAAATTCATGCGTCAACTGAACACAGCGAGAAAGCTATTACCGCCAGAAAAACTTTATTTGTAACTAAATTCAAATAAAGCCACTTACTTGAAATGGTTTTTTTTTTAAAATTATTTTTACAACTTTGTTACCCAATTGTAACAAAGTTAATAATTGGGTTTGGCCCACACCTCAATTATTAACTTTAGATACATGCCATCGTGGACTTTTTTGTAGAGAATTTAGTTACCTAGAAAATTATTTATGAGCAATTTTACTCTATTACATATATTTTGAGCAGCGTTTCGAGTTGAAGCACAAAAAGTGCCAAATTTTCATTGTTTCTATTTTTCCCTTGCCGAAATGTAGAGAAGAATAATAATGCATATTCGATAAGTTATTGTTTATGCAATTTACAATGAAAAGAAGCTCAAAAAACTCCAAGATTTTATTCCGAAAAATAAGCCTGATTCGACAAAAGTTGAGTTCGGTAACATTGTCCGTCGCGCTTGAAATCGACAGCATTTTTGAATATATTACACTTAAATACTCAACGAAAATACTCCTAATTAAGGTGAGCTTTCGCACACGATTTAATTATATATATATAGAACTAATTTTTTAAAGGTGCTGGCATTTCAAGTTCGTGAATTACAGAACGATTGGAACATGTTTTTCATGTGTGGCCATAAAAATGCATGTTAAATAATGTTTTTTTTAACATTTAATATCTCGACAACGAGGCTCCTGATCTCATTGAATCTTTGCGGGCACGTTGCGGGAATAAACACTGATAGGCTGTAAAAATTTTCAGTCCACGACGCCATATCGATATAACAGAGGAACATATCCTTAAAATAGAGTTTTTTCACCCCCGTTCGATGCTGAGATACATTTCCATGAAAATGATACTATTTTGCGATTACGTCGAGAGTTGAAAAAACTTCCCTGACGTAAACGAGCAATATGTTTAGGACGTATTAAAAAAAAAAAACGGAAATTATAAAGCACCCACATATTTCCGATGTGAGTTAAAATTCGGGACATAAAAAGAAATCAACAAAAAAAGAAGATCTTGCTCCACTCGTCGCGCACGCCCATCCACTACACGTATACAACACAAACATGTTAAAACCCGTAGTGCACTGAAATGGGCATCGTTTCAATGCAAATTTCATCGTCCAAGAAAATGTTTAATTTTCGTCATCTTAAACAATAATTTGTGCTTTCATCGCCATCAAAATATTTTGCTTTCTCGATCGTCGCTTATCATAGCTCAGGCGTGTCAATTTTTTCTTTCGTCAGAAATGAATTGACGTTGACCGGAAATTTGTGTGAAAATCAAGTTGAGCGATTGAAAAAAAAAGTTTAAGGCGGCCCATCAATGAAAACACTAGTCAAAAATCGTGACGTGAAAAAAAATCATAAACCTATCATAATATTTTCTAAATACTCTGTCTAAATAAAATTTATGAATTTCGATTACGTTTCCCGTGATATTTTATTCATAATTTATTATAAATAATATTATAAATAAAGTCTCAACTGACAAAAGTATTCAACGCTGTCAGAGCGATCAAGTAAAAAACGATAGCTGATATTCATATGTTTCCTCGCGTGCAGAATGACAGACATATATTGTATCCGAGATTTGCACACACGATGACTTTCGCGATTAAATTTCTCGGGAAAATCCCTGGCAAGACACAATTTTTTAAATACCATTGGAAAGTTCACGATTTCATCTTTCAATACTCAAAATTTGAATAAGAACTCTCGTCTTTATCAAAAGATATCGTGTCACTTCCGGTGAAAATGGAATCAACTGCCATAAGACCCGTGCTAAAATAGGTAATTTTAAATTACTCGTTCGCAATAATTTGCCTGGCAACATACCCTGAAATTTTGAGAGAGCGTTCATTGCATCTTCTTCATTCATCTCCCGAAGTTTCATTCGTATCGCCGGTTTTTTAATTCACTGATGAGCCACCTTAAGTACAACCACCGCGCTCTATTCTCTCATAACTCCCCAAATTGCCTATTAATCGTACAAACATGCATGAGCAATCATATTTCACGAGAATTTTCGAGCCCACGTCATAATTGCTATACTGTCATAATTATTATTCATTCGTATGTTCAGAATTCGAGCCTGAGGACATTGGACGATGGACCTGCGTCGCCAAGCTGTTTGGAGGTACGAGAACGGAACAGTGGGCAACCATCGACGTCAGGTCCATGGAAAACTTTCTGACGACCGCTGGCGTCGTATCGATAGTTTTGGGCAGTGGATTGCTCATCGTCACCCTCATTGGCTCATTCTTCGTCGCGATGTACATTTACAAACGTCGAAAGATTCAAGGAGAAATCAAACGTCCCCCGCCGTACGATCCGGAGGATTATGAGATACCGCGCGTCATTCAGTCAGGCTCTAATCAACCGATCCCGGAAAAGGACTACAAATATTGAAAGGAGCCTCGTTATTTCGCGCAAGTTCAAACTGTTCGCGCGCCAAACTTTTTCTTTTCGTCTCCTTTCGATTCGACTCAAGGAGACGAAAAAACGGGGCAAAGTTTTAATAAGAATACTCGTTGTAGCAATCAAAAAGGGTGTAAAATGATAATATACACTTTTTATAAGCAGTAGAATCGTGTCCAGGGATTATACTTTGATGTTTTATCCTCTCATCATACGTAATATTTGCGTTGTTGTCGCATGTTTTTAAAAATAAAATATTCTCGACAACTTTGAATTACTTTTTTTTTTTTTTCTTTCTGCACGAAGAAGACTCTATCACTGACGGGAATGATTGAGCAGGGCTCTTATCGTAATGTGACAAAAAAAAAAAAAATATCATCCACGTAAATTATTCAACGATCTTTTTAAGGGGACATTACACTTTCTCGGTCGAAAATTTAAATAATTCTTATGGAACTGATAAACTGGTAATAAAAAAAAAAAAAAAACATTTTTGGAGTCTGTAATTTTTCCGACATATATTTTAAGTCTTCAAATGCAAGAAAAAATGTTTACATCATTTTTAAAATGATTTTTCATGGGAGTTTTTTTTTTGCAGCCTATGTGGAAGCCATTTTGAAAATTTTTATCCTCCGGCATGCACGATTGCGGCTCACTGGAACGTTGGAAAAAAAAAATATATCGTTGGAAAAAGTATGTATATGGCCCCAGTATAGACTAGAATAAAAAAGATTGGTCAATTTTTTCTTCAATTTTTAACGTTCTTTTTTTACGAAAAGAAAATGCTATTTTTGTGAATTTTTGCTCAAACAAAATAATCCTTGTCTATACTGGGCCCGTGTAGTCATACTTTTTCTAAGGATATATATATTTTTTTTTCTTAAGACGTTCCAGTGAGCCACAATCGTGCATGCCAGCGCGGATCAAAATTCTCAAAATGGCTTCTATGAGCCTGAAAAAAAAAACCCTATGAAAAATCATTTTAAAAATTATGCAAACATTTATTCGATGACTTGAAATATATGTCAGAAAAATTACAGACTCAAAAAGTTTTTTGTTTTTCATTAATTTATCAGTTTCATGAAAATTATTAAAATTTTCATCCCGAGAATTAAGATCTCCACGGTCCCTATAGCGCTCTCTCTCGCTCACTCCCTCTCTATATATCTCTCGCATCCCAGCAGCATAATTTAGACACGATTTTAAGAAAATCGGTAAATCTTCAATTTGAGCTGTTCATGAAATATGGAAAATAAATTGGTTCGACTATATCCGCAAGGTGCCTGTGGAGCCAATAACCAATGGTCAAGAGTTCTATCCTTCGGAACATGGTTTTCATAAAACTGAACTTAAAACTTCGAGCCCATGATGTTGTTGCATGGCTCACAGGCAAAAATCCCTCAAACTTGGATTAAGGTAGTTCTATCGTGGTAACTAATCCATAAGATTAAAATTTTTTTTTTTTATATCTTCAATTTTAATATATTTATCCATTTCGCGAAACGTCAATGCCCCTTATCGACCTAATTACGGAGAAATTAATACTTGAAAATGCCAGTTCCTCAAGGCAAATTTGCTTCGGCATATAGAAGAACCGATTTCCGGTCACTTTAAAACGATATATCTTATCGAAAATCCAAAAGATTCTTACAAAAAACGAGACTTAGATTCATTAAACACGTAAAAATCTAACGGGCCTAAAAAAAAGTATGATTGTCGACCAATTTTTTAAGCTATACTGATTTTAATACGAGCATCCGGGTAGTGATACACAACTTATGGCATAATGTCGTGACGGTGAAAAAATGTGGCAACGCGATATCGAAACGAAAGCGGTATTTGACAAGTCGAACAACATAACCTCTCCGCGTCAACGTCAATAGAGCGGGCGAGAGAGTGAGAGGGCACGAGAATGAAAAGAGAAAGAAAACGCAACGTTGCCACACGTAAATATCATACGAGATCTAGTAATACTTGAGTCGTTGCAATTACTATTTTACTAGTTACATAATTATTTATAATAAACCGTTGATTAATTTTATTCACCTGGGTAAGCTTATTTAATATTTATTAATTTTAACCCATATATCCAATATTTTTAGGAATCATCATTTAGACATTTATAGCTAATTGACTAGTCTGCAGCGATAGAACTACCTTAAGTGCGCAGTAGATGCAGCTTTGAGTGATCTCTGCTCACGGAATCTACAGATTGGAATGAGCAACCCTTCGATCCCGTTAACACCAACGAAGGGGGGGGGGGGGGGGTCATCAAATAATTGCCAATGGGTAAATCCTTCACACACATATATACATATATGTATACGATGACGGAGTTCTGGGACGCGCGTTCGCTCTGTCACCCGTCGAAGGGTTTAATCCTTCGTTCAAATATGCGTTACTGCCCGTGTCCCCTTTGAATCGAGAAATTGCGCGGGGGTCAGAAGGGCTCGTACGTGACAGGATCAGAGCCACGAGGCTTCTCTTTTCGTCAAATATACATATATACGTAAGTATCCGTTATGCATGTATATAGTAAGTGCATCTATATGTACGTTCTGGTGCCTAAATCTCAATGCAATATCCGCATTGACCAATACTGAATGTGCAATTTAATTGGCCTGATTCGTGGCGACTATATTAGTCCAGCTTACAACGGACGTATATGCGGTGCACTTCATTTAATTGCGTTAATAATTGATTGATCATCAATTGGGGAAGTACGGGTGAAACGTCGACGGAGCTATAAATGTCGTTTGAATGACGAAAAAAATGTGAAATATATTCAACGAGTAAGATGAATATGATTTTCTAGTTTATCATTGCAAATGAAATGCTTTCATACTGCAGAAAGTCTTTTGGAAATTTCTATTTTCGCCGGTTATCGTTATTTTGATTTCTTGGGAATAAATGATGTTACTCGCGCGATATTCTTACCCGTGATCCCTTTTGGTTCTCACGCTACGGAGATGACACCGTAACGGCATTCAAACCAGTGACAATGAAACACACACGTCGTGTGTGCTGTTTGCTAAAGCGTTAACACGCGCGTTTCAATTCGTAAATTATTGATACGATATGATCGAATGTGTACGAGTGTCGTGCGACGATAAAACAGATATTCACTGTCAACTTTTTTTACGGATTATATTCTTTGATTCAGCAAAGATGATTCCAACAAATCGATATACTTTTGCCAAATTTGTTGCAATCGACTCGTTTACCGGACATTACGTTTTTCAACAGATTCAACGATGAATCCATCAATTGTAATGGATTGAGCATCGCGATTTGATGTTTTTCAAGGATTCGACAATAAAACCATCAATTACGATAAATTTATCAGGAAGTTTGCGTCATGGACAGCTTTCGGAATACATCGATTAATTATGTTAAATTGAACAGCGATTTTACGTTTTTTTTTAAATCAGATTCAACGATAGATCAATCAATTATAATCAACTGAAGAATCTCATGGCTTTGTTAATCTCAACGTTAAATCTATTGATTATAATCAATCGATTGACAGTTTTACGAGTTTTTTTTTCTCCATATTCGACCATATTTTTATCAATTATGATTAATTGAAACGCCGATACGTGAAATAAATAATAATACGTGATCGCTGATGCGCTCTTTCATGCATACGATTTGTATAAATATCAATCTTTTCTCGCCAACTCGTTTTATCTAATAATTCACGTTGACATTTGGTAGAATGCTCCTCTGGGCAATGTACGCGTATTATCGTACTTCCCAGAATAGACGTAAATAAGTTCATCACCGGGTCGGGAAGGGGAATATTTACTTTGATGAGCTCATTGCACGCTTTGCTCTAATAATAAAAAGGTCTCAAGGAAAATTAAAATTTTTTGGTTATTGGGTACATCGCATTCGCGTCAGTGAAAATAGATTTGAATAAAAAAATAACAAAAAATTTCAATCTACAAAATTGTGGTACTCCTTAATTCATTATCCTAGACCGAAAAAGGAAAGACTTTTTATGGGTTTGACTTGCACAAGAAGTTAGCTATGTGACTGTTAGACCCCGGGGTACGTAACAATGATTCTATAATAATATGATGTTTTCGTACACCCCGGTACGTGTGGCTTTTGCCGAGGGAAGTTGGCAAGTATTGAGGCAAGTATTGAACTTTCAAGCGAAAAAAAAAAAAAAATCTAACTTAAATGTGCGAAATGCACTGTTTTAGTGGAGCGAATACATTCACTTGGACCTGTATTCCGGAATTTTTACGATCTACAAAAGAGACTCGTCGATGTGTCGTCTTGATAATTCGTTTGAATAAAATATAAAAATGAAATAATTGATTTTAATCACAGAAAAGTTGTTACGCCGTAAGATAAATAAAATTGAATGAAAAATCGACAAATTATATCATATTGATTCAAGTGCATCCATTTTTCTCTTCAGGGCCTATATGTATAAAAGACAAGAGAGAGAGAGAGAGAGAGAGAGAGAGAGAGAGCAAAGATACTCATCACGACTCCTCCAATCTGATGACTTACAATAATACCAGTTAAAGAAAAGACTCGCGAAGCTCAAAACGAAAATGAGGTCAAGGATAAGATGAAGAGGTGCAAGTATAAAGGCGATAGAGCGGCAGACCAAGGGAAATGAGAGAAAGACAGATATACATATACAAGAAGCCGGTTAAACTTCTCCGACTGATAACTCCCGGAGTCTCGGGTTAATCCGGCGACCAGATGACTTTCCATTGCTTGGAGAAGTGAGAGAGAGAGAGAGAGAGAGAGAGTGAGTGAGAGAGAGAGAGAGAGAGAGAGAGGGAGAAAGGAAGAGAGCGAGGGATGCTGTACCGACGATGTACAGCGAGTTAGAGATTGCCAGCCATACATACAGAAAAGGAATAGGAGCGAAGGGGAGCGTTGGTGCGCGAACGACGACGATGGGGACATGAGAAAAGAGCGAAAGATTGGCGCGGCTGCGGAGCGATAGTAATTTCGCGGGATTAATATTTAATATCACCAGGGAGAATAGAGGTAAGGGAATCGCGTCCTCTTCTGCTGCATCACCCCAACTCCCGCATCTCTTCGTTCTTTCGCATCAGTTGGTTTCTCGTTCTATTCTCGCTCCTATACCATCCTCGCTTCTAGATTCCCTTGTCTATATCTTTCCTTTTACCCTGTGTTTCTCATTCCTTTGAAAACTCATCTCTCGCTGTCTCGATTTCAATGATTTCATATTTTCGGAATTTTTCTAGACCCTTATGCAACGAAATGCTTAACGTTGCATCGTTTCTTTCTCGTGTTCTCATTGCTCTTTCGTTTTCGTTGCTCAATCTCTAACTACTCGTGTCCTCCTCAATGGGTCGTCTCTGCGACGTATACGTATACGATAATATGTACTACTCTACGTGGGATACTCCACATGAATTGGGACGATGACTTCGGCAAAAATAATTTTATTTTCAGCAACTTAATTCACGTATGGCCCATCAACAAAAATCAAATGATAATAGGCATCTTTAAAATCAAGTTTAGGGAAGCCTCGTTTCTTAGGATACTATATTAGTGAATTAGTGAATTTTCAGCTTGAAGCGGGGAAGAAAAGGAACTTGGTTCAGAAATTCGGATATCTGAACTCGACGTATTTTAGCACGTGGGGTGCGCTTGCAATAAACAAATTAATTTTCACGACTTTCGCATGGAAACGTATACCTAATCCCGAGCTCTCTTATGCGATGAATGAACTTTCGCTTCAACCCCTATCTTTCTTGATATACAACGTTTATATATATACGTGTATTGATTCGAAGCGGGGAAGAACCGGGCTGATTGGAGAGACTATATATGTATTAAAGTGCGAGGGGAATCGAGAACGAGTCGATTACAGGGAGGATGCTGAAAGAGGAAAACAATCCACGCGTCTGCAATGAAGACCGATTGGTTCTTGCGGAGCTACCGCAAAACAAGGAAATATACGAGTCTCGAGGCATAATATATGTCAGTACAAGTGGAGAGTTTGTCCCTAATCAAGAAAATTGTTGGTTGGGGGAATGAAACTCCGCGTCATTTGGATTTATGTTATACGTAGCTGCTTTTCTTGATATCCTCGATCTTTTATGGCGATGTATAATCTTCCAATGAATAATACGAATTAAGTATATCAAAATGCGTGGCCCAGAAAAAAATATATGACCGATAAAATACAATGATGAGAAACGATAGTAAGCAAAATGGTAAATAGAATGGTTTGTTCGCAATGGTAAACTGTACAGGGATAAAAACACTGGAATGACTAGAAATTAGGGGGGTGAAAGTGAAAGACTAGAAAGTGAATGCCTATGGTGGACGTCTGAAGAAGAATCGTAATCGAACGAATACAGTCATAGCGTATAGAGAAGAAAGTAATAGTCGTTTGCTCTTCATCAAAATACTTCATAAACATGTTCATGAAGATGAGTTTTGATGAAGAACAAAGGCGTACTTTTTCTTCTACACCATGAATGTATTCATCGTCTCGTCCGCAATGTAAACCATTGGATTCGCCAAAAAAAAAAAAAAAGCCGGAAAAGCTGTACAGATGCGCGTGGATTTTAAGCCCCGTCGTAAACTGCCTCGGGCAGTCGAATCCATGACTATGGAACGAAAGATAGAGACGGAGAGATAGAAATGATGAAAATAAGGTAGAATTTAAAGCCGATTGACTCGACGTTTGATAAGCTCGGGCAAGGCACATAAGCCCTTTTCCCGCATTGCATACACTCTTTCTCCATATACCGCGTGGCACACGTCGATATTCACTGAATAGAGCGTATTTTTGCCGGAATTACTTGGAGCCGGTTCTTTGTATCAGTCACTGTGCAGCAATGCCTCGAGGACAAGTTTTCCGGCGAACTCGAATTACGATATAAACCCACACCCACGAACACCCGCACACGCGCACGCCCGCACACACCCACAAACCCAAAACATATAGGAACGAAAGGTGACAAAGCACGAAAGGACACAAAGTATGTTCTCCTGTCCCTTTCATCCACCAGTTTCCCGGGAAAGACAGAATGATTCAATATGCTGCCACAGAGAATACGTAGCGAGGGCTCTAACTTACAATATCATGCTGCGACGCTGCGAGCGTGTATGTACGTAGATATGATGCCTTTTTGGCGTTATAACACGTGAAGCTGTAGTTACACGTATACATCAATAATGTCAGCTATAAAACCGGGGACTACAACCACCAGAAGAGTATCGCCATTACGAGCATTTCGCATTATCGAAGAGTTCATATCGGGCTGTCCACAGTAGCCGCAGTTCTAATTATATAATTGAAAGTAACGGCCGGGGGGGGGGGGGGGTGACATCTATCACAAGCAAAACCACTATACGATATTCTCTCATCTCTCAGCAGCAAAGCCGATTATCAGAGCTCCAGGGGTTAAAGAGAAATCCATCTCCCATCAACGCCGAATGTAATGTCCAATAAATTTGTAAAAGTTTGAACGGTTGGTTGTACAGAGGTGCGAGGTAAACTTAAAAAATCTCCAATTACCATTTTTTCCCAAAGTTAGTACAAAGAATGTTCGAATTCTATTTTGCAACTTTATTACATCACTATTTCTCGTTTCTCGAATAAAGATAAAATCGTATTAATTTTTTTTTACTTCAAGTTTCCCAAAAATCTACTGTCAAAGTCCACGTGCGATCACTAGTTTTGGAGATACAACGTTCTCAGGAATGTAATTTTGAAAAATGCGTTACATCGTGCAAGTATTATCGCGTCAGTATGAACTTCTGCACAATTTTCGTGTCGATTGAATTATGATCGGAGAAACGGTTCGCAAGTTATGAGGCCGCACTCGCAGCCGGACGATAACTTTACATAAAGATGGGAATGCATGATACCCCTTTTGTTTGTTGGGGGTTAAAAGTAACCATTTTCGTTATAGACGAAACCCATTCCCGGACGGGATACAAAAGGGTTGTAAGGGGGAATGGTGGGAGCGCAATCATTCTTATATATATGTCGGGATACTGCAGTAGCTGAGTAAGCATCTCGCACACAGCCGCGACACACTAGTCGTCCAGAATCATTTGCAGAAAACGTATATTATATACGTCATTCGCGTGCACGTTACTTGCACGCAGCACATACGTATATCCATTATTGGGGTACGTGAAACGAGGCACGCGTTTCACCATGCACGCGTGCACTACAAAATGTGTGGCCACGGGCGCCTTCGAGTGCCAAACATCGAGTGTCAACGAAGCTTCAAGCTCGTATTTGCTCTTTCACTGGACGGCAGGACGATCGTATATTGCATGATACCTATACGCTAGACTTTAATGTATATTACATGCAAACACATCGACTGTATTTTCATATGTAATCTTTTTATGGATATTCCATTATACGTGAGTATATGTTGAAAGTATACCGAGAAAAAATCAATAAATTTTATAAAAAAATAAGCTCTAAACGAGTCAAAGAAAATTCGAACTTATTCAAATGTATAAGGAACTCCTTTGCTCAATTTGCATTTTCATCGAAACATATATGTCGCGCACATTGCCCGTGCGGAATATGTCAAGTTTTTTTTAATTTAAAACAATAATTTTTCACACGACTTGAAAGAAAAAAAAAGGAAAAAGAAATTTAACAGTTGAAATTAGTCTTGTCTGTTGAAGCTCGTGGCTACTTCGCACCCCTCGCCGTGTTTACCTAATTTGCAATTCTATATCTTTCATTTTAGGGGTGTTGGACCCTCACCGACGCATTGCTACACCCGCTCGTACCATTTGGAAATTTCAACATTATTACATCGCCACAATGCTCTCGACACCACATAGGAAATACCGGCTTCTACCTGCATGTGGGTAGATAGGAATTGTGGTTATGTGCTTTAGTCATATCTGTACTATGGATGTAACAAACGTGGAGAATACGAGGGCATTAGGACGGCCACGTTTATTGCCTTCATTGAAGCTTGCCCACCGCTCGAGGTTCCTATTCTGCTGCAGGGAACAAAGCACATGGAAATTCTTAACGGTTATCGGTCCGTATATACTCTCTCTCTCTCTCTCTCTCTCTCTCCTTCCAACTGTCCCTTCCTGTCTTTCTTGCCCGCTGGACGAATTCAACCCTCGGGAACGAGCGTGAAAAAGCAACCCCCTTCACGCCTGTCCTCTACCAGTGCAGTGTGCCCCGCGAATTTTGACACTCAAATGCCTACCCCTTGTACAACGATATCAATGTGTTCATTCAAGGGTAAATACCACACAATGCTGAAATTCCCTTTTCCCGTGTTTTTTATAACACTAAAATTTTATGTGGTCAGCGTGCGGCGAGGGCAATCCGACGATCCCCCACTCGGAACAGCAATGCTTTCATTCATTATTTTGATGGGTGACCGGTTAAACGTACACTGGCATGCGTATCAATCGGTCAGCGTGTGGGAGGCCACTTTTTCAGAGGCTTTGGGGACCGCATTTTTTTATGCTTACACTCAAACGAACACCAAAGAATCAGGAAAAATATGACCATCTGTTACGCAACGAGTTTTCCGCAGTATCCCCGTGGCATAGTGCGAATCGGATAAAGTAAGGGCAGCTAGCTATACGACCGAAAAAAAAAAAAGATACCGGGGGACTCGCTGAGAGAGTCGAACAGAGTTACGCTTAGGGTACTCGCGAGCCAATCCCGGTATTAAGTCCAACATTACGTTTCGTATGCATTGTATTATTGTATATTGTAAAAAATTGTAAGTTATCAATGAAAATGAAAACTTATGGACGAAATCATTGGGAGTTTAAATCCGGATTTTTGGAAAAATCCCTCTGTTGCTTCCATCGCCATCTTGAATGTAAGGATGAATTTCTTATTTATTGGATTATCTCGTTTATTTCCGACTTTACACTAAAAATGATAAGAAACAAACTCGAATTAAATTTTATTTTCTACAACTTTGGTTGTCAACTTCTTTTTTCTAGGATCGATATTTTTCGATTTACACCCGAAAGTGGGGATTAAAACTTAATTATTGCATTATATCGTTTATTTTCGACTTTATACTAAAATCGGGTATAATAAAACTTGAAGCAAATTCAATTCTCTATAACTTTGGTCCTGATTTTCTTTTGCCTAGGATCAATATTTTCGGATGTACGCTTAAGCTTAGTACGAGTGTAAGAAAATATCGATCCTAAGAAAAAAAAGATTACAACCAAAGTTGAAGAAAATAAAATTTTCTTCAAGTTTGTTCATTACCATTTTTAGTGTAAAGTCGAAAACAAATGAAATTATTCAATAATTAACTTTTAACCCCCACTTTTCGGGTCTTAATCGAAAAATATCGATCATAGCAAAAAGAAGATAAGGACCAAAGTTGTAGAGAATAAAATTTTCTTCAAGTTTATTTATTTCCATTTTTAGTTTAAAGTCGAAAATAAACGAGATAAGGTGAATGTCCCGAATTGTGACTGTGTACCGAATAGTGTTCGTCCAGTCTATTTCTTATTACAATAAATTCAACTCACGTTCAATGAATGTAATTTTTTTTGTATATAATCTTTATTTTACGTTTTATCACTCGGAATAAATATCGGGTACGAGTCAATAGTATTTATCGCGTATTTGCCTATAATTCATGAACTAGTCGCCGAGCGAGGTTGATGCGGTCGTTTCCTTATCACAGAGGCTAAGAAAGTGGTAACAGGAAAAGATTTGTTTTATGATTAAAAAAGCATCGATTTAGTTGAAATAAGTTGCAATATATTATAAACAACTAATTGAAGTAGCGGAGTGCGGAAATGGACGAGCAAATTAAATATTTGGCCGAAAATATATAGGTCATAAATCGGTACGCAGTGAAAATCGTGTGCTCCGAATACTGTCTGAGCGAATTCATTCAGCTCGTTGACTCGGCATGCTAGTATCTAGGTAAGTACTTTTCCTCTCATAAAATATATCTACAACTTATAAAATGCATGGTTTCAATTACAATGTTTATTTGGCTGATCGCAATTTCCCGCAATGTATAATTTCACTTTAGTAATGATTTTATTTATACGTGTCACGTTTGCTAATGTATAACCTCATTTTTAAACGTCACTTCGATAAGCATATTTATTAGAAACTTCAAAATTCATATTTTTCTTTAATTGACCGTATTTATGTCTAGAAAACGAATAACGTCATGGAGCAGAAGAGAAAGAAATATTCACAAGAAAGCAGAGGAACAAATACTTTTAAGCAGAGTCAAGAAAGAGCATCGTAAATAATTATTAAAACATGAAATTTTAAAAGCTTTTGTTGAAATAAATAAAATACATTTTCAAAATAAAAAATGTATTACGTTACTGTACAGAAAGAATTGATTTATGAGTTGCCTGATTTTACGTAAGAGTGGTTTCATGATTTTATATATATTTTTAAAAATGACAGCCTTCAATTCTTATCACGTCGAATTGTTTTTCATGGTCGATATCATTTATGAATAATGTTGCACCATTTGGGACATCGATGTGGTGGTATACGCATCACTAATCGGGCATATTACTGAAACGGTATAGATCACTGTTCGGGACTTCCATAGGTCAGTAAGTGGGACGTTCGTCTATCGAGTAGGACACTATTCGGGCCATTTAAATGAGTGCGCATACTTTAAATATATAATTAAATAATGAAAAGTTTAATAAAAATAAGGTGGGCTTCCGTTAGCTGATATTCCACGCTTTGCAATAATATTAATACTTTCAACTCGTAGACAAATTTAAATAAAGATTTTTCTGTGCTAAATGGCCAGCGGGGCTTAGGTAGTCACAATTCGGGACATTCACCTTAATGCAATAACAAAGTTCCACCCTCTCTTTTTAGGCCTAATTCGGTAAATATCGATCTTAGAGAAAAAATGATAAGTACCAAAGTTGTAGGTAATAAAATTTTCTTCAAGTTTGGTACTTCCTATTTTTAGTGTAAAGTCGCAAATAAACGAGATAATTCAATAAATAAGAAATTCACCCTTCAAGATGGCAAAATTTCTGTATTTAATTAATGCAATTTCAGCGATTTTTACTGTTACATAGCGACTGGACTATGCATCGAACAGTCGTATCAAAAAGATGGTGCGTAGGTCCGTAAAGACAGATAAAATACGTCAAGAAAAAGAAAACAGTAGAAAATAAGTTTTCCCATATTCCCGTGGAGTTCTTTGCCCGATATTGTAGATAGCAGATTGGCATAGCGTCGCAGATTTAAAAAAAAAAGGTCATATATACAGAGCACTGGATAGCCTACGGTTATAATACGGTTATAAGCACGTGTTGCAGGGAATGAATGGGATCTTTTCGAAGTTTTTGCCGAATCTCTTCGCTCCGCATCAGGCTCGAGAAAGACCCTTGTTTTTCTTTCTTGCCCCCCTATATATATATCGTTCGACACAACCTACTCCCCCAACGTAATATCGTATATCCATAGCCCAGTGCGCAGTGGGTTCGAATTCGAGGCCTCTCCGTGAGGGATCTTTCTTCCTATAATCGCATCTTGATTTTCACGACAGTGAAAAAAAAAAACGATATTTACGAGGTGATGTCGCTTATGTCTACGTGACAACAGTGGCAACTCGAAGATTGCAATCTCGCAAAATGCATCACTTCCCCCAACAAATTTCTCGCTTTTTCGTAACTTTGATTGCCATAAACTATATTTACGATTGGCGTACACATCTTTTTTTTTTTAGGAACAAATGAGCTCTGTTCTTTTCTCGTATCTTTTGGAACGAAAAATTAAAAATACCAATAAATACATGGTTTTTGAAAATGATGAATAGCCAAATGTATATTAATATTGGGATGTATCGTTTGTGTACACGAAAGCGTGAAAGATGTACAAATGGGAAATGAAGGGCAGAAAAGAGGAAACATTGAAGGGTGTGGAATATGACGCAAGGACTTATTTGAGGGGTAGCCGTAACGAAATAACAATACATATATATAGATATATACACAGGGATGAGTGGAGTAGCTCGGAATTGCCATAATCTATGCTGTATCATACGCTGATCAGAGTATCGGAGGACAGCAAAAAAAAAAAGACACGCCTACTCCATCTGCAGCGTTTAATCCGGGATTTTATCCCTCCAACGCAAGAAACTGAGTCTCGAAATGATTCAATAACAAAATTTTGTACAGAGATAGAGAGAGCGAGTGGGAGCGAAATGCACGAAATTTTGCCTTTAGGAGGATCATGAATCCTCGCTTCTCCACTCTGTATATATATATATATATATATATATCTATATCAGGCATACAATTACGAACTCTCGGGTCGCGCAAGGGGTGAATTAGTCCTTCGGCCGTCCCTCGAGACTGAATGCGCCCCAGATTAGATGGATCTGATGCTAATGCCCCAAGCTCTGGCTAATTTCCGCGAACGCATATACAACACGGTCCTCTCGGTGTACTATAATATCCACTACAGCGAGGTTACAATGTAACCAATCTTTCGAGATTTTACTACCCGAGCGTTTCCGTGATTATATAAATTTCCCCAATACTTCGCGATGCTACGAGCTACTTGGAAAAACTACTTCGCGATCATACGAACAGTTATTAAACTCATATATAGCCATAGAAAAGTGAGCCAGCTTTCGCGCAAATCGGGGTCCGTTGAAGCAAAAGCTCAAGATACTGTCATTTTTTCATAGTCATCCAAAAATGGGCAAGGAAGAAATAACGTTTCGCGAAAATTTCCTCAAAGTCAACATCTCGGGGACTTCGTTATCGCCTTCTGCATGATAAAATTCTTCCGAATGCCCCGAAAGAAAATTTTATTCATAATTTTGCGTAAATCGAGCCGTCTTTCAAACAAATTGATTCATATTGGAGCAAATTTCTGTAGCGGATAGTGTCAACATCGGAGAAGTTGCTGTCGCATCGGAACGACTTTGAAAACAAATTTTCCGATGAAATTGAAAATTAATAAAAATTCTTTCTTCATACACGTTCCGACCTCGATCGAGAAATCACGTCGGAAAAGATTTATTTGCGCAAAGAGCTGTTAAGAAAATTGTATACAATCGTATATGACTTTAGCTCAAACATGTGTCGCATTTCGTTGAAGAATCTGAGAGTGGTTGACTGTCGGAAAATTATGCGTATGTGGAAAAGAGAAAATAACTTTGATGTGATTACCCGTTTCGAGGATACAAAGAAGATGCGGTGACATGAAAAGACGTGTGTGGCTTAAAAATTTTTCTTCGCCACAAATTATATGTATCTTAATATATATAGCGGAGGAAGAGAGAAGGAACAAGAAGCACACACAGCATCCAGTGAAGCGAATACGCTTGACGCAGAGGGTGCATATACATAGCGAGGCGCACCCTGACAGATTAGACCACAGCCAGACATCACATACAACTGCTCTTATCCAGCAGGCGTCGCACACCCACGCCAAAAGCTTCTGCACTCGAAGAGCAGTGGCGATAGTCTTGTTAGTCACGCGCTCTGCCTTATGCGCGCGCGCACACACACACACACACACACACACACACACACACACACACACACACACACACACACACACACACACACACACACACACACACACACACACACACACACACACACACACACACACACACACACACACACACACACACACACACACACACATAAGTCGTATAGTGAGCCAGGCCCGTTCTCTTCCCATAAGCTTATTACAGGACATATATCTCAGCGTGTATATGCACAGCAGTGAACATCAGCAGCAGATCCCTGGTTTCGCTCGAAATTTCATTCAGAGAGGATTAGACTTTCCCCAGTCCCCAGTTGACAAAAGCTCACGCATATAGAATAGGGTATGCCCATACATGCGCGCGTACATCGAGCGAAAAATGTATGCCGCAGCCGAAATATACAGTATGGTCAAGAATTATATGTACCGATATGTACACATGTTTATGGGGACTTTTTCCATGGAAGGATTTATCCATCTTTATAGAAGCCGCGCGGTGGGTAAAATTGGGAGAAAATAGGGACGTCAGATCAAAATGGGAGCCACGTGATTCTTTTAAAAATAATTGCTGTGAAAATCATGGAAGATAAATCCAAAGTGAAAAATAAAGGCATTCTGGGGTTTCGATATATATACTTATGTAAAAAACGAAAAAAAATTCTTCACAGATTTTTCTAGCAACGGCTTCGATGGTATAGAAATTCCGTCAGTGGTTCATATGAACAACTTCAACGTCTCTCCTCTTTTTTATCTGAATCATTAATCGCTTCTCCGGGCCTGTTCACCTGCCACCGGATCGGATCAAACTCATAGAAAAAGTTACGCAGTTAACGGATCCGATCCCACAACTCTTTCTATGATTTTGACATTTCGTTACCCCCAGATCTATGTTGGATTCGCACGAAGACACGGGAAAAGTATGCGAAGACTCCGTGCCGATACAGCGTAGTCATATTTTTCTTGATTCGCTTCGATGCTCGCATGAGAGTAAACGTCAAGTACGCGGGTACCAAAGCCATATTGTGATAAGCGGTCACCCAATCATGCAATGGACTCGGGAATCACTGCATGAGAGATCGCCAGAGCCGCATGATGATCGGGCAAGTCATTTAATATCTCATCGAAGAGCCGTAAGAATCGCCGTATCGTATTCAAGCCACGTCAAATATTAAACGATTAATGAAAACCGGATGTGAACGAGCCATTTTTTTTTTAGCGTTGACGGTAAAAAAAAACACACACACACACACACACGAAACAAATCTCTTTAGCATTTGACGGGCTGGCTGACAGGCGAAATGACCGATGATACAAGGTCACTTTCATCTTCAGGCTCAATTTTACCTCTCATGTCAGCCTACACGGTCATCATCAACTTTGGACTTGGTTCGCGGTAATATGACGATTATACATTGGCGTATATACACGTACACGCCTGTAAACCGGTATACAAAGGCTGCTATATATAAACGTGAATTGGCTATCGAAGGAAAAAGTATGCAGAGATGCGCCAAACGATCAATCCCACCTCAGGAGACCTCGCGCTATTAATTACCCCGGGACTCTCGGTCCAACCTTCTCGATCAGAATCGTTAATTATTATGTTCACTTTGTTTTTGTTTCTTTTATTATTCTCCGTTCCTGTCTCTTCGTATTCTGAATCTTATCTTCTCGCCTGCCTCTTTATTCTCCCGTTACTATACGAGCAAGCCAGGAGTCCTAGAAATTTTCGCGTAGAAAGTGCGTATACTCTGCGATGATTCGGCGCTATGTCGTTCTGCAAGCTGCACACCCATACTCAAGTAACAAAGTTACACGTTTGTACAGGTTTACATTCAGGATTTCAAATTTTTTCGGTTACCAAAAAAATCATGACTTTTAAGATTTCACCGGGGTCAAAGAAAGGATTTTTTTCATAACTGCTTCGTAACTGGATTGAACATAAAAAAAAAAAAAATATGAGTTTAGGAGTATTTTATCGTAGAGCTGCCTCCAGACGAGAACGGGACGTACGAAGAGCATCAAAATTAATAAAATGAAGAAAAAAAACAAGCGTGCAAAATACAATGAAGTGTTTCAATACGTTTGTTTGCATTTAATAACTTCAGTGGATAACTTCGGATCCCTATTTGAGCAGTCAAACACACTGCACACTCTTTATGAGTGGCACAAATCAGTGAAACTCGCCATCGCGTCCGTCACTTATTCTTATATGGCGTTTGTACCTCGTGGTTGCCGGGCTTGGCCGACAGGGCGCAGCACTGGAATCACGCAGCTAGCGTATCTCGTACCAAAAGAGAGAGAGAGAGAGAGAGAGAGAGAGAGAGAGAGGCTCGAAGATCGAGGAGCGTGAGAGGACTCATATGCGGTTGAAGCAAGAGGAGCACTTCGTGTACCTGACCCCCATGAGAATATATATACATCTGTGGCCACGGGGCAGCCCGGAGATTCTCGGATGGATATTAGGTTGAGGTAATTACAGCCATTAGTACGGGGCATACATCAATTATCGATGACACGATGACACGGCGACCGCGGACGCTTCGGGGCGTGCGTTTATCCACGCGATGGGAAAACCAAGAGCTGGAACATCGTCGATCTCTCGCAGCATCGAGCGCAAAGCGGACGACAATTATATACGGGGCATATTTCTCGACGACCTGAGCGCTTTGACGTTCTGCACTATCGTACGGATATTTTCAGTCGTATCAAAATGTATATTCTTCGTCGTTGTTACATGTGTATATATATATATATATATATATTTTTTTTTTGAACTTCGTATCGAATTTGATTATGAATAATCACACTGCAGATTAAGATGTCAAATTGTCACTTGAGGCTCACCAAAAAATTTTCAAAATAATAAAAATGTTATTTGGCTTTTTAAATATGTCTGAAATATTTCGGAAATATTCGCTGCTGTGTGCAGTGCCATACTATTCGCTGTGTGCGATGCCATATGCTATAGCGTCTGGCTAGGACTTAGGGCGCTCATGGTGGCCGGAATTCGCACATTCTAACGGACAGTCAATCGTTGTCTTATAGAGCATAGCAATGGAAAATCCACGCAAAGTTTGACACGAAAGTTTGACAGTTGTCACCTAACCCCAAAACAGAATGAAAAGTAGCGAAAAACGTATTTTAAATGTTTGGTAGGGGAAGTTCGGGTAGCCCCGGACGGCGGGTATCCCTGGACACTTGAAGTATGCAACAATAGAGTCAAAAATATAAACAAAGTGACGCATATTAACGTGCCCCGTAGTGCATGGAACAAATTTAAGTCAGTATTTTGGCATGAGCGCTGACCGGGTAAAATTTATTTGTGAAATTTATCATCGGCAAGATTTTTCGTGCGCGCTCATCAGACTTCGAAGAAGGTTTTCATATAAAAGACACGGGTAATACGACTGAACTTATTACTTGTATCAGAGGCCATTACATATGCTTTACGTTTATAACAGTTTTCCAATTTGATTGTGTTTATAATTTGATAATTATCAATAATAATATGAGATAGGGATTATCGGGTAGCCCCGGACGCAAGTCTGTCGCGTACCTTCGGACATTTTGAAACAAAAAACGAAGAAAAATTTTCAAAAAAAATGGAAGAAATGAACAAAAAATGAACAGAAATTAACTAAAACTATCGAACGCGCTCCCATGAAGATCGTCATGAGGCTACGGGGATGTGTGGGGAAACCTTCGACGAAGATTGGATTGAATGTCGAAAATCCAGCGATTGGGCTCACGAAGCCTCTGTCAACATTGAATCGTCGAATATCCATTGGTATTATGATGTTTGTAAAGCTAAAGAACGATTAAATCGTCGTTAAAATGTGTGTCCGGGGCTACCCGCCGTTTTTCCCATTGCCCAAAATTGGATGGTAACGTTTTTCTGTTATTATATAATTCACACAATTGAAAAAAGTATCTATTGTTTTGTTAAAGTCATCAAAGAGATTCTGAAGATCGTAAATGGTATGATATTAAACGTTTAGAACCTGTTATTTATATGTTTTTGATATACTTTATTCAAGTGTCCGGGGCTACCCGAACTTCCCCTACGGTAACACAAATTTTTTTATATTGCACTGCTGTGGTTCAACTTACCTTAAAAAAACTATTTTATTAAAAATATTCAAATTACTGAACGTAAATAAATAATTTTAATGTTCGTACGTTTGCGTGTGTAATATTTCGTTCGTAGAGAATTTTCATATTACACCGGCACGCGGCGCCACTTGGTTCTGCGCACACAACGAATAGCGGCTGAGAACGACTTGGAGCGCCCATGGTGGCGAGAATGCGCATGTTTTGCTGGAGTCGCGCAGTGCAATTGAGGGAAATATAATAGAGAAGTCGCGGAAAGGAAATTTAAACTGTTGTGTGAAGTATAAGAATGTTTTCTGCTACACAACTTCGGAAATTAAGTTTTACCGCGTTTCCGACAGCAATTTATAAAGTTGAGCAGCGAAAAAACTAGATTCGTTGGGTGAAAAAAAAACAAAGAAAGTAAAATTCTTGAGGTTAAACGTGCATATTTTGTCTGGTATGAAAAATTCATGTCAGGATATTTATAATACAAATAAATTGATTTTTTTTTTTTCCTTTTTAGTAGCTCTCATGATTGGCTACCCGAATATGCAGTGAGCACTTCGCGGGTAATCGTTCATCTAAGTTACAATCAAGTCCGAGTAATAATTATAATTATAATTATAATTATAATAATTATTATAATTATAATCAAGCCTTGCCGGTTCGTATGACAAGACCGACAAGGTTCATGCTTAGCCTCAAATTGAGAAGGAAAAGTGGCCGTAAACCTATTTTCAATACATCGTAATACGTCGATTTATTTTTTTTTCAACGCAGCTATAGTCAAGCTCACCTCAAAAAAACTCTATGCAGCACGAATACAAACGTTCGTTTATTAAAATTAATCCAACAAGGTTTCGTCTGTGTAAATAAATGAGAGCTATTCCAGCAAAATTTGCGGAGTACAGCCGGCCGCGGCGCCACTTGGCTTTCTGCACACAGCGAATAGAGTGATCCGTGGATTCGGATTGACTTTCTGCAAAGTATACGTCATCATCTGCCTGAACATCTTGACACAATAATCATAACATTGGCCCACCTATTCCCAAAGGTCCTGGCAACTCCTGCACTATTAACCGTGGAAGGAATTTCTTTCGTTATCCTCTTATATAATCATGGAATCGAGTTGTCATTTCGTTGCGGTACATATGCGCGCACAGTTGTGTCAGAGTATCGCGGACACGCTAGAGCACAGAGCCAGCCACACGGACGACCACTCAACTCTGCTCTTCCTTCACATTATTCGTCATCGTGTTTTTCTCAAAAAAATTTTCACACGCTCCGAAGTACATATACCGCGATAAGCCTCGACCGGTAATCTCTAGCCACAACTTATTCAACCGAAGATAGCAATAAAATATTCAACGACAAATTTAGATGCCGCATCGGAGATAACCGCGCGGAAAGAGTTGTAAAATTGAAATTCCATTAATTCACGTGTTTCATCATTTTTTTCGTAGCATCCTGGCGTGAGATGTTCAGCTGAAAGAAGAAAGGAGAAAAAAAAGTCGTTAAGTGGCCGTATAATGTTTGCCCGGTATCGCGATGGTCGATCTTAACGAAAACGTGAAATAATTGTATTCCGGAAAGTGGATATTACACGACGATTCCGATGTCTTGATCAGCACCTTGCGCTTCAACGCCGAGAATCTTGCGGGTTTTCCGTCAAAGCCGGTGTCGCTGGTGAAACATTTGGGCTTCACTTTCAAGAGAAAAGCATTATTCAACGCCACACTTTGGAGGAATAAATTTGTCATTAGCATTGAGCAGGTTGCGAGAAGAAAAAAAAAAGGTGATAATACCAGCGATAACGTTGGCGTTCCAGAGAGAGAGAGAGAGAGAGAGAGAGAGAGATAGAGAGAGAGAGAGAGAGAGAGAAACCGGTAATTGAGACTCCCAACTGACCACATTTTTGGTCGAGCCCTTCGGTCGGATATACTATCTTATCGCGAAAGGCTCTTCGTTCATTGCCGCTTGTATTTCGTCTATTCTCGTTTTCTCGTTTCTCGGCCTCGTCCGTGTCCCAACAAGAGAAGTTTTTTTTTTTTTCTCTGTACCGGAGATCTCAACCGGTGCTTAACGTTGAGAAAATTGTCCATCGCGATAAGAAGCGAGTCGCTGGTAATATACAAAATACCAAAATTGTCATTCGACATGAAAATATGTTGGCCTCATATTGGGGTCTGTTTAATACGATTCAATGGGACGGGATGCCGTCATTATCTATAATGATTAAGAGTGCAGAGTATATGAATTTTTGTCCAAAATTTAGATGAAAAAATTGCAAGAATATTTTCTAAATGTTGCTTCGTTTTTCTTTATGATAATTTTTAAATTGTTAGGCCCACCAACGCTTGAAAGAGAGAGAGAGAGAGAGAGAGAGGTCTGAATAAATTTTTATTGGAGAAAAGTCTCTCGGTCCCAAGTAAAAACTCATTCGACAGTCAATCCGATTAAGTTGAACCAACCACCGAGTCTTTTCAGCCTAGAAAAAGTTCAATTGATCGAGGGTGCTATAATTTTTTTCATAATGACTCATGGACATCTTCCTTCGGACCTCTTCTGCAAACTATGCAACTTGCCATTGACGCTTCTACCGATAATGCAAACCTGCCAAATAAAATTTTTATACTACACTACCATATTTTTTCCTCAGTTTAAGGGCCTGCAGACGAGGAGTAAAGTAGTACTTTTAAGCTCTACGACTTAAAAGTACTCCTCGTCCACAAGTCCTAAAAGTAGTACTTTTAAGTCCTAGGACTTGAGGTATATATCACGCGCGGGAGCACTTCTTTTAAACTTTTCATCGAACCATACTAGAATTGAAGATCATAAAAAAAATATAAATAAAATTCTTTTGAACGAAATTGATCTACCGTCTGGAATTTGAGTTATTTACAATTGAAGTATGATGTTTTTCCTATCTACAACAGCGGATCATGTGAAATGGTTTTTTGATGATCACGCAAAAACGGCATTTAAACTTTTTTTTGTGAAAATTCCAGATTACCGATGAAGGTGCGAGGAATGTAAATAAAAAAAAATCAATAGCTCATACCGTATAGTTTAGAAGAAAATAAAGCTACAAAATAAAGTGTTAACCGGGGTACGGGTCACCATATACCGGCCTATAGTTGTGTTCACTTATTCGTATAGGCGCGTGTGTGTGTTCAGCCAGGGCCGTACGAAAACTCGACCGAAAATTACAAGAATCAATAATAATACAAAAGGTTATACATTTGTTATGTGACTTTTTCCCTTGGTAGTTGAAATACTGAAAGATGATTCAGTAAATTTGCAAGCATTTTCCGGAAATATTTCATGAAGGACATCAATTTTGTTTCAATGGGGTTAGGCAATTTTTTTTTTTTATACGGCCCGGAGCACGATATATACCTTAAAAGTGCTACTCTTTATTGCTCGTTTACAAGCCCTAAAAGCTCGGAAAACATGGCAGTTTTGTGTAAAGTATCGTGTGCACCGCGGAGGTAGTGCCACTTTACCTCCTTGATGTACAATGTACTACAGTCAAACCTCGGGCACTGACTGACCCCGGGCACTGACGTCGGCTGTTACTCGGCAACTGCGGAATCCACACACGGGGAAAAATAATTGGTTATATTGACAGCTATATCTGTTGATCTGACCGACGTGCGGCGCCACTATAACAAAGTTCATCTTGGTAGAGTTTTTTTGTTGGCACGCCATTGGTAAGATTGTCAAACCAACAACGTGTATCTTTGTAGGCATTAATCGTTGACTTGACCAGGCTACCTTTGTTAAATCAACAAAGGTAGATCTGTAGAGTGCCTTATGGACTGATATTCGTGCCTCGTGCGCATGCGCGCAGCGAGAACTACATCCAACAGCGCGATACTTTGTTAAATCAACAAAGGTACTATGTGGAAGTGACTGAAGTGCCCCGACGTTGGCAGCATTTGTCAGAACTACAAACCAGTTTTCCCCGTGCAGTGGCGCTACAATATAGAATCCCCATGAACAAAAAAATGTATAATTTCAAGGAGTGGAGGGTACCGATATACGTATGATACGGGCCTGGTGCTTTATTCTCATTGGTTAGTAAGAAGGTTAGGCCTTTCGGTCAGTGCCCGAGGCTCCTGTGCTCAAGCTTAGTCAGTGCCCGAGGTCCGACTGTACAAAGAATAGCAATTATGATGTTTTTATTGTCATCGTTCTTGCTATTCACGCGAATTATCATGAGACTCCTTTATCCAATAAGCAGCCACGTTAAACGATTGATATGATAGCGCCAGGTGGCTCGTAATAATTCGATGGGCTTTTGAAAAGAGCTGCCAAGCGGTAAAGTTGTCATGGCTCGCAGAGATGGCTCCGGAGAGTTGATTTTTTTTTCATAAAGATATTATCCCAATTGGGATTTGCTTGCGTATTTGTCAGGCGTCAGGTGATGTTAAGGAAAAGTCTTTTCTACGGTCAGTCATGAATTTTTCGTAAATATGTAAACCGGTAGAGCTGTAAATGTCCCGAATTTTATAGCACGATTCACAGTCAGCTTCAGCACTGGAATCCTCGATAGTGAATATTTTTAGCTTGTCCTTTCGTGACAGAGGTATCGTTTAGCTGATAGAGGCGTCACGAAGACCAGGACTATCGAATGAAGCTTAGTTTTTTTTTTTTTTATCGGCCTGATATGCATACCCGGAGAATTCCATCTGGGATATAACTTCGGTTTCCGGTAGTTTGCCTACGTTAAACGGTTGAGGAAGCGTAAAAAAGGCATCAATAGCAAAGGCGCAGATGCTGCTACTCTCTCTCTCTCTCTCTCTCTTTTTCTCTTCTTCAATGTCTGTGGATCTCGTCAGGTGCGTCTACGTGGTCCAACAAGCAAGAACGAGTGATCCTGTGTGTACGGTGGCCGGGTGCATCGAGTATACGAATTTCCTCGGTGGATCAACAATAATTCTTCATCTTTATCTCTCTCTCTCTCTCTCTCTCTCTCTCTCTCTCTCTCTCTCTCTCTCTCTCTCTCTCTCTCTCTCTCTCTCTCTCTCTCTCTCTCTCTCTCTCTCTCTCTCTCTCTCTCTCTCTTCTTCATCTTCTCGTTGGGTGTATGTACACAAACGCTCGTTTCAGGTGCAACCGTGCGCGATTAACCAACTCCAAAATGAGATGGGTTTTCGTTATTTCGATAGGGCTTCAAAAGGTGCTCGTTGGCGCGTCTAGGAACCGAGACTGCTTAGAGATTCTTGTCTACCAAATTCTCTCTCTCTCTCTTACACGTTGAGTTTTTCAGTTTTCCTTTGGCACTGGTTCATGGATGCATGAACCGGTCGAATGTGCACATTCGACCATGCGCGTGTACGCAACGATTCCCAGGGTTTAAGATCCAAAGCCACGTCTGTGGCTCCTGATGAGAAACACGCGCCGTTAATGGACAAAGCGCGTCTTCCAAGAATGGCGTAAATCCATATCTCTCAGCTTCGCTCTATCCTCACAAAAACACCCGAGGATTCGTGTGTGTGTGTGTGTGTGTGTGTGTGTGTGTGTTGGCAAAGGGCGCAAAACCCGAACAGCCATCAACGCTGTTGCGCTCTCGACGAGCCCTTGCTCGTCATCGCACAAGGATGCGATGCGGCTAAACTATCGTCGGGTCAACGCAAAATCGATGGCGATGTTGCCGAGACGAGAGATCGTATAGTTTGTGGTCATTGGGACGAGCAGGCCACGTTGAATCGAGCTGTAATGTCGAATTTTCGGACCCAAATAAATGACCATTCGGATCATCCGTTTGTACGTTACATCCAACCACTCCAAATCGTTCTCGCTCTTATCCTCGCCATTGAAATATTTTTTTTCTTTTGTTTTTCATTTAGTATGTTTTGGAGCGCTATGATAAAAATTGCTCTTGCACTTGGCAGATTTTTTTTTTAGCAAGTTCGTTTGGCAGTTGGACTATTTTTTTTTTTTAATCAAAGGGTGAAATTAGTACTGCTGGCCGTTTCGTGTGGCTTTTTTTTTAGATTATATAATTATATATGAGAATTAATTGTATCATAATTGTATCTTCGAAAATGTTAATTTTATTCCGACTATTTGTCTTTTTGTAGAAAAAAATGAAGTTAAAAATTGAAAAACGATTCTCAAGTTTATTGTTTCGCAAGAAGCATTTCTTTTAATTCGGGATGACTCTCGAAATATGTGGGCACTGGTCGAATTTTTTTTTTTTTATTTCTGTACGCTTTATATTATATACACCGTAGTGTTATCGTAAAAAAAAATTTGTTCCAAAAAAGTAACCTGGAGATAGACATTATCCAAGGATGATTAGTATACTTTGCACTCGATGCCAAATTTATCTCGCGTTGATAATTACTCAATTTCGAGCATCCGCTCTGACTCGGAATCATTGTGGGGAAATTTTATTATTTTTAATTCGCCGAATAAGTAAGCTTTTATGGAATTTTCAAATTTTTGCTCAAAACGGTAGAAAACGACTTGGCTGACATGTACATCCTTGGAAACTCTCGATGACGAGACTCTATTTGGATGTTTCGGACAGGACTATGTTAACTATATAGACACGAGGGAACACTATTATGGAGGTTCAACGACTGTGTCGATCATTTAATCAATAAATATCGACCTGCACTAAAAGTGGGTTCACATGCATTCATTCATTTTTTTTTTTTTTTTTTCGTTCGAACTGTAGTATATTCAACATTGTATACATATCCATAATACCGTATATATATATATCTTTTCGATTTTCTATTGTATATTATATACCGACCATGTGAAAAGATTTTCATGCACTGTTGAAGCCAAATGGGGGAACCTCGCGCGGTACTTTAAACTTTGATTGTTCCGGTACAGCAACGTTGTACAAAATATTGTGGTCTCGTTGCCTATTGAGGGTATGGCACGAACGCATTGAGAGGTTCGCAATACTGCCAGATTTTACGCGGGTTCGATTTTCATGCAACAGTAGCAGGGATTAAAAAAAAAAAAGTATCATCGCTAGACGAAAATCTTTTGTAAATTTTGCGTTTCGATTGGACGAACGGAATAAAAAAAAAAATTAAAAAAAAAAAAACTCATCGATACTTAATAACGAAACCCTTTCCTGCCGGTTATTGACCATTGACCCGTGGGAATAGTTATACGCTTGAACACACGATACAGGGACAATTGACTCGATGTGTCAGCGTCGACAGAACTCGAGGTAATGTGAAAAGTAATGTGAATCGAGTAATGTGAAAAATCGACGATCGTTGAAAACAAAAAAGAAAAAGGAAAAAGTTGTGCGCGTTAAAAATCCCCCCTGGACCCCCCCTGTATAAGGAACTATCATTCTTGAGGCCGGATCCTGCTTTGGAAGACAAAAAAAAAAAAAGCTTATTTTCGAGAATTTTTTTGGAAGGGAAAAAAACAACTTAGCCCAGTGAACTTTGGGGTATCTTTTCTCATGTATTTGAAGTGTAAAAATAATTTTTTTTCAAGCAAATACAATAATAAACTGCAGAGCAATGAGCCCATTACGTGGGGGTCTTGCCGCTGTAGTTCCCAATTGGCGGGAAAGATGCAGTTCATAATTCTGGGTGAACTAAGGAAAAGTTTAAATAATCATGAAATCATAAATTTTTCCACGTTGAAAAGGAAAAATATGTATTTTCAAAAACTTTTTTAACAATTTTGTTATTTCACTTAGAGGAGAATTCAATACTGAAGAGAACAAACTTTGGTTCGAACCTATAGGTCGTTTAGTTGTTTTGCCATCACGCCTGCCAATTCAGAAGATTCGAAAAAATGAAAACTCGAGAAAACGCGCTTTAAAGTTTTCAATAGCGCGCAAACCTGCTCGACGCCCCTCTGCGTTCGGCTTCGTATCACCGAAAATACTTCGAAATGTCATGTGTAACTTTGTGAATATATTCTTGGATAGTCTATCTATCGATTTAGGGGAAAAAAAAAAACGAATTTTTGAACCTTCTAAAGCAGGATCCAGCCTTAATTTTCACTTTCTCATGGAGAAAACTTTGTGTAAAATTTCGAGGGAGCAATTTGCTAAAGCTCGTAGCTTTTTTTCATGTAAACGACGAGGAAGTGGTTTTGGGAGAGAGCAACGCATTCGCAGACTAGACCGGAAGAGCGAGAATATCGCTGTGACTTATCGAGGATTTATAAAAATAAATTTGCGATGATAAATTTTAATTTCGAGAAATAATGCGAGCAAAGCAAATTTTTTTTAGCGAATTTCATCGATATTCGTTTGATGCAGATCTTGGCAAAAAAAAAAAAAATGAGCTGCGAAAGAACAGTCGGCTCTTGGTCGACGGTTTTCCTGCGCAGTGACTGACTTGAAAAACGAAAAAACAATTGGATTGAGAAATTGGAAGGCTCGAGGATTGTCAAAATAATCGGTAAAGTCGAAAATTTTGAAAATTAAGAAAACGGTGCGGCGTAAAACGATCAAGATTTAAATCATGCTTCTTTGGATGTATCAAAATTTTGTTCATTTTGCAAAAATCTTGAATTTTTCATCGGCAACAATGAAAATACAGACTTCTAGTTTCTATAATTCCGGAAAAGAGGGGAATTTAATTTCTGATCAGCCGTTCGATGCAAAAATGTCAACCACGAAGAAACTTTTTCATCGCAGCCCATTTTTTTTTTTTTTTTTTTCACGTAGCTTCAAACTGATATCCTTTTACGATTAAAAAACAAGAAATATTCTTCTACTCTGCGGTATACGTTTTTGAAAGAATTCTAAATTTTCCTTTTTTAAAAATTTCAACGCGCTTTTTCGTTTTTCGCGAAATTTCTTTTTTCCGGAAGTTTTACGCTTCCTCGGAGTTGAAGCTCGAGGCGTTGAGCCGAGCTCCCACGAAAAGTGTGCGGCAAGAGAGACTCATGCCTGTCGAGGCTCTTGCGCTAAAATATATTCAAATCGTCTTTGACCCAAGACAGTCACACCTCATGAGAATCCCGGTGGTGATCACACATGGGGTGTAACACACCGCAAGCACTTTGAAGCGCTGTAAAATTTCGTAGAATTATTCTGGGGGCCCAAAAAAAAATTGAGAACATATTTCAAACGTTTTTTCTATTAACCTATCCAAGAATGTAACGAAAATTTTAATTTTTAGTATGTTTAAAAAATTCGCGAAAAAAAATTCTCAAAAATGCTCTTTTTTTTTTTTTACAAAAAATGCGCTGTATTTTTTTTGTTTTTTTGACACATCGACAAAATTCAAACAGGGTCCGATTCCTGAAAATATTCCGTTTTCTGGTGACTATATTAGTTTTTGTGAGTTTTCAAAAAGTATATATAGAGAAGTATATATGGTATATAGGGTGACTGAACCAGTGAATCGAATGAACGCATAAGCCTTTTTTCTATTTCGATAAAGCCGTATAATTTAACTTATTACGAATTTCTTTATGAGCTAATTAGATCTTATAGAACAATGTTCACAGAATATAAAAAAAAATATTCGAAGTGCCCTGTTCGCAAGGATTTTGTAAAAAAAAATTATAACGAACGAAATTACCAATTTCCCAGTGAATGAACAAAAATTACAATGAATGAACTCTTATCTTTCCAGTGAATGAACGTACAATGGAACCAGAGATGCGTACGCATACTGGTGCGTTTTGAGGTTATGAAAAGCCTTTTCAACGCTCGTTCAATCACCGGAAATAGGTTAAAAAGCTGGACCAGTGAATAAACGGCCATATATCGCAAACAATATTGGGTTTTTGACCAAAAATTCATTAATATAATTGAAGCTTAGCGATGTATAACGTTGAAAAAATTATTGCATATCTTTTTAAAAGATTTATCGAGGTGATATGGAATATTCTGGTATTCGATGCACAGTCAGATGGTTATAACAACATGGCTGTCTCTTATGAATATGCGCCCCAAGTACGAAAAAAAATCCATAGCATCGCAAATCTTTCACAGCGTCAAATAATATCACAACTAGATGTTTTCTCAGAATTTTCACTTCATTATGAATACAAAATTCTTCATAATAATAGAATCATATCTCTGCCGTGTAATTAAAATACTAAGCCTGTTCATTCACTGGTAGGTGTTCATTCACTGGTTCAGTCACCCTATCTCCCACTATGAAATAATTTTTGTCAACTTTTTGTCATGTCGTTTTTGAAATAATTCTAAATTTTCCTTTCTTCAAAATTTCAGCGCGCCTCTGCATGATAAATTGTCCTGGAAATTTTTTTTTTTTTTTTCAGGGAGTTTTACATTTCCTCAGAGTTAAAGCTCGAGGCGTTTTCAGCCAAGCTTCTACGAAAAGTGTATGGGCAAGAGTCTCATATGCCTGTCGGGACTCTTGCACAAAAATATATTCGAATCGTCTATACCGGAACAAGAAAACTGGCATATTCGTTCCTCGACGAGCATACAAAATCTTTTATTATGGCATTTTCAATGCTGTACATAAAAAAAAAAAAAATATATATATATACGGGCATACTTCCGTAAATATACAAAGTTAAATTACTCACTTATAATCAGCCGAGGGACAAATTAATCGAACGAACAGGTGAAAAAATATTCTAACCGGGTGTTATCTCCGCTTCCGACTTCACGAGACTTTTTCACGTCTCTTTTCACTTCCGTTTCAATGCATTCGTCCTCGGAGTCTGAACTATCGTTCTTCGAAATATTTACACCGCTACTGCCATTAACCTCGCACGTTATCAATTTCGACGTGCATTCATCCGTTTCGTTATTCGTTATATCCGATTCCTTATTTTCACATTGTAAATCCCGTACCAGCTCATTCGAGCTGCCGGCAAGCAGCGATTCGGATATTGAACGTTCGGTCGATTGTGAGTTGTTTTTTACCTGAAAAAAAAATGAAAAAAAAAAAAAAAAAAACAATTGTTCAAGAGAAGAAAAATTGCATCATTCCAAAATGGAACGACAATGACGTTGCTGCGTTTAAGAAAAATGACGATTCAAGTATACATTTAACGTGATTTCAATTGGTATTGGTTGAGCCTTATTCTCGAGACACTTGTTACGTCTCTTTCTCGATTTAATCGGTCCATTAACGCTGAGCAATGACAGAAGACCGAGACGTCCGAAATTCAATGATCCACCGCCGGCGAATAAAATGAAACAGATGAATAGCGTGGGAAAAAATGTGACGCATAGAACGACTCGAACTATTCCAGCCCAGAACGGTGGAATGCCCTCTGTTGAAAACAAAAACAAAACAAAACAAAACAAAAAAAAAAAAACAAGTCTCGATAAACGTGAACCCGACGTATCTCGTGTCGAGATTGGATCGAAATTTCATATGGAAAATCTATGATCTAACCGGTTATGTGACGGAGAAACGAGCCGAAAGCTTCGCCGCTGAGTACGAGAGGCTTAAAAACGCCATGAGAGAGCGTATGCGTCAATGCCAGGGACGGTGGTACTTCGTAGAATGGGATCTTCATCCTCGACTCGAAATATCTATCGCAATCTTTGCTATCGTTGGCTGCGAACGAATTTGACGAAAACAAAAAAAAGTAACAAATTTAGACGCACGGCATTCCAGCAATGAGACAACGAAACTCTATTTATTTATCCGCATCGGCGATAGGATCGCATGGAAACGTTCGAATTTTCGTTGAAGCCGACAGAAATATTCGATTTTTCGACGTTTAGGCCATTGTACGAGCGCGCATTTCGTAGCATCGTCTGAGAAAACGTTTACCCATCGCGAAGCTTCGCGTTCGCGAAGAAGCAAATGGCATTCGGTGAAAATTTTTCGTGCATCGTAATGAAATGTAAAAAAAAAAAAGTCTGAAGCGATAGGAAAAAAAAAAAAAACTACGCTGAATATATTCAAAATAATGAGCCTAAAATAGTCCGGAAAAACGAAATAAAGCCAATTTTGTAATGTGCAAGTTTGAATTTGAACTCTTTTTTTGAAAATTTAAATGGCTCCGCTTACAATGGGTAACTTTGCGGAATAATGAAATTGTTATTTTCAAGTTTTGACTGTACCAGGCTGGACTTTGATACTCACATACGAACAATGACTTGAAAGAATCCCACCAAGACATTGTGTCAGGTTGACAATGGGACGGAAGATTCATGTGCCTCATTTGCATCACCGTATGATTGATCTCCGCTTCCTTCGGCGCAACAGCGAGTCCATGAGAATTCGCGACGTCGCGGGACAAATTTGTGATATGAAAATTGAAATTAACGTGATAAAATGAAACAAATGCGATCGACTCGTCGTACGTAAGCTACGATTCCCCAATGTTTAGCTTCGATGCGCACCTGTATGAGTTTCCACCACGTTATGAAAAAATCCATGATTAATATTGTCATTATACCAAACGGCACGATCCTGCACACATTGTATTCCAATCTTTTCAATACAAACGCCACGAAGAATGTTAATGCCACAGCGGCGGTCATTTCTTTCTGCAATTTGACGCGAATATATTTCGAGATTCATCGATATCCGGCAAGAATATGGAAAAAAAGTAAAAAATTCTAGCGTCTCGCTTGCTAACATTCTCAATCGCGTATATCCATGAAGAGGAAACATTCTTAATCGCGTATGTCCATAAAGAAGAAACATTCTCAATCGCGTATGTCCATGAAGAAGAAACCGCCCAATAGATCTGAGCGGACATGTCGAACAGGAGCTTCAACGATTCGCAAACAACGTCGCGCGTCGGTATTCTTATAACTCTGCTGAGAATTTCGTCGATCTCACGAAGCGTGAGTCGCTCATTGCCAGATTTTCTCAGAGCTCCGAGCTCAGCGGCCGTAGCCTCGAGTTCCAAAAGCCCATTGAACAGCTGGCCCTCTTGCTAGAAAGGATTATGAGCGATGCGTGTACACTCCGCGGCGATGCGTATCTCATCGACGAGCACGCTTATCATAAAATTTTTACCCTTCCGTTGAGCAAACAAAAACAAAAATGTCGATTCATAACACGGTTGTTACGAATCATTGACTCGGAAATTTCCCTGACTTTTCCAGATTTTTTTCACGCAGGTTTTGCAAATATTCCAGGGAGATCAGGATCAAATGAAGAACGTGCGCACGGAAACACGAGCATGTTTTTACAAACTATATACGGGACGGATTGTATGCATAAAAATAGGAATGAATCGTTTTTGTGAAAAAAAAAAATTTTAACGAACTTGAAAAAACATTGAGGGAATTCTCAATTCGATCCTTCTATTGGAAAATAAATATTGAACTGGATAACATAATTTTTTTTTTAAGTTCAAATACATGAAAATGTGGAATATTAAAATTAAAAATTTAGAAAAAAAAAACTGAAATACAAAAAATAATTTGAGGTCTGTAAAGTAAAAAATAAATACATTTGAAGCAAATACCGAATCTCTTCTTCATTATAAACGGAATTTTTCATGTCGGTGCCAATGAATGAAAAATAAATATAAACACTTATCTACAATGATAATTGTGTAGTTGTGATGGGCGAACGACGTAAATTTTGTTCTGTATAATAAAGAATAATATAAATATTAAAAATATACAAAAATATTTATTTTTGTACTTTTCAGTTTTTTTTTTTAAGTTGATTTCATTTTTCATAATTCTGGCAAAAAGTAAATTCTGAAAAAATTCCAGAGAATTTTCTAAATTCCCTGACTTTTCCATGATTATTCCAGGAGGAAATAAATTCCCTGAGTTTTTCCTGTTTTCTATATGCGTAACAATCATGCATAACGACTTTGCAACACTCGGCTACTATTTTTATCCAAATCGTACTTTTTCTCCTCAGTGTGAAAGGCATTTTATTCGCTGCTGTCTATTCGACGATGAGTTACTCAACTTTGAACTTTTATATCTCAGCAATAATGGGGAAAACATTTTTTTTTTGGTAAAACTTCAGTATTCGCCCCCCCGCTTGAAGTTGGCCTCTTCCACTCTGCTTCTTCTAGGCCTGCATGTACGATACCTTGTGGAACGTGTACCACGCACCACCACAGAGATAGGTTTTCATAGCGGTTCACTTCAAGTGAGGGGAGGGGGGGGGGGGGGGGGGGCAAATACTGCAATTTAGCCATTTTTTTAAATCCCAAAAAAGTATTTCTCAAAAAAACTTTTAAATTTCAACTGAATAAGTAGAAAACGATGGATTAGGATTTTGGGCTTACCATGAACTTTGTTCTCAACAGTATCATGTTGACCAATTTTCTGGATAATAATTCGTCCGCGAGATCCGTGTACAGGGGTCTGTTGCGCATAGAAATTTTGCACAAGCGGAGATCCCTTTCGCAGGAACCAAAATCGTCTCCATTTTCACCCTGGTATCTGCCGCTGCGCGAAAATACATGCAAATTAGTCGAGAGCTTGGCGAGAACCGTGGGGAACAAAAGGAACAAGAGTCAACAAACATTCGCTTGAGATAAGAGTTTGACACTTCCTTCCCAGTTTCCTTATCGTAATAGAACGAATGGGGATCGACGTATTCATTTGTGGACCTGTATGAAAGGGAAATGTATACGTGGCTTGTGCTGCAGATTTTTAGCACTGCTAGTCGATTTGGGAACACCCTGAGTATTTTGTAATTTCGCTTACAATTTAGATTATGCAAGATACGCGAGGATAAATCGTGTTAACGTTGCGTTATTATACGTTTTGAAATGCAATATTTCTTACTCGAGTATTGATGTTTCCGTAGAATATAAATCGCGTTCCGCTCGGCATACAATGACGAAATGCACTATCACTGATATAAAATATAATTTTTCCATGTTAAAAATGTCAGAATTGTCCCGGCTATGTTTTTGTCTGAATCGGAAAGTTGCGTCGATAGCACCATTTACACCGTAAAGACGAGGGCAACGATCTCGGTACGGGTATTACGTATCACGTACAGGAGGAAATGTACTTGTCTCGAGTCGCTGTTGCGACTCTTGATTTGACAGAAATATCCTTAGGAAATACCCGTCTTTCGTCGATTTGTTGACAAATGTGACGTATATCTCTACCGGCACCGGCCGCCGACGGACATCTTGGCCGTTTTCATTAGAACGACGCGCGGCACGGAAATAACCAATCGCGGAACGATTCTCGATTAGAGATGTGAGCGGTAAACGTGACCGGTATTTTTACCGGAAAAATACAATATTGTGACCGCTACTAAAATTACCAGTTTTTTCGGATGTAAACGGCCACTGGAGGAGCGACGGTCGGGCTGTGACGTCACTCCTGATCGAGTACGCCCAGTCAAGAGAGAGAGAGAGAGAGAGAGAGAGAGAGAGAGAGAGAGCTAGAAAGCGTCTGTCTCTGTTTAGAGCATGGGAATAGAAGAGAATTCACAGTATAAAAGGGACCCCGAGGCATATAATGAGACGCGCGAATAAATATATATGATGGATATAGAAATTAGATTCACGGGATAATGAAATCCAAAATACCCATATAAATCTCAAGCGGGGGACCGAAGTACAATAACTCTTTGCGCGAGGGGTCGTTGGTTCGATTCCCATTATAGTTGCGTATTTTTTTTTTTAATTTATAAATCGTCAACACCTCAAGTGAAAAAATCTTATGTCTCGCATGCATAAAACACGAGACACGCGAATATATATTTGCTATAGGAACCATAATTCTGAATTACGTGCCCAAAGCAAATATTCAAAGCGGGGGCCCTCCATTTAAGTACAATAAATTTAATAGAATTTGAGATATAAGCGAAATGCCGCGTGGTACGGCGCTATAGGCTCGAGCACACGACGAAGTCGACCGTTCGATTCCGAGTTGTTTTTTTTTTTTTTTTTTTAATCGTGCTATACCTTAAATGAAAATCAGTTATTTAAAAATTATTTCTTGAATGCATAACACACGACACGCGAATATATGGGTTCCACGTTAACTCAGCCACCCCGTTTCTTTTGTCTCGAAAAAATTGTTCATGGGGATTTCGAAGGACAATAGTACATCCATGCCATATTCCAGCAAAATTTCATCCCCCCTACTATTGTTGGTTTTCTATATAGGTAATGATTAATGAATTCCCAATTTTATAAAAATCATAATTTCTTAACGGCTGATCGGATTTAAACGATTTAAAAAAATATATTAATTATTTTTTTCGCCCTTTTCGAAAAAAAAGCCGTCATCGGAGAAAAGCTCATTAGAAAGTTTTCGGGGAAATTTTTCGATTTTTTTTTTTTACGAAAGGACCACCGGGAATTCCACTCACTATTTTTTTTTCCTGATAGAGGAGGGCAATACGTAACTCCGCAGAATTTTTTTTAAGATGTAAGAGGGCATCAGTGAAGAGGGAAAAATTGTTTTTTGCCCTTTTCGAAAAAAAAAAATGCCATCATCGGATAAAAGCTCGTTAGACAGTTTTCGGGGTAAATTGACAAAAAAAACAATTTATCCCTCTTCACTGATCTCAAAAAAATCTTAAATTCCATCTTTAAAAAATCCTGTGGAGTTGCGTATTGCCCCCCGCTGTCAGGAAAAAAAAAATAGTGAGTGGAATTCCCGGTGGCTCTTTCGTAGAAAAAAAAATCGAAAAATTTCCCCGAAAACTATCTAATGCTGAGCTTTTCTCCGATGACAGCATATTTTTTTTCGAAAAGGACGAAAACAATAAAAGATTTTTTTTAAATCGTTTAAATCCGAACAGCCGTTACGAAGTTATGATTTTTACAAAATTGAGAACTTATTAAGGATGTATCTCGGACGTATATACCTTCCCAACCGAAAGTGACTATCGTCGACAATATTACATACTTCATAAGATAAAAATCGGAAAAAATTCAACCACAATAAAGACGATAAGAAGATTACTTTTGAATAATAATAATGCCAAAAATTTATCAATAAATTGTTGAGACAAAACATTGTTTAACAAATTTTTAGGGAATGTTTATTTTTGTCATGTGAAATGAATTCGTTGATTTTTCTGACTAAGAAACGCCGCTTTGATATTTTAATATTACTTTAAAAAAAAAAACCCCCCTCAAGTCTGCTCTCCCCCGTACAAATATCGAATTAAAAATTTATTTTGAGGTAAAACCTTTTTTTCAACCCTCAATATCCTTTTTACGTATTTTATCGA
This sequence comes from Rhorus exstirpatorius, assembly GCA_963564615.1. Taxonomy (NCBI): domain Eukaryota; kingdom Metazoa; phylum Arthropoda; class Insecta; order Hymenoptera; family Ichneumonidae; genus Rhorus; species Rhorus exstirpatorius. The sequence continues at coordinate 31,767,719 of OY751317.1, forward strand.
ATTTCTTTATGAAAAATGAGCTTTTTTTTTTCAACTGAGACTTTTTTTCACATGCAAACTCGATCAAATATGTTTTCGAGATTGATTACAACCCAAAATTATTAAAAATAAATAATTTCCTCAAACGATAATTCGAGAATCCCTGAAACGAAACTCAAAAAAATCTAAAAAAAAAAAATAATTCACAGTCTCGTCATTCGAGGTTGCAAGGTCGTGATCGATATTTGATAAGGTGGCTGATAGATTCAATTTTAATGAACAATAGAAAAAACGATGTTAATTGTTCGGTGTTATGGCATTGAGATAAAAAAAAACAGTATGTTTGCTGCGCCAATATGAAAGATTTGTCATTCTTTTAAACAATCACGTATGCTCTTTTCCAAAGTCCAGCCCTAAAACGAACACTACAAATATCATCGTTATTCGTTAATTATTATTATTTACGATAATTATCATGAAATTTTGAATTAATTGATTTAAAAAAATGATAATAATAATTACAATAATTCAAACTCAGGCAAGTATTAAAGAAGAGGAAGTAATAAAAATAATTATTTAAAATATCATCATTATCACTGAATATTCGTTAATAATTATGTATGATAATTTTCATGTAATTTCAAATTAATTGGTTTAAAAAAATGATAATAATAGTTACAATAATTTGAACTCGGGCAAATGTCCAAGAAGAGGAAGTAATAAAAATAATTATTTTAAATATCATCGCTATCATTGATTATTCGTTAATTGTTATTATTTATGATAATTGTCATGAAATTTCGAATTAATTAATTTTAAGAAATAATAATAATAATAATTACAATAATTTGAACTCAGGCGAATGTCAAAGAAGAGGAAGTAATATAAATAATTATTTAAAATATCATCGTTATCATTGTTTATTCGTGAATTATTATTATTTGTGATAATTATTATCATGGAATTTCGAATTAATTGATTTTAAAAAATGATAATAATAATTACGATAATTCGAACTCGGGAAAATAATGTCAAAGAAGAGAAAGTAAGAGGTGGTTCGTTGCTTCATCATAGTTTTCGTAAATTTACAAAAAAAAATCCCACCGTCAGAAAGCCAAAATCGAGAAATAATATCTGACATCGTTTTTTTTTTTTTTATTTTTCGCGTCAAAATAATTTAGACGTTGCAAAACGAAGAATTAAATATTTAATAATAATTATAACGATGATAGTTATAATTAACAGTCATAAACATCATGTTAATTACAATTTAATGTGAAACAAAAATATAGCGCGCGAGGCAGTAACGGGTGAGCGCGTGAGCGAGCTCGAGAAGTGGGGGGTACGCGTCAACGTGCGACGCGCCGGCGAGGTGAGTAGCGGGGAGTGGGGAAAGGATAGAGGGACAGAGAGAGCGAGCGAAAACCGATCAGTCGCCCGTCGCCCGTCGTCGGTGCCGGGTGTCGTGTCTCGCGCATTGTCGTGTGTTCTGTAAGCCACTATGGCGAAACGTTGAAAAAAGAAAAAAATAAAAACGTTTAACACGAGATCGTTGCATAATAAAACAATCGTAACTAATTGAAACAAAAAATTAATAATCAAATAATTAGAAATTAATAATAATTAATATGAATGATAATTAACGTTCATTATTTTAAAGTTCACCAAGCAGTAGCAGAGGCGCGAGAAAGAGAGGCGATAGTACGTCACCGCGTAGTGCTGCGTGGCGTAGTACGTCGTAGTGGTCGTAGAGCGTCACGTGTTCCTCGAAACTCGAACAATGCGTATTTTTCGCGTTTCCTCGATTTCACCAATTTCACGCATTTTTTCTTTTACTTCTCAACATTTCGAGTGATCGCGTAAACAAAAGTGCGTTATTCTTCGAGAAAGGTTAATCCGCGAAGGACCGCAGTCTCGTGCTTCGCCCTGACGAAATTTCCTCGTGAATCAACCACACGTCGAACATAACCTGCCAGACGTCTTCACTACTCGTGTCTTTTTTTCTCCCCACGATAAGCCGGATTATCGTTGACAGCTCAGGGTAAGTGACTATCTCGTCTCCAAAACTCTTTTCATTATCCTTATTATTCATTTATTTTAGAAAATATCCTTTTTTATTTTATTTTTCTCTTAAATCGTACGGAATTTTTTTGGCTTTTACGCGTCCTCTCGATCCTCTCAATTTCCATATCAGATTAAACTTCTCGAGATCCCCTCGAAATTTTTCATTTGCCTTGTCTCTGCGTCTTTCACGCCGCTCGTAGTCCCAGGGGCCCTATTCTCGACGCAATGAGAATGGGATCCGTGAACGAATGTGGCTCCGTTCCCGAATGTTTTTTGTGGAGGGAAAGAGTTCGTTTACGAATTTAAGATCCCCATGGAGATTGACTTTGTTGACGGATGTCATTTTTCATTCCCACGTGACAACATTCGTCGGAGAATTTTACATGCTGTCATCCTTTTCACGCGTAAAATAACGCAACCTTGAATATTTTATCAAATTCTGAGAAATTAATGAACATGAGTGCAAATAATTCAAATGTTGCGTTATTATTACGCTGTCATCCTTTACGTTGCGTTATTATTACGTTGTTCATGTTCATTAATTTCTCAGAATTTGATAAAATATTGAAGGTTGCGTTATTTTACACGTGAAAAGGATGACAAGATGTAAAATTCGCAACTGAGACTCCTCATACGAATGTTCTCACGTGGGAATGAAAAATGACATCCGTCAACAAAGTCAATCTGAATGAGGATCTCAAATTCGTAAACGAACTCTTTTCCTCCACAAAAAACATTCGTGCATGGAGCTACATTCGTTCACGGATCCCATTCTCATTGCGTCGAGAATAGGCCCCCAGAGACAGAGATCATCCCTGTTACAATTTGGAGCAGGCTCGGTTTTTTATACTTTCCCTTTGCCGAGAAACTTTTTCGGACATTCCCAAGAATTTACAGAAACGACGATAGATCTTTGAGCCCGCTAAAAGCCTAATCTCCGTCTACTCCGTCACTACTTTTCGAACAAAAGCGATAGAAACTTCCTACGGGGTAAAATCCCAACGGAGCGAATTATTTCATCGCGATTATCAAAAAACTTGCTCGACGACATCTACTAGCTTATTCTAAATTTTTCTCATCCAAAAAGATTTCAATATTCGAGAAAATAAGAGAGCCAAATTTTATAAAAAAAATTTCCAAATTTGCGATCACAGATTGGACAAACGGACGCTCATGTTTGATACCGACTTTGATCGGAGATGACCAAAATGTGGTCTAGATTTTCCAGAATTTGTGGATTAATAATTTTTTTTTTTTTTTTTTACTAAAATTCGTGAAGCTTTTATAAATTTGTAACTCAACGAGAGAGATGCGATAATGAGAAGGAAATTTTGAATTTGTACTATTTTAATTTACGATGGAATTATTTTTAATAATAATCATAAAAAATTAATTGATAGTAATAAATTAATTATCATTCATTCCGATAATAATCAATTTAATTGTTCATGGTTCTTCATTTTATTATGATCGATGGTTTTTAAAATTTTACAAAGCAGGTTCCAAATCGGCCACCTCCACGCGGTGGAACCTGGGAAATTCATGCTTCGACAATGTTTCATTGTAAAAGCATGAATTTGCTGACGGCTGAATTCGCGTTTGTAAAAATTGCGCCCGAAAGCGCCTGGTACTCATACCATTGAATAATTTGATTACGCGGCTCTCGCGTGCTTGCTACTTTAAGATATATTTTGATCGATAGCAAGATCCACATTTTTTGTATCATTCGTATTCTGTTTTTAACATTTTTTATTTCAGACAAAGATGTGCTAGCACATTATCACAATTACGTATTTCTGTGCATTTTCTATGTTTTTTTATATTATAATGTGATTCTGTGCATTTTGCTAGATTATGCTTAACATGCGTTGATAATATCGATGGACTAATGCCAAAGAGGCGTATCGGTTGTGTATAAACATAGCTTATACGCTCTTATGGAATTTAACCATCGATATATATATATATACAAATATATATCGTAGGTTTAACTTTCACTATTATCATCTCACATGTATTTCTCATGTTATAGGTTGTTTATATGTAATGTGCCCATTATTACAGGATGCACAAATTTTTTTCATGAATCATGTCCGTCGTTGAAACAAAATTTTTTAGGTTTTCAGAAATTCTCATTGCTCTAGGGACTTTTTCTTTGAACCAAGTTGAACCCTTGCGTATTAATGTTGAGAGATTCTCATCGTAAATTTAGCGGCTCTAGGAACTTTTTCTTAGATTTAAGTTAGCCCTTTCCATATTAATGTTAAGAGTTTTCTTCCCACAGCTTAAGCTAACGTTGAGATTTCTAGTTGACTGATTTCATATAATATTTCTATGGCAGGTATAAGAAATTTAATCAATGAAAATTTAATTTTTAATGATTGTTCATTTTATTATGCTCGATGATTTTTTTAAATTTTGCAAAGCGGGTTCCAAATCAGCCACCTTCACGCGGTGGAACCTGGGGAATTCATGCTTCGACAATATTATGTATTGTAAAAGCATGAATTTGCTAACGGCTGAGTTCACGTTTTTTTTTTTTAATTGTGCCTTAAAATGGCTGGTAATCATACCATTAAATAATTTCAATATGCGACTCTTGCATGCTTGCTACGGAAAAAACTCGATATTTTATATGTATATATATGTATATTCCACGTGAATTTCTTGAATCGTTAGGGTTAATTTGCAAATGATTCTTTTTTTCAGGTTATGTTTCACGCATTGGAGGTTAATTTTCACTATTACCATGTTGCATCTATTTCCTTAGGTTACAGGTTATTTATGTCATGTTTTCACTATTATACGACGTACACAACATTTTTTCATCGATCATGTACTTCAGAACAAAACGTTTTAGGTTTTCACGTTTTTTCATTGCTCTAGGGACTCTTTCTTAGATCTAAGTCAGCCCGTTGTGCTTGAATGTTAAAAGTTCGCTATCTAAGCTTAAGCTAACATTAAGATTTCTCGTTGATTGATTAAATATAATATTTCTATCCGGATATAGGCAGGTATAAGTATAAAGTTGCGACTCTCAATCGGTATAAAATACCAACCCCCTGTATCTAAGTTAGTCCGTTGCGTATTAAATTTAAGAAATTCTCATCGCAATTTAAGCTAATATTAAGATTTCTAGTGAACTCAATATAATATTTTGATCCAGATATAGGCAGGTATATGTATAAGGTTGCGATTCTCAATTGGTATAAAATACCAACCCCCTATATATAAGTTAGTCTTATTACGTATTAAATTTAAGAATATCTCATCGCAATTTAAGCTAATATTAAGATTTCTAGTTGACTTAATATAATACTGCTATCCAAATATAGGCAGGTATAGATATAAGGTTAAGATATCTTAATATAAATACGAACCCCCTCCGTCGACAGAGAGGGTTGGTATTCAAACAAAGCGGGAGCTTTTTTTTTTTTTTTGTTAGTTTCTGTAGCACAATGAAAAAGAGATTGTTCTGGACCATTGAAGCTAAGATTGGGTTAGTTCCACCTTCATAACGATTCTCTTTGACATTGCTGGTATTTTCGTATTTTGGCGAAAATAGAAAATACCTTTGCTATCCTCAATTTCGTAATTATTTCCGCTTTGTTTTTTTTTAATCCCGTTTAATTATAGTTCCAAAAATTAGGCAGATATAGGTAGCGACCGCGTTTCCATTGATGGAGTTGGTCTGTGCTTTAGCATGAATGTGACCGTTCGACGGTTGAGGAGTACGTGTTCTGTGGCAATCATGCTTTTGCTACAACCCCATCGGTGTAAAGGTAGTCAAAATGAAGTAGGCCTACAGGGTAGGCCTACAGGGTATCTCGTTTAATTTTAGTTTCCAAAATTAGGCAGACATAGGTAGAGACTATTGCTACAACACCATCGGTGTAAAGGTAGTCAGAGTGGATTAGGCCTACAGGGGATACCACTTAAAAAAAAACGCGCCCACGTTTGCTCTACCTCAGTGGTGGGTGTGGAAATGAGCAAGTCGCAACTTTCATTAGCTCTAGGGGTTTTGCATTTCCATGTATGAGAAATCAATTTATATAATAAGAATGTGAAATTATTAATAACGTAATCTGTGTAATAATAAAGAATTTTTAATACAAAATTTTGTTTACATTTTTTTTCAATGGATATGCATATTTATTCTAATAAATAGAGATTCCGGGCACAGGAAGAATGCTGATCAAACGAGGCAGGTTTGATTAAATTATAACAGCATATCATACATACTTTTTATCTCTTTTTTTCATAGTGATTACTTTGTTCTGATATTAATATATTTTATATTATGTGTAATACGTAATTCGTTAACTCTGTTTGATAAAACACCCATAATTTATTGAAGTAAAATAAAATAACAAGTAAAGTTGTCAAATAAATTAAAAAAAAAAAACTTTCAGTTATCCCCCCCATCCGACGATATCCTTTGGCTTTTACATATCCCCTCAGTCTTCTCAACTTCTATAATTCATTTGACTTCTCAGGATCCTCCATGAATTTTTCATTTGCCTCGTGTCCGTGTGTTCCATGCCGCCCTTCCCGCTCGTAGTCCCGGAGACAGGCACCGTCTTACACATTTGAGCACAATCTTCATTTTGACATTTTCTAAAAACTTTTCTCGACAATCCCCCAAGATTAACAGAAACGACAAGGAGTCTTTAGTTATCCGAGACGCCTAATCTTGCGGCTAGAGGGTTGCGGGTAATTTTTCCCAATGGTACGACTACGCTGTCGAATAAGAATGATAGAAACGTCTTACACGACAGTGACCCAACGGAGTCGGTTCGTCTCGATTATTGAGATCCTACATGACGTCTCTACAAAGGTTTCCTGAATTTTCATTTATTATCTTACATTCCGTTGTGTGAAAAAATAAGACAGCCAAGTTCTCCAAATTGGTGAAAAAAGATTATCTATGGTGTGGGCAAGGGGATGATCGTATTTTCAAAAACATCAGATCGGATTTACAAAGAGAATTAATTTTTTTTTTTCACACAAGTTTGTCGACGAGCTTGTACATTTGCAATTATATGAGAGAGATAGGATGGCAATTTTGAATTAGCACGATTTTTTCGTTATGCATTATTAAAAATTAATGAATTAGTGGTAACAATTAATTGAATATAATTACTTTCAATGATAATTTAATATGTAATGATTGTTCATTTAATCATGCTTGATGATTTTTTTTAATTTTTCGTAGCGGGTTCCAAGTCAGCCACCTCCACGTGGTGGAACCTGGGGAATTCGTGCTTTGACAATATTATTTATTGTAAAAGCATGAATTTGCTAACGGCTGAATTCAGTTTTTTTTAAATTGTGCCTTAAAGTGCCTGGTATTCATACCATTAAGTAATTTCATTACATGACACGTGCGTGCTTTTACCACAGAAAAAACTGTTTGCATGCATTTTCTATATGTTCTTTTCTAATAATGTGATTCTATGCACTTTCTTTTATTGCGCTTAAGATGTGTGTGTATATTTATTTGTTTGATGTCGCTTGAATCAATGGAATTAACATGCAAATGTTATTTTTTTCAGGTTATCTCTCACGTATTGTAGGTTAAGTTTCATTATTACCATGTCGCATATATATTTCTCCGGTTACAGGTTGTTTATGTGTCATGTTTGCTCTAGTACACGACGCATAAATTTTTTTAATCGATCGTGTCCATCATTGGGAAAAAACGTTATGGGCTTTCAGGTGTTTTCTTATCGCTCTATAGGGACTCTTTCTTACATCTAAGTTAGCCTGTTATTAGGCCTTAATGTTAAGAGGTCGCTTTGTAAATTTAAGTTACAATTAAAGATATCTATAGCTTGATTTAATATAACATTTCTATTCAGATATAGGCAGATTATACGTGTATAAGGTTGCAATTTTCAATCGGTATAAAATACCAACCCCCTATAGATTCAAGTTAGCCCATTGCGGCTTCATATTAAAAGATTCACATCGCAATTTAAGTTAATATTAATATTTCTAGTTGAATAATAAAATATTTTTTCCATGTATAAGCAGGTATAGATATAAGGTTATAAGATTGTTAATCGATATGAAATACAAATCGCCTAGATCTGTTAGCCCATTGCGGATTAATATTAAAAAATTCACATCGCAATTTAAGTCGACGTTAAGATTTCTAGTTGAATAAAATAATATTTTTATCCATTTATAGGCAGGTATAGATATAAGGTTAAGATATCTTAATATAAATACGAACCCCCTCCGTCAACGGAGAGGGTTGGTATTCAAACAAAGCGGAAACTTTTTTATTTTTGTTAGTTTCTGTAGCACAATGACGAAGAGATTGTTCTGGACCATTGAAGCTAAGATTGGGTTAGTTCCACCTTCATAACGATTCTCTTTGACATTGTTGGTATTTTCGTATTTTGGCGAAAATAGAAAATGCCTTTGCTACCCTCAATTTCGCAATTACTTCCGCTTTGTTTTTTAATTGGCCTCAGGCTTTTAGGTAAGCAGGGTGGACTTAGGCCAATATGGGATACCACTTGAAAAAAAACACGCCCGTATTTAGTAGTTGACGTGGTTTAATATATTATTTCCATGTTCAAATATACGCAAGTATACGTTATTATAAGACTAAGATTTTCAATCGGTATAAAATACCAACTCCCTAGATCTAAGTTAGTCCGTTGCGTATTAATGTTAAGAGACTCTCATCGCAATTGAAGCTAATATTGAGATTTCTAGTTGAATAATATAATATTTTTATCCATATATAGGCAGGTATAGATATAAGGTTAAGATATCTTAATATAAATACGAACCCCCTCCGTCAACGGAGAGGGTTGGTATTCAAACAAAGCGGAAACTTTTTTATTTTTGTTAGTTTCTGTAGCACAATGACGAAGAGATTGTTCTGGACCATTGAAGCTAAGATTGGGTTAGTTCCACCTTCATAACGATTCTCTTTGACATTGCTGGTATTTTCGTATTTTGGCGAAAATAGAAAATGCCTTTGCTACCCTCAATTTCGCAATTACTTGCGCTTTGTTTTTTAATTGGCCTCAGGCTTTTAGGTAAGCAGGGTGGACTTAGGCCAATATGGGATACCACTTGAAAAAAAACACGCCCGTATTTTGTAGTTGACGTGGTTTAATCTATTATTTCCATGTTTAAATATAAGCAGGTATACGTTATAAGACTAAGATTTTCAATCGGTATAAAATACCAACTCCCTAGATCTAAGTTAGTCCGTTGCGTATTAATGTTAAGAGATTCTCATCGTAATTTAAGCTAATATTAAGATTTCTAGTTGAATAATATAATATTTTTATCCATATATAGGCAGGTATAGATATAAGGTTAAGATATCTTAATATAAATACGAACCCCCTCCGTCAACAGAGAGGGTTGGTATTCAAACAAAGCGGAAGCTTTTTTATTTTTGTTAGTTTCTGTAGCACAATGACGAAGAGATTGTTCTGGACCATTGAAGCTAAGATTGGGTTAGTTCCACCTTCATAACGATTCTCTTTGACATTGCTGGTATTTTCGTATTTTGGCGAAAATAGAAAATGCCTTTGCTACCCTCAATTTCGCAATTACTTCCGCTTTGTTTTTTTATCCCGTTTAATTATAGTTTTCAAAATTAGGCAGATATAGGTAGAGACCGCGTTTCCATTGATGGAGTTGGTCTGTGCTTTAGCATGAATGTGACAGTTCGATGATGGAGGAGTACGTGTTCTGTAGCAATCATGCTAATGCTGCAACCCCATCGGTGTAAAGGTAGTCAGAGTGGAGTAGGCCTACAGGGGATACCACTTAAAAAAAAACGCGCCCAGATTTGCTCTACCTCATGGTGGGTGTGGAAATGAGCGTTTCGCAATTTTCATTTTAGCTCTACAGGTGTTTTGCATTACGATGCATGAGATATGAATTTATCTTATAAGAACGTAAAAAAACTATTAATAAAATATGTATAACAATATAAGGTTCTTCTACTACAAGATCGTGTGTGAAATTTTTTTTTTATCAATTACATATGGTTATATGTAACTTGCTGCATATTTATTTAAACAAATTTACATTTTTCAGCATTTTATTGTCAAAATTCAATACTCGATAATAAAGAACTTGCATGTAAACGATTTTCTCCTTTTTTTTCATTATCATTCTGTTACAGTTAAATGTTTTTTTGAAGTTAATAAACATTGCATTAATTTCTTCAATCAGGTAAATTATTATTTCTTAAGGTGTAAAAATTGCAAGAAATTTACGGGCTCTGCGGGCCGAGTGACGTCGCAACACCCCTCTGTACTATAGGGCAAAAGGTTTTGCTCGGATTTTTCACCTAGGGTTATCTTCTGGATAGATGAGTCATCAGATAGATAATTCATGTTAAGGTAGTTGTGCCGCGACCCGCGACGGGGAATAAGCGGAAACGATGCGCGGTGAGCGGAGCACGCATATAACAAGAGAGAGTCTGACCGTTCATGCCCTATACCCGTAGATAGCGGGTAACTTTGATTAATTATTCCCGAAAAACTAAACGGTAGATCATTCCGATTTTTTTTTATCATCAATCCTGAAACATCCTTCTACCATATGCTAATTTTTTGTAAAAATCTATAGAACGGTTTTCGTACTAAAATTAGCGATGTGCGGTTTCTATATACTTAACATGGGGAACGCGTGTGAAAAGTTCCAACTTTGAGGGCGATTATTTCGCGTTCCAGACGGGAGAAAAATCTGAAATAATTTGAGATAATATGAGCTGCGAAAGAACAGTCGGCTTCTTGTCGACGGTTTTCTTACGCAACGTCTGACTTAAAAAACGAACAATCAATTAGTTTCAGAAATTGGAAGCCTCAATCTTTGTCAAAATAATCGCCGGAGTTAAAAACTTTGAAAATTAACAAAAAGGCGCAACATACAACAAACGAGGTTCAAATCATACTTCCTTTGATGTACCAAAATTTCGTTTGTCTTCATAAATTTTGAATTTTGCTTCAGCAGCGACAAAGATAGACTTCTAGTTTCTATAACTTTAGGGGTTTTTTTCTTTTTCAATTTAAATCAGCCATTCGACGGGAAAATGTCAACCACGAATAAAATTTTTCATCGCAACCTAGAAAAAGTATCACCCCCCCCCCCCCCCCCCCTTCTCGAAATTAGCTGCTATGGTCGTGGGACTTCAATAGTAGCGTTACCTCTTGATAAGAAAAAAAAATAATGTTTACGGTTGGGTTTGGTTTTTTTGGGTTTTGTTTAGATTCGATGTTCGGGTTGTTTATTCGCCTTTGGGTTTTTTTTTTCAAGTGCTTTAATGGAGCGGAATGTAGTGTGTTTTTTTTTTTACCAACAGAGGGCGCTTGTGACGAAATCTCACTTCATTGGCAACCAATTTTCAGCGAGCGCGCGCGACTACGGGAATTTTACCATCAAATATGCTTCTACTTGGCAATACACGTTTTTGAAATAATTCTAAATTCTCCTGTCTTCAAAATTTAAGCGTGCCTGCTCTGCATGATAAATTGTCCTGGAAATTTCTTGTTTTTTTTTTTTTCAGGGAATTTTACATTTCCTCAGAGTTAAAGCTCGAGGCGTTTTCAGCCAAAAGCTCCTACGAAAAGTGTATGGCAAGAGTCTCATGTGCCTGTCGGGACTCTTGCACAAAAATATATTCGAATCGTCTATACCGGAACAAGAAAACTGGCATATTCGTTTCTCGACGAGCATACAAAATCTTTTATTATGGCATTTTCAATACTGAAAAAAAAAAAAAAAAAAAAAAAAAAAACAGACGAGCATATTTCCGTAAATATGCAAAGTTAAATTACTCGCTTGATCAGCCGAGAGAAAAAATTAATCGAACAAACGGGTGTAAAATTATTCTAACCGGCGTGATCACCGCTATCGACTTCTCGAGATTTTTTTTACGCCCCTTTTCACTTTCGTTTCAATGCATTCTCATCCTCGTGCATTTATCCGTTTCGTTATTCGACTCCTTATTTGTCATTCGGTGGGTTTATTCCAGCTGTGACAGCAAGCGGTAGTTCGGATATTGTAGGTTCGGACGGTCGTGAGTTGGTTGTTATCTGGAAAAAAAAAAAACGAGAAAAAAAAATGGTTAAGAAAAGAAAGATTGCATAATTCCAAATGGAACCGACAATGATGTTACTATGTTTTTTGAGAATGGTGATTCAAGTATACATTTAACATGATCTCAATTGGTATTCGTTGCGGCCTACTCCCGAGACGCTTGGTTCGTCGCTTTCTCGCTTTAATGGGTCCATTCAAGCTGCACAACGATAGAGGACCGAGACTTCCGAAACTCAATGATCCACCGGCCAATAAAATTAAACAGCAAAGAAGCGTTGGAAATAATGTGACGCAGATAACGACCCGAACTATTCCAGCGTAGAACGGTGACATGCCCGCTGTTGAGAACAAAACAAAAAAAAACAAAAAAAAAAAAAACAACAACAAGCCTCAATAAACGTGATCCTGACGTATCGCATGTTGATTTTGGATGAAATTTCATGGAAAATCTATGATCTAACCGGTTACGTGATGGAGAAACGAGCTGATAGCTTTTCCGCTGAGTGTGAGCGGTTCGTATATGGCATGAGAGAGCATATGCGTCAATGCCACGGCCGGTGTTACTTCGAAAAACGGTGTCTTCATCCTAGCCTCGTAATATTTTATGCAATCGTCGTTGGCTGCAAACAATTTTTACGAAAAAAAAAGCAAAAATTTAGACGCATAATCGGCATTCCAGCAATGAGACAACGAAGCTCTGTTTATTCATCCGCATCGGCGATTCGCTGTGTGCAGTGCCATACTATAGCGGCTGAGAACGACTTGGAGCGCCCATGGTGGCGAGAATCCACATTTTTTGCTGGAGTCGCGTAGTGCAATTGAGGGCAATATAATAGAGAAGTCGCGGAAAGGAAATTTAAACTGTTGCGCGAAGTCATATAAGAATTTTTTCCGCTACGCAACTTTGGAACTCAAGTTTTACGCGTTTCCGACAGCAATTTATAAAGTTGAGCAGCGCAAAAACTAGATTCGTTGGATGTGCAAAAAACGAAGAAAGTAAAATTCTTGAGGTTAAACTTGCATATATTTTCTGGTATGAAAAATTCATGTCAGAATATTTATAATACAAATAATAGTATATTGTGCACCTAGGGCGTAAAGTGGGCTTTTTTAGACCGAGTGTGGAATTTGCAGTACAAGTCGAAGGCGAGCTAGCACGAGTCGAAGGTGAGCTAGCACGAGTCGAGGGTGAGCTCGCACGAGCCGAAGGCGAGTGCAGGAGCGAGCCGAAGACGAGTGCGTCTGCGAGCCGAAGACGAGTGCGTGTGCGAGCCGAAGACGAGTACTGCAAACACACGAGGTAAAAAAGTCCACTGAGCCCTTGGTGCACACCATATTTTTTGTAATGCATGTATAGATTTCTGTGTTTTTGTGCCTATAAGTGGGCGAAATACAATATCATATATTGTATATGTACGCACACGGTCGTTTTTACGAATTTCAGAAAGCGGGCTATAATGAAAATAAGCGGGCTATAATGAATCCATTATAGCCCGCTTATTTTTATAAAAGCGGGCTATAATGAAAATAAGCGGGCTATAATGAAAATAAGCGGGCTATAATAAAAATAAGCGGGCTATAATGGATTCATTATAGCCCGCTTATTTTCATTATAGCCCGCTTATTTTCATTATAGCCCGCTTTTTTCATTATAGCCCGCTTATTTTCATTATAGCCCGCTTATTCAAAAACCGGGCAATAATGAATTCATTATTGCCCGCTTTTTCGAGCCGGTCAAAAAAGGGTCACTTTACGCCCGCTTAATAGGTACAAAAAACGCAGAAATCGTGCATGCGTTACAAAAATTGATTTTTTTTTTTCCTTTTTAGTAGCTCTCATGATTGGCTACCTGAATATGCGGTGAGCACTTCGCGGGTAATCGTTCATCCACGTTACAATCAAGTCCGCGTTACGTCTTTCTTGTTCTCGATACGAGCCTCGTCGGTTCGTATGACAAGACCGACAAGGTTCATGCTTAGACTCAAATTGAGAAGGAAAAGTAGCCGTAAACCTATTTTCATTACATCGTAATACGTCGATTTATTTATTTTTTTTTTCAACGCAATTATAGTCAAGCTCACCTCAAAAAACTCTATGCAGCACGAATACAAACGTTCGTTTATTAAAATTAATTCAACAAGGTTTCGTCTGTGTAAATAAACGAGAGCTATTCCAGCAAAATTTGCGGAGTACATCCGGCCGCGGCGCCACTTGGCTTTCTGCACACAGCGAATAGAATGGCACGGGAGATATTCGAATTTTGTGAGGCCGACAGGAAATATGTGATTTTCCAACGTTTAGGCACTCTACGAAACGCGTTTGACATTGAAAGGTCCGAAAAAAAAGGTTTACTCTCGCAAAGCTTCGTTCGTCACGAAGGAGCAACGGTATTCGGTGAAAAATTTTCGTGGCATCGTAATGAAATATCAATAAAAATCTGAAGGAAAAAAAAAAATCAACGATGCTGAAAATATTCAAAATATTGAGCCTAAAATAGTCCTGAAAAAAACGATATAAAACAATTATGAAATGTGCAATTTTCAATTTACACCCTTTTAGAAAATTTAAATGTCTCCATTTACAATGGGAACCTTATGGAATACTGAAATTGTTATTTTCGGGATTAAATTGTAACGGGACGAATGACTTTGATACTCACATGGGAACCATGTCGTTAACCATTCCCACAAAGACATCGTGTCGGGTCGACAATGGGGCGGAAATTTCATGTGCATCATTTGCTTCGCCATATGATTGATCTCCGCTTCCTTCGGCGCAAGAGCGGGGCGAGTCCATAAGAATTCGACATGGCAGGAAAATTTGTGATATGAAAATTGAAATTAACGAGATAAAATGAAACAGATGCGATCGACTCGTCGAACGTAAATTACAATTCCCCAATGTTGCGTCGATGCGAACCTGTATGAGTCTCCACCACGTTATGAAAAAACTCATGATTAATATTGTCATCGTACCGAACGGCACGATCCTCCACAATTTGTATCTCAGTACTCTCAGTAAATGCACCACGTAGAATGTAAACGCGACAGCGGCGACCATTCCTTTCTGCAATTGGCACGAATTATTCGAGATTCATCGATATCCGGCAAGAATATGCAAAAATAAAAACTTCAGCGTTTCGCTGCCTAACATTATCGATCGCGTATATGCACGAAGAAGAAACCGCCGAACGAATCCAAGCGGTCGTGTCATACAACAGCCTGAACCATTCGCGAGCACCATCGTGCGCCGGTGTTCTTATAACTCCGTTGAGAATAGGATCAATCTCGCGAAGCGTTAATTGTCCATCGCCAAATTTTCTCAGATCCGCGAGCTCAGCAGCCGTAGCCTGCAGATCCAAATGGCCGATGAATAGCTGGCCCTCTTCCTAGAAAGGATTATGAGTGATACGTACACTCGCGGCAATGCGTCTCTCATCGATGAGCACGCTTAAATAATATTTTAACTAGGGTGTAACAAAAAAAAAAAAAAAGAAAAATTTTTGCTACGTTTCGAACGGATGGTTCTCGTCGACGCAAAGAGATTCCCCGCTCGAAAAATTTCGTCTGTTAAGGCTTTGTGAGTGAACCCGAAACTTTGTTCTTTTAGTTTTCCATTCAAGTTACACACGAATTAAAAAAAAAAAAAAATTTGATGGATTTTCATAACACCGTAGTTGTTTAATAATTTTCAAATGTGTAGAAAGTTTCTGAAAGCTGAGAGAATAACTTTTTAAATATATGAGAGTACATATGAAATTTTTTTTTTTTTCTATAATTTTAATTTATGCTTTTTATTAATTTTTTTTCGAATAAATAATTTCAAAAATTGTTTACAAGACAATATTTTCTTTTGATTGTTTTTTTTTCTTTTGATACGAAGAAAATTAAAGCTTCTATCACTGTTATTCGAGTCTAGGTTTCTTGACTAAGGGTACCAAGATTTCGATTGTGTTGAAGGACTTGAAAAAGATGTTGTTGGACAGGGTCTTCAGTAAGAGAACCATTAAATTGCTTCACTGTTGCGACATTCCTTTCAGCAACGTCATTAATAACTTGCAAGAGCAAAACATTTGCATTTTCCATATCCAGCTGTTCTAATTCGTGAATTTTTCAGATATCTAATGAACAAATATTAGCAATAACTCTAGCACAAAAAAATATCCATTTTCTGACTCAAAGTACATTCTATTATCTCATTTATTTTTGAATTTATTTTTATTCAAAAATTAGTCATTTTTCATGAAACTCTGGAGTCAATTTTGGATTCGATTGCTTCAGAAAAATTAAGATTCTTTTTCGTTTTTCATATTCTAGTATCGTCTTGACACTCTTGCTCAATACAATAGTCGAAATTCCATCGCTATATAAAAATAGAATATCAAATAGCTCTAAGTTATAAAAAGTAAAAAAAAAAAAAAATTATTGTACATACAGTTTTTTAACAGTTAAACGTCAACGGAAAATTATTTTTCGATTAAAGTTTAATTCTAAGAATTTTGAAGATCAAAACTTTAGCTTTCGAAATCTTTCTCTGGACTTGTAAAATATTGAATAACTACAAAACTATGTGAAATGAGCCGAAAATAGATTATTTCGTGTGTTAAATATATAGAAAACAAAAAAAAAAGTTTCGAAACCACTTAAATTTGATGGAAAAAAATTTTACTATGCGGGATCTTCTTCTTGACAAGACCCAGTAACTTAAGTGAGTTCTAACGGTTCGTAACTAGTCAAGCTCGAGTGCTGTTGAGTTTGACTAACTTGGTACATTGATCTGGCAACGTTGCGCAACGGTCTGCGGCGCATGTTTCTTTTAGCATCGTTTTTATGCATTATTCAAGTTTTTTTAAAGTAATATTATTCATTACATTCAATAATTAATTATTTTCTCCCAAACAACCAATGTATAATTGCACTGAGAACATTGAGAAATCCTCGGGCATGGATGATCTATCGAGCGGTTCATATTTTAAATTGCGCGCTAACCTAAGACGTTGCCAAATCTGCTAGATATTGGTCAGCGGTCAATTAAGTTTGGCATTACTTTATTTATTTATGCACTTATGGGCCATCAATCAATATTCTCAAACATGCAAAATGTTCTTCAAACATTCTACTCATATCTCATAAAGTTTCATCTATATATCAACGGTAGTTTCCGTCAACTTTGTAATTGAATCTGTAGATAGCGTGGATTTCCGTATAAGAGCATGTTAAATGTATAAAAGTAAAAACTCTAATAACTTTTTTTCTTTTCCACCTAACTTCATAAAAATGTAACCGAGTCATGTTTCGATCGCAATCGACCCGTACATCAATTTTTATCGAAATCTAAACGGTAAATCGCTATGCGATGGAACTACCTTGAAAAGTAGTAGCATGAAAAATTGAAAAAACAAAAGTCAAACTGACGCACCCTAATTTTTCCCCTCCGTTGAACAAAAAAAAAGAGGGTCGAGCCGTAATGACTCTCGAAACATGCGGCTACTATTTATTTCCAAAACGTACTCGTTTTTCTCAGTGTAAACGGCATTTTACTCGCCGCTTTCTGTCCGATGCTAAGTTGCTCAACTTTGAACTTTTATACCTCATGTTAATCGTAATTTGTTTTTTTGTTTTCCTTCACCCTTAACTATTCGCGCGTCAGGACCATGGGGGAAATAATTACTCGGACTCGCACGTAATGTAGTGATCACGAGAATTAACGATTTAATCAATTGAAAAATAACGAGTTCGATATATAATACGGAGGTCGGTTCGATTAATGAAATACACGCTCAGGTATCGCTCGGTACATGCTCACGCTCGATTCTATTTCGTCTCCCCGTTTAGCTCGGTTATCCAACTCACAGGACATACGCACAAGCGCACTTTCGTTCTCACGCTTCACAACTCTCTTTTTCTCTCTCGCTCTCTCGTATTTTAGATTTTTCTCTTTAACGCTCAGCAATAATGGGAAAAACGTTTTTATTTTAAATCCCAAAAAATTTTTTTTCAAAGAAACTTTTGAATTTCAGCTTGAAAAGTAGAAAACGATGGATTAGGATTTTGGACTTACCTTGAAGCTTGTTCTTGACAGTAGCGTTTTGACCAATCTTCTGGACATTAATTCGTCCGCGAGATCCATGTGCTGGGGTCCGTTGCGCAGAGAAATTCTGCACGAGCGGAGTTCCCTGTCGCAGGAACCGCAGTCGTCTCCATTTTCAACCTGGTATCTGTCACTGCGCGAAAATACATGCAAATTAGTCGAGCTTGGCGAGAACCGTGGGGAACAAAAGGAACAAGAGTCGACAAACTTTTGCTTGAAAGAGTTTGACACTTCCTTCCCAGTTTCCTTATCGTAATAGAACGAATGGCGATCGACGTATTCGTTTGTGGACCTGTACGGAGGGGAAATGTATACGTGGCTTGCGCTACAGATTTTCAGCACTGCTAGTCGATTTGGGAATACCCTGAGTATATTGTAATTTCGCTGACAATTTAGATTATGTACGATTCGCTAGGATAAATCGTGTTAACGTTGAGTTATTATACGTTTTGAGATGCAATATTTCTTACTCGAGTATTGATGTTTCCGTGGAATATAAATCGCGTTCCGCTCGGCATACAATGACGAAATGCACTATCACTGATATAAAACATAATTTTTCCATGTTAAAAATGTCAGAATTGTCACGGCTATGTTTTTGTCTGAAGCGGAAAGTTGCGTCGACAGCACCATTTACACCGTAAAGACGAGGGCAACGATCTCGGTACGGGTATTACGTATCACGTACAGGAGGAAATGTACTTGCCTCGAGTCGCTACTGCAACTCTTGATTTGACAGAAATATCCTTAGGAAATACCCGACTTTCGTCGATTTGTTGACAAATGTGACGTAGTACCTCTACCGGCACCGGACATCTTGGACGTTTTCATTAGAACGACGCGCGGCACGGAAATAACCAATCGCGGAACGATTCTCGATTAGCGATGTGAGCGGTAAACGTGACCGGTATTTTTACCGTAAAAACACGGTAACGTGACCGATACCAAAATTACCACATTTACCTTTATATTTCTAGAGAATCTTTGATTTCCCGCTCTCATTGCTCGTTCGTCTTGTCGACATATAAGCTAAGTTTTTGTTGTTGAAACCGTTCAAGTGTATAATAATCATGAAATTATAACATATAATGAAAACGAAATGAGAGATATAAGACGTGCGTAATTTTATCTCGTACCCTATAATAAATCAACAATAGGGATCCGCATACGATGAGAAAGCTCGACTCAGATGGCAGCATCATCGATTGCGCCTTTTTCGCGGTTTTTTTAGATGACAAAGTGGCATTAGAATAAAACGATCTCAATGACAATTATTTATCGTTGACAGTGCTACAATTGCAAGCAGAACTGAAAAAAACGGGGAGCTGTAATAAAAGAAAAAAAAAAAAAAGAATGATTTGATAAAATGGTACGAAATTTTAAAAATATCATTTTTGATACATAAATGAAAGTATAACCTCACAAATAGCATCATAAGAATTTCTAGAAGAATAATGAAATATATTTTTCCTTTGAAGTGTTCTTCTAAGATGTGAATGATAATTTTCAATTATCAGATGCCCCATGCATCAGTAATGATCCTGATCCAGAATTTTGGTGTCCAAGTGATACCGATTATCGCGACGTCAAT
Source organism: Rhorus exstirpatorius (assembly GCA_963564615.1). Taxonomy (NCBI): domain Eukaryota; kingdom Metazoa; phylum Arthropoda; class Insecta; order Hymenoptera; family Ichneumonidae; genus Rhorus; species Rhorus exstirpatorius. Next base: position 31,787,526 of record OY751317.1, read on the forward strand.
GCTAGTACGAGCATGTCGATCGTTAAAAAAATTCCCTTTCCTTTACACAGCGGAACACAACAGTTACACATAATGGGTTAATTCAATTTAATTATCCAATAGCGTTTTAATTTCGGTATATCTTGCGTTTGAACGTGCTGAGTCCTTTGTTCACTTACACCTCACCTAACCTAACGTGTTACATGTATATCGTTTAATTTTATTTTACCCAATCACATGTGAACCACGCAAATGAACAAAATTATTAAACATGTGTATTATTTTGAATTGCTTTCGTAATATTTTTTTATTAATTAGAGCTTCTTTTTCAATAAAAATGTTTATTTCGATAAAAATGATTCAAAAATTCCGCTAAAAGGCGCAATCTATGATGCTGCCACCCACGCGGCTGAGTTTGGCAGTGCAGATGGTGCAGATCCCTGTTTGGCACCTTTAATCTAGCATCGATTTAGTTGTAAATGACCGGTCACATTTTTTTGTGACGGTAAATTTACGAAAAATAATCGTGACCGGTATTTTTGCATTTAAATAGGTGTATGACCCTATTTTTACAGTAAATTTACCAAGAACAATTTGTGAATGTCATTTCACAACACCATATTTCATGATAAAAAATTACGTCAATTTACGGCATTTACACAATTACGTAATTTTACAGCATCAGAAATTTACCGTATTTCTAAATCTCGAATTTGCATTGGGTAACCGCGGTATCGACCGTATCGACGGACGCAGAATAAAGTTTTCGTCGTCAAATGGCGGAAATTGAGAAAGGAGAAGGAAGTACAGCGGGACTTTCCAGTTCCGGTACCAGGCCGGTACCAGGCGCCAAAATTTGAGGACGCGGGAGAATTAATTGGACATTTCTTGGTAAGAACGCGTTCGAATTCATGGTGAAGTCAAAGTCAGAGAAACATTTGAAAATTATTTTTAGCCAATTTCATCAATATTTGCTTCGTGTCAAAAACATGAACTGCGAAAGAATCGTCGGCTCTTGGCTGACGGTTTTTTTACGCAGCGACTGACTTGAAAAACGAAAAATTATTTAAATTCAGAAATTGAAAGCCTCAATCTTTGTCAAAAATAATTGGCAAAGTCGAAAACTTTGAAAATTAACAAAACCGTGCAACATACAACAAAGTTCAAATCATACTTCTCCCTCGATATACCAAAACTTTGTTCATTTTTACAAATCTTGAACTTTGCTTCAGCAGCGACAAAGTTATAGACTTTTAGTTTCTATAATTTTAGGGTTTTTTTTTTTTCATTTCAATTCAGATCAGCCGTTCGACGGGAAAATGTCAGCCATGAACAAACTTCTCTTTATCCCAGCCTTTATTTTTTCTACGCAGTGTCAAATTACGATACTTTTACCATTAAAAAACAAGAAATAGTCTTCCACTTTGCCAATTTGAATGAATTCTAAATTTTCCTCTCTCCAAAATTTCAACCCGCCTCCGCATGACAAATATCCTGCAAAATTTTTGTTTTTTTCCGGAAGTTTTACACTTCCTCAGAGCCGAAGCTCGAGGAATTCAGCCGAGCTCCTCTACGAAAAGTTTGGCAAGAGTGCCGTGCCTGTTTGCGCCTCTTGTGCAAAAAAAAAAAAAAAAAACATTTGCGCAAAAACCGAAACCGGAACAAGAAAAACATGCGCCATTAATTTTTTTCGCGAGTATACGAAAACGTTTGCTCTTTTATTGTCGCATACTCGATACTGTACAAAAAAAAAAAAAAATATAACAGAAGAGCATAATTCCGTAAAAATGAAAAATTAAATTACTCACATAATCAGCCGAGGGACAACTTATTCGAATAAAAAAAAAACATGCAAAATTATTCTAACCAGCGTGATCTCCGCTTCCGACTTCTCGAGATTTTTTCGCCTCGCTTTTCACTTCCGTCTCAACGGGCTCATCAGCCTCGGTGTCGGAATTATCGTTCCTCAATGTATCATCAAGACTGCCATTGACTTCGCTAATTACTGATTTCACGGTGCATTCGTCCGTTTCGTTTTTCATCTCCTGATCGTCGGTTTTATCGTTCAGTGCCAGTTTATTCGAGCCGCGGGAACGCGGCTGCTCGATCATTCCACGTTCGGGCTGTTGCTGCGCGTTGGTGGATACCTGAACGACGGAAACAAAAAAAAGAAAAAAAAAAAAAAAACGTTTTAAACAGAAGAAACATTTAATCATTCCAAATGGAAAGCGTCAATATGATGGTCGTTATATTTCGGAAAATAATGTTTCAAATACATTTAACAAGATTTCAATTGGTGCACGTTGCGCCTTACTCTCGAGACTCTTGTTTCGTCTCTTTTCTCCATTAATCGGTCCTTTCAAGCTGAAAAATGACAGAGGACCGAAACCTCCGAGAGTCAGCGATCCACCGGCCAATACAATGAAACAGCAGATAAGTCCTGGCAAAAATGTGACGCAGATAAAGATCTGAACGATTCCAGCGAAGAACGGTGACATGTCGGCTGTTGAAAATTAAAAAAAAAAAAAAAAAAATAATAATAATAATAAAAACAAGTCTCGATAAACGTGATCCTGACGTATGCTCGTGTGATTATTGTCAAAATTTCATGGAAAATCGATGATCTCACCGGTTACGTGATGGAGAAACGAGGCAACGGCTTTTCCGCTGAGTGCGATCGGTTCGTATAAAACATGCGAGAGCATATGCGACAATGCCAGGGCCGGTGTTACTTGGAGAAACGGTGTCTTCATTCTCGCTTCGTGATATTTTTTGCAATCATCGCTAGCTGCGATTGATTATTACGAAAAAAAAAAAAAAAAAAAAAAAAACAAAAATTATACCCATAATCGCATTGCAACAATGAGACAATGAAACTCTGTTTTTTTTTTGTTATTCGCGCAAGGGCTAGGATGGCTTGAAGAGCTTTGAATTTTGCGAGGTCGACGCAAAAATGTGATTTTCCGGCGTTTTCACACTTTATGAACTCAATTTAGAGCCCTCGAGGCTCTGAACCAAATATTTACCATCGTCAAGTTACGTCCATGAGGAGGCAATAACATTCAGTGAAAATATTAGTTCTTTGTAATCAAATTAAAAAGAGACAAAAAAAATCTGCGGCAAAAACAAAATCACAGACGCTGAAGATATCCGAAACGTTGAGGCAAAAAAAAAAGTATGAGAAAAAATAATAAAGCTACCTCAAAATGTCCATGTTTCAATTCGCACCCTTTTTATTTTTCTTATTAGGCTAAAAATACGGCAACTTTTTCCCCATAACTGCATCCCACCTTGTACATTGCTAATTGTCCGAAAATTCGAATCGCTCTATTCACGGTGGGAGCCCGGTTAATGCGCTTGAAACGCTGCGAGTGTCTCATGGAATACTTGAATCGTTATTCACGGGATTGGACTGCACGAGGCGAACAACATTGATACTCACATGAGAACCATGTCGTGAATTTATCCAAGAAAGACATTTTGTCGGGTTGACAATGAATCGGCAGTTTCAAGTGTTTCATTTGCAGGGTCGAATGGCTTATCTCCGCTTCCTTCGGCGCAAGATCGAATCCATAAAAAAAAATCAACGTCGTGGAAAAATGTGAAATATGAAAATTGGAAGAAACGCGATAAAGTGAAATAAATGCAAAATTGTCTCGTCGAACGTAAATTACAGTTTGTAATGTTGCGCCGATGATGCGTACCTGTATAAGTTTCCACCACGTTATAAAAAAACTCATGACCATTATCGTCATCATACCAAACGGCACGATCGTCCACAAGTTATATCTCATTTTTCTCAAAGCATGTACGACGTACAATGTAAATAAGACAGCGACGACCATTCCTTTCTGCGATCGACAAAAATTAGACAAATACTTGGCAGAATTAGGCGTACGAATGAAATTTTTTTTTTTTTTCAATCATCGGGGCGCATAATGCAGAGTAAGTAAAAATAATGAGGACGTATTTTTTTATTTTTCGTTAAAAATGACAGATGCACCTGTCATAGGCAATTTAATTTCACGGATTTTGATATATATATATAGATATAGCGTAAGATGTGCGACGTCATAATGTTAGATTTTTAAATTTTTTATATTAACGGCAGTTTTGATTCAAATAAAAAAATAAAAAATACGCACTAAATTTTTTTTTCTAAACTACCAGATTTTGAAATAAAAGAAATTTCATTTATACTCCCAATTTACCAGAAAAAAAAAAATATATATATATATCGACCTGTTGCTTACATTGTCAATCACGTATGTGCATAAAGAAAGGACTGCCGAATATATCCAAGCGGTCATGTCGTAAATTAACCTCGCTGATTCGTAAATACCATTGTGCGTCGGTGTTCTCATAACTCTGTTGAGAATAGGATCAACCTCGCGAAGCGTCGATTGTCCATTACCAAATTTTCTCAAAGTTTCAAGCTCAAGATCCGTAGCTTTGACTTCCAAATAGCCGATAGATAGCTGATCCTCGTGCTAGAGAGGATCGATAGAAATATGTACACTGGTGGCAATACATATGAGTACATTTACACGGCAGTGTTATTCCATTTTTACCGTAACCGATGTAGTTGAACCGTTTTAAGCGGTGCTGTTTACGCTTACGAGAATAATCAACTCAAGCTGGAATTGTTATTCCGATTTGAAGTACGCTCTAAGTTCGATGGCGTACAAAACAAGAAATCTCAAAATTTCACTACAGACATTGGGCTTTCAAATGTAAATGCCGAAGTACATTTATACGCGATGAAATAGAGAACTCGCATTATTTTAAACTTTTAAATTATTTAAAAGATAATTATTCAAAAACATCATTTGCACAGCGTTTTTTTCATTTACTTATAATTATTTAATCAATTATACCAGCTTGAAAATTGGGTTGCATTTAAAACGTATATCACGTGACAGTGACGTCACAACAGCCCAGTGCAGCAGCGCCTCTAGCGGTAAAATTAAGAAACTCAAGGAACCAATCCATTCCTAACCCAAAAAATCTTCGTGATTCGTAAATATGTAATATAGTCTGTGAATAGGGTTCAAACATGACTAATGTATACCTGAACAATCGAAGAAAGTGTACAAATATTGTTTTGTACCATTTTGCAAAAGCACAACTGTATCTACACCGAAAAAAAGGGTTTATATGCGTCAGCAGGAACGTCTCTGAATCTATTCTTGGCAAATTTGCAGATGTCGCTTTTATGTAGCGTTGATTAATTTTTTTTTTTAAATTAAAGCATATGCCGTAATGTATATAACACACCCTCGTGCACCAATGATTTACTTTCGCGAATTTTTTCACCGACAGATATCCTATCCTTCTGACATGGGTTATCCGGCGGATAACTATACATATCCGGAAGATAACTCTTAGGTGAAAAAAAACGGGCATAACCTTACCGCAGTACCGAGGGGGTGTTATGACGTCACTCGGCCCGCAAAGCGCGTAAATTTCTTACAATTTTTACATCTTAAGATATAACAATAATTTACTCGCTTAAAGAAATTAATGCAATGTTTATTAACTTCAGAAGATATTTAACGATGACAGAATGATAGAAAAAAAAAAGGAGAAAATCGTTTACATGCTAGTTTTCTATTCCTATATTCCGCAGATACTTTTATTTTTTGAGATTGACCAAATGGATGTATGTCCATGCAGTTTACATACATCTTTACTTCGTCTTTGTTCCAGATTAGTTGCGCTGAAACTGTCGGCCAAGAGGCTTAGCTATCCGTAACTATCCATAAAGCGGATGTTAGGTACCATCTACACGCGCTTTAACATCTGGTTCAACTACACCGGTCATAGTAAACACCGGGATAAGAGCGCCGTGTAAGCGTGCGCTCCGTGTCTTTTATATGAGCACGCCCGTATAAGATTTTTATCATCCATTGAGCAAACAAAAAAAAAAAAAGGGTCGAGTCGTAATGACTCACGAAACATGCGGCTACTATTTTTTTCCCCAAAATATACTCTTTTTCCTAGCGTAAAAGGCATTTTGCTCGCTGCTGTCCAGCCGATGTTAAGTTACGCAAATTTGAACTCGTATATCTCATCAATAATTGGTAAAATATTCTTTTCCCCGGAGAAAAATTTTCCTCGAAAAAAAACTTGAATCACGGCTTGATGGAGTTCTATCGGTGCGTAACTAGTCAAGCTCGAGTGCTGTTGAGTTTGACTAACTCGGTACATTGATCTGGCAATGTTGCACAACGGTCCGCTGCGCATGTTTCCTTTAGCGTTGTTTCTATGCGTTATTCAAGCTTTTTTCAAGTAATATTATTTATTACATTTAACAATTAATTATTTTCTCCCAAACAATCAATGTATAATTGCACTGAGAACGTTGAGAAATCCTCGGCCATGGATGCTCTATCGAGCGTGTCATATTTTAAATTGCGCGCCGACCTAAGGCGTTGCCACATTTGCTAAATATTTGCCAGCGGTCAATTAAGTTTGGCATTACTTGATTTATTTATGCACTTATAGGCCATAAATCAATATTCTCAAACATGCAAAATGTTCTTCAAACATTATACTCATATCTCATAAAGTTTCATCTATATATCAACGGTAGTTTCCGTTAACTTTGTAATTGAATCTGTAGAAAGCGTGGATTTCCGTATGACAGCATGTTAAATGTATAAAAATAAAAACTCTAATAACTTTTTTTCTTTTCCACCTAACTTCATAAAAATGTAACCGAGTCATGTTTCGATCGCAATCGACCCGTACATCAATTTTTATCGAAATCTAAACGGTAAATCGCTATGCGATGGAACTACCTTAAAAAGTAGTAGCATGAAAAATTAAAAAACAAAAGTCAAACTGACGCACCCTAATTTTTGCCCTCCGTTAAAAAAAAAATAAAAGGTCGAGTCATAATGACTCTCGAAACATGCGGCCACTATTTATCTCGAAAACGTACTCTTTTTCCTCAGCATCAACGGCATTTTACTCGCCGCTGTCTGTCCGATGCTAAGTTGCTCAACTTTGAACTTCATACCTCACGTTAATCGTAATTTATTTTTTTGTTTTCCTTCACCCTTAACTATTCGCGCGTCAGAACCGTGGGGTAAATAATTACTCGGACTCGCACGTAATGTAGTGATCACGAGAATTAACGATTTAATCAATTGAAAAATAACGAGTTCGATATATAATACGGAGGTCGGTTCGATTAATGAAATACACGCTCAGTTATCGCTCGATACATGCTCACGCTCGATTATATTTCGATTTTTTCTTTTCCCCCTAACTTCGTAAAAATGTAACTGAGTCATGTTTCGATCGCAATCGACCCGTACATCAATTTTTATCGAAATCTAAACGGTAAATCGCTATGCGATGGAACTGCCTTAAAAAGTAGAAAATAAGGAATTAGGATTTCGGGCTTACCTTGAATTTTATTCTCGACAGTAGCGTGTTGACGAATCTTCTGGATAGTAGCTCGTCCGCGATATCCGTTGGCCGGGGATTGTTGCGTTGAGATATCTTGCACATGCGAAGTTCCCTTTCGCAGGAGCTACTATCCTCCTCATCGCCGCCTATATATTTGCTACTGCGTTAAAATACACAAGGATGAGTCGAGTTTTGCGATAACTGCGGATAACAAGAGGAACAAGATTTGACAAACATTTGCCGGAAGTAAGAGGTGGGCACTTCCTTTCCCGCATCCTTGTCGTAATAGAACGAATGGGGATCGACGTATTCATCCGCGGATCTGCATAGAGGGAGAATTTACTCGTTTCGCGGGCAAAAACCATGTTCACAGATATTATGCTTCATTGCAGCTTTTTTTTTTTTTTTCATTCAGCTTAACAGACTTTTTCTGGGTATTTTGTAATTTCGCTTATAATTTAGGTTATGTACGATTCGCGAGAATACATTTGTGTCAACGTTGTGTTATTATATACTTTATAATGCGGTATATCTCTTACTCGAGTGTCGATGTTTCCGTGGGAAAGAAATCGCGTTCCGCTTGACATACAATGATGAAATGCACTATCACTGATATTAAGCAAAATTTTTCCATGTTGAAAATGCCAGAGTTCTCCCTGATAATTTTTTTTTTTTTTCCTGAATCGAAAAGTTGCGGTTAGCACCATTTACACCGTAAACACGAGGGGTTAATGACTTCGGTACGGGTTATTACGTATTTCACAGAACCAGCTTTCGCGGTTTTCGTCCATTTGTTGACAAGTGTGACGTAGGAACGGTAGGAACACAACCGCTGCCAGTATGACGCGCGGGCACGGAAATAACCAATCGCCGAAGGCGAATTCGCGTCGGGCAACCTGGGTATATCGACGAATGCAGGAGAAAGTTTTTGAAGTTTAGCGTGTCCGCGTCCTGTGTGAAGACGCCATAAAGTTTATCGGGTAGTAGGCCCATATCGTCGCAAGATGGGGACAATTGAGAAAGGAGAACGAAGTACAACGCGACTTTCTCCTCTCTGTGTATAAAGGCAGAGGCCGAAACGTGTTTGAATAATCACTTTGAACTCATGGGTTAAGGTAAAATAAAAGAAACATTTGATTAGTTTTGTTCGCCATAGAATTGTTTTGTGATACATTTTTCCTTCTGCTAATCACGATATGAAAGATCTACTCTCGTAATAATCGTATTTATACATGCATGGGTTTATAGAGGCGATCAAATCGATTTTTTTTTTCCGGCACTGATAAAAATTCTTGTAGGGGAAAGCCATGCGAGAGGCAAAGTTAACATTTCAAATGTTTTATAGCCGAGTGATGTTAATAAGGAGTCTATATTTTCAATAAGTATTTGTGCTAAAGGACTTCGAAGTGTTTCAACACAAATGCTTAGTACATAAATAGAGACTCATTAACATATCGCTCAGCTAGCAAATATTTGATACGACCATGTATAATGAATTTAATTATTGATCAGTAATTCATTAATTTTGTTATTATTTTTTAAGATTACTTTATTTCATTGCATAAAATACAATTTTCCATATCATCGAGTAATAATAATAATAATAATATAAAAAAAATTAATATCAATATATAATTTAGCTTTTTTTTTTAAAAAAGCACTATTAGGCCATCGTTTACTTAATTTACAGTTATTTTTGTATACTTTCATCAAATCATAATCGTCACGTAATAATTTTTGTTGGGAATTGATCCATCATTTTCACGGACTTCCAATAATTTTCGTCCAATAAATAATTAAATTAATTACACTATTAGTTTAAAATGAAATTGATATCTATTTCCATACATTCCAATATTCAGAACATCGTGAGTAACGAACTGAACATTTTACGATGCGATAGTCGTTTTCATTCCGTTTATTCTTTTTCCATTTGTTTAGTCTACGATAATTGAGGAAATTAAAAATATACTATTTTGTCAAAATTGAGCTTGTCGTTCTCGATAAGCACATAATGTATACATTAATAATGATACACAGCCCGTAAATTGCACTTTCCCATCGCCATATTCCAATACCATGCATATCCGGTTATTTCGATTCCCGCGATACTTTTGAGCTTCATTCATATGCAATTCACATGTTGCTTCCTTTATCAATCATGATCAAAACACATTTTTATGCTCACACACATTTTTACGTGTGCGAGGATGCATTTTTTTTCGCGTTTACGTATGCGAGCGTGCGCAATCTATTTTCGTCCAATCTTTGCGTCGATCGTTCCACAACGATTCGCACGTGAACTAAATATATATATATGTGTGTGAACAGAGCGCGCGAGTGGTGTTGTCAATTCGATGCTCTCTCTACTATTCCTACTCGCGTTTTGTGTGATGATTGCGCGAGTACGAAAATAAATCATGAGTTGTACAATGGGAGCCTTTGTCGACTCGTCGTTGTCCAGTCATTTCAGAGTTTTTTTTCCATGCATTAACTCCGACAAGGAGGGATATTGTTTTATCCACTTAAATGTGGCCTCAATAACATAGACCTTCTTTTCTCTCTTGACCGTGGACCAGAAGTTATCTTAATTTCAAAATAAGTTTAAAGATTTACGTTTTTTCCACATTACTTTTTTGCAAGTAGCTTTACCGCCATAACATTTAATATCAGTCTTGCAGAAGAGATTTCCTATTAAACTAAGTAAGAAAAAAAATCCTGATCCGATGAAAATTGGCGGAGTTATCACCGATCGAAAATCGGACGTTATAAGCGAATAATCGATATTCCAGTTGGAGACGAATGCTTTCCGCGTATTCTACGGCAAAATTGATAAACATAAAAGTTCGAAGAAGACGAGGTTTTTTGAAAAATTAAAAAATAAAAAATATCCCGATCGGACCACAATTGGCGGAGCTGGCCCCGATGAAAGATCGACGAAAAATCTAAAAGCAGCATATAAACTTCGAGTTGTAGGCAAATAACTCAAATCCGGTTGATTCCACGGCCAAAACCGCTGGTATAGTAAATGTTAAAGAAGATCAAATTTACTATACAAGGCCGTATACGTTGGTGTGTCTCAAATGATTGAGTTCCCTGATATCACGGCATGCAGTATCGGTATTATATGAATGGTTGTGAAGAAGGTTAAATAATGAAATAAATTCGAGATAACGGTAATGCGAGTAATGGTTTATTGAAATATGGTAAGAAATTTACGATGGTTAAGAAATTTACAATGGTTAATTGAAATATGGTAAGAAATTTACGATTTTTGTCCACCTTTCATAGTGCTTGACTCCGCCAATTCTGACCCGATCGAGACAATGTTTTTTTTTTTTTAATTAATTTTGTAGAAAATCTCCTACTCATCAAAGTTTATATAGACAATTTTGGACGTAGAATAAAACCGGTAGTTAGTTGTTACTCGTCTCAAATTGGAATCTTGAGAAAATTGGCGGATCTCGGCTTATTTCATACGATCTTCGATCGGCGATAACTCTGCGCCAATTTTCGTATAATCAGGATTTTTTTTTTCAGTCTTGTCGGGTTTAATCTCCTAATCAGTTTAATCTCCTAATTCTTGAAAATTAATAATCACTATTTCGTGGATAAAATTAGTTTCAAAATACTAATTTTGAAGAAAAAAAAAAATTTGTTTAATTTGTTTTAAAATTATGCTAACTTCCGATCCCCGGACGATGGGTAAAACTGAGTTCTATGTTATTGAGGTCACGATGGAGTGAATAAAACGATCTCCTGCTTTATCTGAGTTAACGCAGAAAAAAAAACACTTTTTTGGGCTAAGTAACGGTCGTCGAGTGGCACGAAATTAACGAATTTCGTGCTACTCGACGAGTGCTATTTAGCGAACTGTATCATGATCCAAGAGATTTACGGATTTGAACGAATCATTCTCAGATATCGTTAATATTTAAACGATTATTAGACCCTGCAACTGATCGCAGTGGACGGGCCGGTCGATGTGCTGCTTCAGCGATCTACCAAGCACTATTAGCCATGGTCAGTACTGAGATCGGCGAGCGTTTAGCCGTAAACTGGCTTGCGCGCGCTAAAATACTAACGAGCGGAACGAAATCTTTCTGATTTTCTGATGACAATACAACTGAAATTCAGTAAAAAATATAGCCACTTATTTTGCCCAGATTTTGTGCAGTTTTCTTATGCCCTCGTGAAAATGCGTTACAGTATATATAAGGGAAGTTTATTGGGAAAGAGTCGTTGCGGAAAATCCTCTGGCGGAGTGGGGTCAAGAATGAAATAGAAATGTGAATAACAAAGAGGAAGGGACCTAAAAACCTGGAAGAAGGTGTGCGATGGAAAAAGTAAGGGAAAAATAATTAGGCCTTACAGAATTAACTGAACCAGGGCTTTAAATGCTGCGCTTTTGCCCGAAATGTCAACCATCTCCGCAAATATTTTGGTGAAAAATTATCACGGTTATTTTGACCTTTCTCTTTGCTCTATAAATATGCTCGGAGTTTAATATCTACTCACCTGAAATGTTGACACACATAAGTCGATTGAAGGATTAAAAAAGTGACATGAGAATTTTTTTTTTTTTTGCATCTATTCTTTTATTTGTCTCTCTCTCTCTCGGTCTCTTTCCCCGATGAATCGATCGATCGTCGATAAAAAAATGTTTGTTCAAACGAGAACGAGTATCTACAACTGGCGCAAAATTGATTGGCGACCGTAAAAAAAATGAAAAAAAATTCCACGAGTCGGCAGATTTACAATATTTTTTTTACGTTTGGCGGGAAAGAGAGGTAATTTTTCGATTCGCGTTCGACCCTGACGAGTTTGCATCAACCCCTTTGGGCTCTCGTTCGTTGGGATATATAACCATCCTGCTCGAATATGTATAAAGGTGGTTCATCCGGCCGATTCGAAGTTAGAGAGAGAGAGAGAGAGAGAGAGAGAGAGAGAGAGAGAGAGAGAGAGAGAGAGAGAGAGAGAGAGAGAGAGAGAGAGAGAGAGAGAGAGAAAGAGAGAAATGAGATCGTGTCATACCTATATATTGACTATGGGGAAAAGCAACTCATTCGACATTTCCCTCTCGCTTGGTACTCGGAGCCTCGCTCAACAGCTCGAGCGAGGGTTTGTTATCGTTGTTCCATTTTTTTTATCCCCCAAGCCACGCGTATACACTCGAGCTGAGAACCTTTGTTGAAATGGCATTGTTGAGCCGAGCCGTTTTGAGGTTATGTTTCATTCAGATTCAATAAGAGGCCAGGAATTTTTTTGTTTTTTCATTTCGACCAAATTGAAATCTAGAAACTTTTTTGAGCCCAAATTTTCGACCATTTCTTTTAGCCTAAAGTTAACTCTATCGCAACAGTAATAAACACGAAACATTAATTTCCTTGTAATAATTACAATAGCGGAATTCAAACAATTTTAAAAGCAATTTTCGTTGAAATAATAATAGTTATTTATTGAACAAGAGCATAGTGTTGCATGCTATTATTGCTTAATGATGCTCTTGTTTGCGGATTAGAGCCTGTGGACAGCAGACATTATTGCTTAATGTCTGCTCTTGTTCAATAATAACGAAAGTTGTTTTTTTTTGCTGGTGTTACAACGTTATTTTAGTCCTGCATCGCTATCACCAATACCGGTATGGGGTACAAGCGTATTTTACGATCAACAACTATGCTCTTGTTCAATAATAACGAAAGTTATTATTGAACAAGAACTATGCTCTTGTTCAATTGAACAAGAGCATAGTTCTTGTTCAATAATAACTTTCGTTATTATTAATAATAACGAAAGTTATTATTGAACAAGAGCATAGTTGTTGATCGTAAAATACGCTTGTACCCCATACCCCATACCGGTATTGGTGATAGCGATACAGGACTAAAATAACGTTGTAACAACAGCAAAAAAAATTACGCGAATTCAAAATTGTTACAAGCCATTGCCATGCAATGCTTAGAGATGGGCATCCCTCTCGTTACATTGAAAATAGTCTTTGATTTATTTTCCTTATCAGTTGCTTATTTTCAATTAATTTATAATATTTACTTTTAACCTCATCGTGCTAATGACTATTTTTTGAGTGCCGTGCCTGAAAAAAAAATCACAAAAACTATTAAATGTATGCTAGTAGGGAGTATGGCGTGAAATTAGCGGTCGCTACATTAAGTTTTCATATTTTTTTTTTCATCGAACACACTGGGGCAATAAATATTTACATCAGGAAATAAAGAGTAAAAACATACGATTGCAAGTATCAGCGAAGGTTACTTTTATAAAATAATTAATAATAAATAAATGATAAATAAAATAGACAAAAATAGTTCTTTGCAATGTAGCGAGGGATGCCCATCTCTGGCTATGTCCACCAAAATTGTCGTTGTATTGCCCAAATATATATTTTTTTTCTATAGGCTTAGAGGAGGTTCTTAATATCTACTATATAAAAATAATCAAATAACCACTATGGTTCCATCGTAAAATACTCGATAGCAAAAAAGAAAGGAAAAATACAAAGTCTTGAAATCAACAAATTTGAATTTCCGGATGCAATTCAGTATAAAGAAGAAAAAAAATCGTCCAAATGTAAGACTTGCTTTGGTTTTGAAAATTTAATGAAGCTTCGCCTGTGAGAAAGAAGCTAAAAATGGAAAAGCTCACTCGTCATTCAGAGAGGGCGCTTTATGAGGGAAATAAAGTAACGAGAAAGCACTAGGCAATTTTCGAAATTGCACGCATGTTTCTGGCACTGATAGCGCATGACCGATGCATGAGGCAGGACTAGGGCATCGTGCAGTAACGATATTGTTGTGAAGTCAAAATAAAAAATAAAAAACCAAATGGTCGCGTGATTCCTATTGATCTCGCAATCAGTGAAGGTTTAATTGGTGAAATCTTCGGATCGTCAACTTCGAGGAGACTTTTTCTCGAGTGCGCAAAGTTGCAATTTCCTCAGTATACCATTTACAACTGCATGGATCGAAGAGATCCTGAACTACGAAAGTAATTAGTCCCGTGAGGTTAGCCACTCCTCTCCTATCCACTTTTGGTCTTCGCTATAGCTTGATCGCGATGGTACATATATGCGATCGAAAGCTCAAATATAGTTTCAAATACTTTCAAACCTTATAATGACCCGCCATTTTTTTTAATTTCGAAACGAAAATCTAGCATTCTCTTTCGTTGTTTGCTATTGCAACGATCTTCCAAACATTTTGCTTCCTCATAGTATAGGGAGCTTATGGTTTCCATGAGTTTTGTTTATTCTCGAGTATTTATACTTTATCTGTCATTTATTTATATTAAAATTTTGCATATAAGCAGAGCTCCAACCTTCCACACTCGTTTGCTATGAATTCTCGTTAGAATTTTTCAAGGATCCCAGGTTTTATGAAACTTCGAATTTTTCGAAAAATATTCGCGATCGCCCAAAGGTACCGCAAATTTATTTACATCAAGGTGAATTTATTCTTCACACAAATAAAACATTATCGGAGAATGATTGGTACCGAGCTTTTCCGAATTCTACAGGAGTTCAAATTTCATGAAGTTTGGATTTTTTTTTTTTTTTTGTAAAATGATCGTAGTAAGCCCGAAACCGGAAAAGCTCAATGTATATAGCTGAAAATATAGAAAAAAAAAGATTCTACATTAAATGTGCACATCGCATTGACGTATTTTTAAAAAATATTTATAACCCATCCTCCACGAGAAAGCCAAAAAATTTGACAAATTTTTCTTTTGAAAAAAAAAAACCCACAAAGAAAAGCATACGCAAGATCAGTATGGCACGCTTCAATTGGCACCGTTTGTTTTATTAAGTTTGATCAAATTGACGAATAATTTTTCAGCAAGAATGATACTATCTGACCCTTTTCACATGGACTGTAAGAATCTCGAAACTCTTAACATTAGGCTTGGAAAATTTGTATCTTCGGGGTACTTGAAAGATGTTTTTTAAGAATTATTTTGAAAAATTAATTGCCAACTGCTCCAATATATGGATGTCTTGATTACATTCATAAACGAAATCCAAGGTCGTGAGGCTTCCAACAATTTTGGCTTATCCGACGAATTCTATTACCTGCTCCATTCGTTTGGGTTTCAGCGGGAGAGAGGCGAAAAATAAAGAGAGAAAGAGAGAGAGAGAGAGAGATGAAGAGACGAAAGTTTCTGTAACAATCGGTAACAATGATAATAATTATACATACACAGTAGCTAGGGAAAAGCACCTTGCGGCTGTTTGCTACGGGTTGCAGTCAACTTTTGTGTTCATGTGTTTACTCGTTGCCTCCGTAAATTTAATACGCGTTCTCTAGCGAGCTTTCGCCCAAGTATATATGTATGCATTAACACTGAGTTCTCGTATTTACGCGTGTGGGTGAGTAATGCCTGTATAACGGAGACGGTACCGGTACAATCAACCATATAGTACAAGATACAGCAGGCTCTCTCCTATTTTACCGTCACTGATTTTCCGAAATAACTTCGACCACCGGATTTGCCTGATTAATGTTGCTACTAATCATCACCATAAGGTGTACATTCACTCGATAAGATTGTAGATCGCGATTCTGAGCAGATTTCGGCCCGGGGTACTTTTCCTTCCGCACTGAGTATACTTTGTTTTTTTTACCTGAAAAATAAGCGATTGTTGACTGTATATACCGACATATTCATATAGTTTTATACACGATGAGCTTCTCGACTCTTCTTTTGTCACAGCTTTCCCATGACTATAGCTCATATCGCATGTCGAGGTCGTAGAAGCCAATGAAGAGAGAGAGAGAGAGAGAGAGAGAGAGAGAGAGAGAGAGAGAGAGAGAGAGAGAGAGAGAAAAGAATTCCTGGCTCGCGAATAAGCTAATAAGCGAGCAAATCGAGCGTACCGAGTCATTGCCGATGCGGAAGCATTGATTATGTTTATCCTACCCGTACATGCACTTGCAAATTTTGTAGTACATACCCTTGTACTTCTCAATCAGGTTTATGTATCATCGTCATTGGCAATCAGATGGTCTTACCATTGCAAGAGATTATGGTATTTTTATGATGGTATTTTACAAATTTCTTCGCGTTTATTGATCGATTCTTCCGATCACTCAGTACAAGGACTGATTACAATAAAAATTATGTTGTATAATTTCAACGAATCATTCGAGATACGAAAAGTTTTGTCGAAATTGTGGCACTCGTTGAGGGAAAAACTCGGGTTGAGAAGAACAATATGTAAGACAATCAAAGATTTGATACGCTAATATGAATCGTCTGAAAAATGGTCTGTTCAAAAAATATTACGTTTTTTTGTTAAATCAAAACCCGATTGTAAATTTGATCACAGTTTATCGAGAATTCATATTAAATGAAAAAAGAAAAAAACATATTATATTCGAAAATTAGTTTCCTTATGCAGCGCATCAAATACAATCCTTTGAAATTGAGTGTCATTCTACGAATAAAACGTTAGGGAGGACGACTTATCTTCGAAATTACAACAATGTACACGTCGTGACGTGAAATATCTCATCTTGTCTCGGCTTCAGAGAGACAGCGTCAGAGAAAAAAAAAAAGAGAATAAGGGAAAAGCATCGTTTGAGAATACCAAAAGTTAACTCGACCGAAAGAAGTTTCATCAACGACGAGAAAGAACCGTCCGTGTGGCAAAGCAAAGAGCCCTTCTTCCTGGCATAGCCGGCAGTTAATAATACTACTCGAGGCGCAAAGTTTCCCGACTACTTGACTCAGGCACGGAACATACACACGCACACACTGTACATATACAAAAGTACATACATATATATATATATATACATGCGTGCACACGTATTCTTTCTTCGTCGCTTAAAATCACAAAGAGAGGAAGATAAAAATGAAATGACGAGATAAAGCGACCAGCGAGGGTAATGTTACAATCCAGATGAGAGACGAGTGATTCTAACGGGCGAAAAAAATATACTCGGTTACCGTGAAGATTCGAGGCACTTTGTCCTTTCAACGATTGCGGGGATGATGATGATGATGGTAAAGTGAATAAAATGGAATACGAGGCGGGAGTTTAACGTGCAGAATAAATAAACAAAACATTACAAACATGGTAATTTGTCGAATCAGCTAATGAATAGAAGATTCGTCGCGATTCTTTTATTATCAGCTCTGTTAGAGTAAAATGTATACCGAACTAACAAGCTTTTCTTCAAATAAAAAAATCCAAGTTACAAAATCTTGAAAAACCTTACGTTGTCGAGCAAATATATATGAGTTGAAAAAAAAAAACTTAAAGACGATGTAAGTAAAAACACGAGTCAAAAAAATATGTTTAAAGTGAAAAATGAAAAATATGGTACACTTGAATTGATGATTTATCAATTTGATTTTTATTTTTTTGACAGATCACTCATAATCGATGCGAATTTATTTCCCGAAGACGACACTTTTCTCGACGACGTCTTAGCATGAAAATCTGTGTCTCACAATTAACTTATCACCGTGACACCCGTATTTCGCATGAAATCTAGATAAAGGTTCGTGGATATAACGCAACTGCAACAAACAGTTTCGCGTTTTTTTTTTCCTTCTTTTATCTCGTTCAAAGCTCTGGTAGCATATACTATATAATATACATATACACAAACACGACGAGGATGTTGACGTGTCGGAGGGCTAAGGGGCTAATAAGTCAAGGCCAGGACAAGTTAAGATGTACTCTTCGTACGTGCATCTCTCACTGTTCCTTCCATCCACGAGTCTTCTTTCGCTTTTTTTGTCATAGAAAGGGAAAAGTATGCACACCCATATGCGCACATGTCTAACTAAGTAATAATATAGAGTATAAGGGAAACTGATGGCAATTACAACGTTCTGTGGCATATGCCAATTTTTAGTACGAGGGCCAATTATTTCGGACAATTAACCGAATGAAAACCGATGAACGGTGTATCAAAAGAAAATATATTTATTTTCAAAAAATTCTTTTCCTAGGCTCCTATAGATCGAATACTATAAAGTCAATTACTACTGGGGTCTGATTATTATCAGCGTAAAGTAATGAATGAAAAATAAATCCGAAATTTTGCTATTGGGAGGCGGCGTCTCTGTAGATTTGCCATAGTCAGAAATCGAAAAATATGTTTTTTTTCAAACATTATTATTTTAGGCCCTTATTTCGTACTATCAAGTCCATTACTACTGGGATCCAACTGTTACTAGCCCTAAATAATGAATTTAAAAAAAAAACCATAAATTTCGCCATTGAGAGACAATTGTCTGTCGATTTGGCATACTCAGAAATCGAGCAAATATATATATATTTGCTCGATTTCTGAGTATGCCAAATCGACAGACAATTGTCTCTCAATGGCGAAATTTATGGTTTTTTTTTTAAATTCATTATTTAGGGCTAGTAACAGTTGGATCCCAGTAGTAATGGACTTGATAGTATATATATATATTTTTTTTTTGAAAATTCTTTTCTTATAGGCCTTTTAGGAGTTGGAATTTTTTTTTTCGATTTCTGACTTGAGCGAATTTACATACATCCTTTACCTTCTACTACCAAAATTTCGTATTTTTTTGTTTATTCATGATGCTAAGCTGGTAATAGTTGGATCTCAGTAGTGATCGTCTACGGTAGCGAATAGAGGCCTGGGAAAAGGTAAACAAATATTTTTTCGACTTCTAGCCCGAGGAAATCTACAGACGTCATTTGCCTTCTGCTACCAAAATTTTGAATTTACTTTTCTATATTAATTATTTTGAGGTGGGAATTTCGGTGAGTATGAGGTGGGATATTTCTATTAATACTATCTATAATATATACTATTAGGAATATCACAAAGATCTTTCAAACCGGAAAATATGTATCCAGAAATCACAATCCTTTCATTGTCGTCCGACTATAACTCGTTCAATCTTCTTAGAGAAAAAAACTTTTAGGCTGAATATTTCGTTCGAAATTCTGGTTTATACATTGTGCACGCAAAACTTTTCGCTGCCAATGACTGTGACGTTTTGTCGATTAACTTTTGTGCATATATACACGTGTTGGTGATATATCGGTGACTAATACGGGAAGCGCGAAGTTGTACCGTGCGAGAGCTTCGCTGGCCAGGGGAGTGAGCTTTTTGCGAAGCATCGCGCAGGTGTGCGCCGCGATGTCCCGGCCGCTGCCATCGCGTTTGCCTCTGTGCTTTGTGTACTTCATGCAGGGGATAGGACGCCGTTGCGGGCACGTCGGGTGGAGACGCGAACTACTGCTAACTCCGCGAAGTGGGGTGGCACGGGGGAGGACAAAAGAGCGTGTGTGTGAGAGAGAAAGAGAGAGAGAGAGAGAGAGAGAGAGTGAGAGAGAGACTGCGAGCGATTGCGCTAAAGGGTTGCAGGTACGGTTGGTGGAAGAGAGCAAGAGAAGGTCGCGGAAGAGGAGTAGGAGGAAGGTGGAAGATGGAGGGTTGGTTGGAAAAGCATCAGGGGTGGGAAATGGAAGCGTGGGGCAGAAGGGGGATGGTGCGTCACAAGCTGCAGTGAGCCCGGCAGTGAGGCGAAACGTTGAGCTCCGCGCGGGAGTCTCGTGCGCGCCCGATTCCATCGGGCAACCCTCGGTCGACACGCGACTTAACCCTAACCTGTCCGCCTGCGGCCCAAGTGAGCACGATCACGAGCGATCTATGAAATAAATTTTTAAAACATCCCTCGACATACGGCTTTTCGATACTTTACATGCTCGTTAATTATCTTTTAAAAAAAAAAAATAATAATAATAATATTCAATAACAGATACAGCAGCAACGATAATATATAAAATTATAAAAATAATATTATTTTAAACGAAAGCGTATACAGGTGTGTTGCAAAGATCCTCAATAAGGGTAGAGAAATAACAAATAGACGAAAATTTCTGAAATGGATAGTGGTCTTGATGGCGAAGTTCACGTTGAATTTTTCTCGAATTAATTTTCATCGCGTGCTCTCTGGTTGACAGATACCCCATAAGAATATTTCGTTGGCCGTAACATTGTGCCTTTTCTTTTTTTTTAATGGCCTTTTGTCGAGTTAACGGCGCACGATGATGCTCACTCCGTTCCGGCTGATATGATTTCGTGAAGTTCTCAGTGGCAGGCAGGAATGGAGATCTCTCGTTACTCTGACAAACGCGTTCTTGGCTTTCGCATAATAACTTATTCCCCACGAATTGTTTGATAAAAGTCACCTAGGGTATTTGTAACTGCACCATGTATGCTCTTTACTCAATAATATAAATGATTATTCTTCATTGGTATTTCATGGAAAAAAAAAAATTCTTAAAAAAACGTACGTTGCAAGCAAATGTAATAATTCCATAATTTTTGTTTCATGCAATGCACTGAAAAAATTGTGATTGATTTGACGAAATCGAGAGTCACGATACGCGATCGTAAATACTGCACGTCACTTTTATAAAAGAATAAGTGATCGACGAATTTTTTCAATTGACTATACTTCCGGTGAAGGGAATAGATAAATTTCAATCTCACGATGCACTTTTTCACGGCAAAGTTGGGAATTTTTTTATTACAACGCTTGTGACAATGAAATTATCAATGAATAATTGACCGGCAAATTGGATATTAAAAAAAAAAAAATTCGATTGCGTAAAAAATGTTGCTACTGCGTTAATTAAATATAACAATGAGAGATTAATCCATATAGCAGATGAAATGTGTGCGCCAATAAAGCTTTATAGTCGGAGAAATAATGAGAGAATTTCATTCGTCAATTTTCATTTTTACCCCGGCTATAAAATGCGAACGTACCTTCTACAATTTACAATATATATTATCACTCACGGAAAAATATATGTGCGGAAAAGTAATTTTCATACGTGACAACATGTATTCTGACAAAAAGAGATAACATGAAGTTTTTAAAAATATTTTCCAAATCTATGTTCGTTAGAACTAAAATGTGAGTGCAATACTGTCACCAATTCATTTTCATGTTTTCAATCATTTTGCAAAGTTAATTAATAAAAAAAAGCATCGATCTTTGTATAAATACTTAACTTTGCTGCATATTGCAGTAAAATAATTACACATGTATGTAAGAGTATATGGTTTGAACGCAACATAATGTGATCACAACGTCGCATTGCGAGAATTTAGTATCCCCCTTCTCTCTCTCTCTCTCTCTCTTTCTCTCTCTCCCTCTGATATTAGATTCAGGGGAAACACGATCTCCCATCGTTTTTGTTCAACGCTGGTCGCGTGTCATCGAACCTCATCGTCGTAAATTATTGAAAGATCGCACGAGAGAATCGATATAAACTTGCAGTGGATGCATGTCCCTCACGTTCGGTGAAAAGTGTCTGATTCTCGTTTTATTTTTTAACCTTTTTTTTTTAATACCCTCATGAATCCTAGGTTCTTCGTGTCTCGTGTTATTTACTTTTATCTTGAGAATTTTTCGATTTTTTTTTAAATTAACTTTACTGAAAATATATAACTCGAAAAGGATCGTCGAATTTAGCGAAGAAACAAAAAAAAAACGAGTAATTTGGTGAAAATCTCTCGCGAATCATTTCTGAACTCGCGAGCTTATAATCAAAACATGACTGCGATACTGTATAAGCGAAATTGAAAAGCCACAAGATTTCATTTTGAATTTTATTCGAATATTGGAATTCACGTAGAAAATAGACCCTCATTGTAATTTTTTAATATTTTATCCATGATTTAATTGACGTAATTTTAACTTCGTATGTTTACACATTGCTTAATTACGTAAACGATTGTTTTTATTTTGCATTACATGAAAAAAAAGCATTAAAAAAAAAAACAAACGTGACTAACGTAAGTACAACGATCGTTACATTTTCTCGTTATTCGTTGTACACAGTTTTCACACCCCCTCCGCCCCTTCCCCACTGAAAAGCGAGAGGTGAGATGCTTTTGACTCTTGGGCATGAAGTGGATTACTAATGACTATGATGTAGACGTATTCGTATAAACCATTGCACAAGATACAAGGATCGCTTTTGAACCTAAATATAGAATTTTTTAAGGATATAGTTTTCAGCGTTTCTGTAGAAAATCGTCAGTTCAAGCAGGCTTTGAAGGGAATAAAATTAATGAAAAAATAAAAAATAAAAAATAAAAACCCTGACGAAAATGTGTAATTTTGAAAGGATTAAAATAATAACTCGGCGCAAATCGATCAATGAATATTTTTGGAACGTGGAAATTGCTTCAATCGGGATAAACGTCCCGATTTTAATGAAAGTGTTCACTAAAGAATTTTTTTAACTATCAAAGTATGAGCAAATCGTCAATGCTCAAGGCCGATTAAGGCCGTGCAGTTTGAGGAAAATTTTTCAAACGATTTGTATCCCAAATTGACATTTTTAAATTTATTTATTTGAAAATTAAATTGTGAAAATTTGCAATAACGAAGACCATTCATCAGGAACGTTCATCACAGCCTAAACGACAAAGTCGCCAATGGTCACGTTTCGGAGCAATAGATTTTTCAAGCGAACAGTGACTATGGAAGAGAGAGAGAGAGAGAGAGAAAAAGAAAGAAAGAAAGAAAATGAGTAGGCGGAAGAGTTGGGAAAACGTGCAGGTGCCCCCAGACGTTGTACATACAGTATAGATATCGTGAGTGTAAGGGTTGCGCGTGTTGAACGTAGCCCTTTACCCCGATGGGCGAACGTAGGACTGCGATTTCACGTGTGCTCCCATGGCATTCGAGACATATATATGTACACAGTCTCGCGACCACTTGCATCGGCAATGCGGCGTTACCGGCTTTTCCCTATTCCCGCGAAGGAAACGTTTCTTACCAACGACAATAAATTATATATGTTCGCGACTTTTTCCCTTTGTCTTCGGCATAGTGTCCTCCCTTTCTCTGACGCTCGCAAGTATACTGAATGATCGCGAATTTTGTTTGCTTGTTACACCTTCGGGTACACTTTTAACGGAAAGATTTTTCAATTTCTTCATGACTTTTGGCGTCAATATCGAAGTTGGAGCGTCACTTGAAACATTTCGTTCGATGTATACGTACGTTTTTTTTTTCTATACTTTCGCACACGAACCGAGAACTCATTGAAAAATCTCCGGTCGACGAAACGAGTCGAGAAAAATTCATTTCGCGAATACAATGCTCAAACGGTTCTCGAGCACGTACCATGTAACATTATACGTTACATAAGAGCTTCTTGCTTCAATACGTATAGTGTCACGTGCATCCAGACACCTTGGAACTGTTATTTTTTTTTATCCTTTCGTTTGCTGTAAACCGTTGTCTGTATATTCGACGAACTCATGAATACACAAAGCACTTTGGAGTACAACCGTGTAATATTCGAGTCGCAAGTTCGCTCGTGTGTGGAGCTCTTTGGGTCGTATATAGACGAATGAACAAGTTTACCAGGAAAATATATTTCCCTTGGCGCGTCCAACGAGTATATGTACTCTGACACGTGCTTTTGTTTTTTTTTTTTTTGTTTAATTCTTTTTCTCGCGTACAGAACGACACGAACCGAGGGAACCGTATAGAAATCGAGGAAGGAATTATACGCGATAGCAGGAATTGAGTAGAAAAAACGTGATAAAGAGAATCGAGAAAATGATACAGTAGAGGCAAGAAATTAGCGCACATCGCGAGTGAAGCTTTACTTTGTACTTACGTTACAAAAGAAGAAGAAGAAAAAAAAACAAAAGATCGAAAAAGAAATCTGGAATTGAAAAAATGCCAGACTTCGATTGTGTCACGGTGTATAATGTAATGAAAAAAAAAAAAAAAATGTCTGAAAAAAAGTGATTAAAAGAGGGTGCGCGATATTGACGAAGGGTCGTCGTACAGTTCGTGTTACGTGCTCGACGAGCCACCCGTGAATTGCGTGCATACCAACGCATAATCTCAGCCTACCCATCGACCTCCCGCGACTGACTCAGTTTCTATATACACACAATTTAACCGTCGACGAGGTAACGCAGACACGCATGAACATACGGCCCTTTTTATTGCGGTTATTGTGCCTCGAATTCTCAGTCACATTACCGTGCTCGTCGAATTGATTGTGATTTACGCAAAATGGGAGTTTAATGGAGCGAAAAAAAATAAAATAAAAAATGAAAATGTGCCCAACGAAAGAGAGAAAAAAAAATTATGTTCGCCTCATCGTCGACACGATCGATGGAGATCTCGCGGCAATTGAATAAAAAAAAAGTGTTACCTCCTTGGGATACGTATATGAAATACATGTTGGACCAAAAGTGTGTTCAGTGCTACCGACTAATCGACGAGTTGCAGGTTTCTATTTTTATTATTTCATAAATTTTTTAACAGTCGCGAATGAAAAAAAAAAATTGGATACTACGAAGATCGAGAATATTACGAAATTAATATCAATTCATTTTTAATCCCTGAAAATTGTTATCCGTTTTTTAATTTTGAATGAAAAATGGATATTTCGTTAGTCGGAGAATCGGAGATCGGAGAAAAGAGGGAATATGATATGCATTGCAGAAAAAAATTAATCCCCGCGGTGTGGGGAATTTATTTATTTTTTTACATTTTTCTTAATAAAGATTTCTCTTTTATGATATCATCCTCGTCGTTTGAAATCGTCGAATAACTACTCATCATGATTGTACAATCGGTCCTCAAAGAATTGTCAATTTTAAGCAATTTACATGGCAATTTGGATTTTTTTTTTTTCATTATAATCAGTGAATTATCTCACTTTGCTTACTTATATCGACAGACATATTTTGCTGAAAAAAAAATCGTAATTAATTTTTGAGTTGCACTGCTCGAGGTGCATTGCACCCCTCCCTTCCCTGCATATGCACAGCGTGAAAAGATTAACTTAAATGAGATCGTACTGTATCTTCTAGTTTGCTCCATGTATACGGTCGTTGAATGCCAAACGTGCCTGGATCTCAATCTACTGCATTCAACTGGTTTTTTCTTCATGATGCCCTTCACTAGGATCAGAGAGAGAGAGAGAGAGAGAGAGAGAGAGAGAGAGAGAGAGAGAGAAAGAGAGAGAGAGAGAGAGAGAGAGAGAGAGAGAGGAGGCCAAAAGGCATTCTTGGCAACTCACGTTGGCATGTGGATCTCTATCCAACAGGCCTGTGAACATTTGATAACAGAGTTCTGATTCTCTGGTGGCTGTTGTGTCCGCAACTGTCTCATCCTTCACTTTATCCAATTCACTCTCTCATTCAGCCTTTATTCCACCTGTTTTTCCGATTGTTGAAATCTCTTATTAAATCTGCCATGTGCACATATATACACACGCACGCACACACAACACACATACACAACCACACACACACACATGACGAATGTAAGCCTCGCTGTCCTAATACCTGGACTATCTTTTACGACAATTGAATCATCCTACCTCTTCAACATTCCATATCCACAGTTATATGGGACACTGAGAATAATTTGACAGATTTCTTCGCTTGATTCCCGATGAATCAAGTTTATTTTTTCGTGGTTTCGCCCTTGTAGAGTCGGGGGTTCGAGTAATATAATGTGATAGGAATTAATTTACAGATAATTTAATCCATATCACTCACAATATATTCTCATTTTTCGTTTTTCGTTAGTGTTTCGATCGTATATCTTTTACAGGTATTCACGTCTTTTGTCCGTTTTGTTCTCATTATCCCTTTAATATTATAATATTCGAGATTTGAGCGATACGGGAAAAAAAAAAAATACATTCGGCAAAATAATTTTTTTTTTACGTGACACATATTACGACAAAAATTGTTTATGTCCGAACGATACATTTTTTGTTTTTCTAAATATACTCACGGAAAATATATATATATATATATGCAGAAAATATATTTTATTTGTGCTAAAAATATTTTCGCTGCATAAAGTTATATATTTTCGGATGTGTTTTTCTTCCCATGGGGGTAGTTTTATGATGACAACACTATCTGCATACATCGTTGGTTATTTTTTTTTTTTGCTATCTCAAATACAAATTTTGTCTATGAATCCGCCTAGTATCTTTACGGAGAAATCATTTTGTATATTCTTGGGTATTATCCGCAATAGTCGAAGCGTCGCAGCAATCGTTTGTCCGCTAATGGACGCTGGCGCGTGCGACAATTTAATTAGTTCCCTGGCAGGATAGCATTATTTTTCATCGCTATCGGTCGAAGCAGCGAAATGTATAGCGAAAAAGCGCAGTGTAGCAGCTATATATATACACAGATATATAAATATAGAGTGAAGTGGGCGCCAAGCGATACATGCACCAGCCGCAATGCGTTAACTCGACTCGTCCTTTTTTCCTTTCCATCGTGGATACGAATACTCCCTCTCGTTATATATATATATATCTCTCTCTCTCTCTCTCTCTCTCTCTTTCTTTCCTCCTCTTTCGCTTCGCGATTCCTTCTACCGAAATCCGCACACTGAAAAAAATGGTTCGGGATTTACAATAATACTGTTATTGTTGGCCAGTTATAGGTATACTGGTGAAAAAATATTGCCCACACAGAAAATGCAGTAGCCCTTTTAGAAAATCCCGATTGCTGTAAAGTTCATACAAATATGACTAGTGAAGTATTTCTAATTCAACAATAATATCGCTGGTGAAGGCAAAGCAGTTTTGTCTACGGCGCCTATACTGCGCCTTTGTGGACGACACTCAATCGTCTGGCTAGCTTAGTCATTATAAATAGCTGGAAATTTATCGTTTTTGTAAATCAGCCATACTAACATAGCTCGCGAAACTACACTGTATTGTTCAAACAGCTGTAGTAGCTGATTTTTACATGCCTAGCTATTTCAACCATATAGTATGGCTGCGAGAATAACGTTGTGACACATAGCTATACTAATATGGCTCGCGCAACTATACTACGTTTTTGGAACACCTACAGTAATCTGTTAACGCGTGGTGTCTATGCCTCTGCCTCGCGCGAAAACGAGACCTCGCTACGCAAAATTTGATAATGAACGAGTTTGTGAAGAAGAAACTGAACGAACGGAATCTTGATGAGCTTATACCAACATTTGAAGGTAAGTCTGTTCTCACTTATCTACGGAATATGTAAAAAAGGACTATTTTTTCCTGTTATATAAACGCCAATCGTATAACAAGCGAATTTTTGTAGGTTAGGTCAACTGTCATTTTCCTGCAAGGAGAGTATCATATGTCTCCGGGCCATGGATTCTCTCAAACTTCCAGGTGTGTTTCATTAGCTCTAAAAATCAAGTCTCTTTTGCAAAATATTTATGTATGAATATCATTATCGATAACAGATGATTAAAATAAATATTCATGATTATGAAACATATTGGCTGAATTTTTACTGTGACCCGAATATCCCCTACTATATATACTTACCTATACGAGTATAGGTAGGTACAATATCCTGTAATTTATCTATGTAAAATGAATTTATAATTCAGCCATATTCTTTTGGTAGTATAGCTGGTACGTCTACCTCGTATGCTAGCGTTTATAAAACAGCTCTACTAGTATTGTTGGTATACAAAGAATTCTGCCTACACTGACAAAACTGCTATCCACGAAACAACATTGTATATGCTTGCTTCGGCTATACTGGTATGGCTGGTGTTCGTCTACCTCGTATGCTAGCGTTTATAAGACAGCTATACTAGTATGGTTGGCATACGCATAACTCGTGATGGTGAACTCAACCATACTATGGTATTGCTGAAATAGAGATACTTGTCAGATTCGCGGAGCTATTGGGTATATGTCTGTCATGACATAGTGGTATGCTTACGCCAACGATATTGTGTCAGTCATATTTGTATGGCTTTATTACCTAGATGGTATGGCAGTAGCGTATTTTCCCATATAATATGGCTGAAGCAATAATAATTATGGCTCGAATCGGGAAACTATTTTTTCAGTGCAGCCCCTCCAAAGAAGCTTTTTAACGGATCGATTTTTTTTAATATACCGAAGGACTCTTGTATTATTCACTGCAAGTATACACTCGCACTTCTCGTGCCGTCACGAAAAAAAAAAAAAAAAAAAAAAAAAAAACATATTTTACTGCCACGCGACAAACTGAAAAACTAGTTTGTTTCGGTCGATACATATATATATATATAGAGAAAATGAGAGGAATTCGGGTCATAATAATAATGAAAAGAGTTATCATGTATTTGTAAATGATTTTTATTGCGAGACTAATGAAATTATTCGTAAGGGTCTTAGGCTTCTAAGCTGATTTGTTTCGATTGTTGTGATACAGTGTTGAGAAAGTATAGTTGTTGAAAATATAGTTACATGAATAACACTTGAATATATTAATCATAGAAGCACCAGCAGTCGAACCGCTTTAACGGCAGGACCACGTTTAATTTTCTTCGCAGTACACTCTCAAATCCTAAGTGACGTATCTCGATGGATTTTCTGCTTTCATTCCAGCCAAGGGTGCCCCTTATTCATTCAGCCCCTTCGTTCGCTTATTTCCCGAATTTCCCGTTCCCCTTTTTTCGTTTCTCCGTCTTCTTCAATGACCCTTCATGCCACTCTCCTTACTGCATGCAATCATAAGAAATTGAATGTCGAGATTCGTCTGAAAAATTCACGATACCGCGGGGCTCCTTTAATCCAACGAGACGTCGACGAATAAATCAACCGGCTTAGACTTGTGGGAAAAATAAACACGAAGAAAAAAACCACCTCGAGTAGCGAATGGGGCAACACTTGCTCACTGATTCATCGATAAATTCTTTTTTTTTTTCCAAATCATACAAATTCCACGGAATATTGGAACTGATTAAATTCAAAGAGCGCGTCACTCCGGTTTCCCGAATCGTTTGAGCTTTTCTGCTCTCCCCGATTCTCCGAATAGTTGATTCCCGCTGAACCATCTCCAAAAAAATAAAATAAAATAAAGGTACGACTCAGAAAAACTCGACGATCAGAGTGATATTTTCACAGGTGAGAAGAGAGTCGTGAACGTGTGTGTTACGAACGAAATTTCTATGGATGGAAAGTCGTACAGGCAGCCATGGAAATAGATAGTATTATATAAGAGAGGGAGAGAGAGAGAGAGAGAGATAAAAATAAAGAAAAACACATCTGCCAGTGATAATGAAAAAAAGATAAGAGTCGAAAGAACGAGAAAAGTGAATAGGTGCAGTGAAGGCATAAACCCGGCAGAGCAAGCGTCGAGAGTGAGAAAAGTGAATGGCAAGAGTTGAAAAAAAAAGTGAAACGTATATGGAGGAGTAAAGAAGATAGAAGACGCGACGAGAAGGAAGAAAGGAGGAAAAGTGAGTGTGAGGTGAATAGGAAACAAAAAGTTCGAAGGGTATAAACGGAATAGTGAGCGCGTGAAGAAGAGAGACGACAGGGGGAGGAGGAGACTAAGGTCGACCAGTTAGATAGAATAGATGGTGGAGGTGTTCGGGTGGCGGCCTTGGGAGCCTACGGGGCCGTGCAGGGCACCACGCACCTACCCCCAAAGCCTCCCGAGCAACGATCGACAGTTGCAGTTGTTCCTGGGCCCCGTGAAGCTCACTTTTATCTTGGCCACCTCGTCGTACGAGGGGCCTTGCGAGTTTAAACCGAGGATAACGTGGGCGCCCCAACGGGGCCCCTTTAAAGTGAGCGAGGCTGGCGAGCGCAATGTGGCAAAGCGGGGGCATGGGCGCCCATGCGGCAAACAACCCATGGATGAAGCTCATGGGTATCGTTCACAAGGAGCGACGACATCACGACTCGGGCGGAGGAACGACCGGAGGTGGACAGGGTTCGGGTATGGCGGGGAGCAACGAACGTGCGCTCAATCAGTAAGTCGTAAAAACAAAAAGTTGAGTTATAAGAAAATATCATTTTATCATTTGTTCTTTGTTATTTTCTATACATGAAACTTTGCAGCAAATTTAACGCTTGACTTCAAAACGTATATATATATATATATATATATATGTATACGAGGAAAATTAAATTAGACAAGGATCGAAAATGCTAAAAAATTATATCAAAGTTTTGAAAAAGAAAGCATTAAATTATTCGATTTGAATGAAAACTGGTACAGATGAATTTCGTAAGATAACTAACTTTGAACTTGACCTTTTATGAGTCACACCGTCCGCAAAACCACCCCTAAATGGTACTAGAGGCCCTAGGGAGAGGTCAACGTGTTTGCACGTTCGATACGAAGAGTGGGGATTATGTTGTGATTTATAAAGGGTTAATGCGAGTAATTTAAAGTTCATGGATGATATAATCTCAGAATCTGTTTTAACGTAAGCGAATAATGGCACGTGAGGGCTTCTAAAGTTGCTGATTCGGAATTCATTGTGATTGTTCAAAAATTCCTAATGGCGGACGTTCTGATCTATTGTTCCCCGAATTACCACTAATTTGGGCTTCGGGAATCCACTAACGATTAATCCTCATTACTGGAACTACGGGTTGAACCTTCTAAGGCTTTGATCAATGAATAAATTTCTTTTCATCGCGGAGATAACATGGAAAAGAAGGGTATTTGTAATTTATAACTCTGTTGCCAATTGTTACATTTTCTTCTCTCGCTCGATTTGAGCTGAATTTTTAATCGCGAATTTTGAGTGCATTTTTTACATCCACTCGGTGATGTTCGAGCAGATGTTCAACGCTGGAAAATTCCGTAGCTTCGAATGATCTACATTACCCCGTCACTATCTCCCCGTCACTTCGGATTTTTATCTTTTCCTCCCGCAAACTTTTCTCTCTCTTTCTCTCTCTCTCTCTCTCTCTAACACACACACACACACACATACGCACACGTAACCACAAATTCGCACACGTGTTCACATTTACCGAGTTAGTAAATTTATAGCTTCCATTCGTCGGCGTTTAGGATGGAAACGCGTTCGCGTTTGGTGATTCTGGGTGAGATCGAGCGAAAGCTTCTCGAGAAGCGCTAAATCACGATCTCCTTTAGAGACAGCGAGAGATACGAAGAGAGTGAGAGAGTGAGAGAGAAGAGAGAGAGAGAGAGAGAGAGAGAGAGAGAGAGAGAGAGAGAGAGAGAGAGCTCTGTCAACACGTCACAAAGTTCTCCCAGTGTCTATATCGATATGAGATAGATCAAAGCCAAGAGAGAGTGAATGTTGAATTCACTGAGTCCGCGTTATGTATCTTCTTGTCCTCCGTACTTGCATAAATTTCACGCCAATAATGTTCGAGTGTCGCTATTGGATCGCGGAAAGAGTTTGTCATGGAAAATCGATCGTATCGAGTCAAACGCTAAATTATGTACGTTCATGAAAGAGTAGACATGAAAAAATTATTAATTACATTTTTGCTGAAGACAAAAATCGAGAAGAAATCCTGTATTTTTTATCAGCCGTTGCTTCTATATAGCCTTCGATATTGATTGTGTCTCACTTCTTCATCGATTGGGGAATCCCGAGTCGGGATTGTTTGGACTGCATAAAGAATGTATTGGGCTTGCGAGTGAGCCTCTCGCATGGGTACACAATATCACTCACACTGCCTCTCTCTCCTCTCTCTCTCCCTCTCTCTCTCTTCTTTACATTTGCCTAAACTTTCATCCCTTTTTCCTCCCGTGTTCACCACTTCACAGAGTTTGACGAAACTCTGTTAGTTATTGTTTAGTTTCATATAATCTGCTGGCGTTGTATGCGGAATATTCTGGCAGTTGGTTCTCCTCTCGAGTACGAATATACATATATATATATATATATATATTATGATCAAAATTGACTTCGAAAAATCAACTTCCATGTATTGGATAACCGCAATATTGCTTACGAACGAAGTTCATTTATTTTGGCTCGTGCTTCGTTGTGCTTGAAAAGAAATTCATCGAAATAAAGACAGTAGTCTGTCGTTGGATTAATCTCCTACGACTTCGGACAGCTTCCCATTTGAAAAGACCGTAGGATTGATTTCTCATAAATCGTGTCCATTTGGAACGAGAGAGCATTTCATCATTCGTGTATTTTTCTCCTATTGCAGTCGATATTATAATAGTCAAAGTCCAATTTCAGTACCAGTAGAAAATATAGATCGCTGTTCCAACGTCTATCAAGCTGACAACGCTGTGGAGTATTACGCAAAGGAACGTTAATAAGTTAAGATTTGAAATTAACTCAGCACGAATATTTGTGGTTGAGGGAATATACGTAATTCGAGAGCGAGCAGTGGCCCAGTTGGTCCGACTCTGGACTGCCACGCAGGCGGCCAGGGTTCGATCCCGCGGCCGGCACCAATGGATTTTTCCAGATGCTTTTTCTGCGAGCTCGGTGGTTCGAAACTCACCTTAAATTGTAGGTTCTCACAAATACACTGGGCCAATAGCAACGAGGTTGCAAAAATCGAGAGAGAAAAATAGTTCCGTAAATGAACAGAAAAACTAAAATAGTGGGCCCAGTGTAAGAGTGATAGAGTGTATGAAAGTGTTGTAAAAAGCCGAAAAGGCTATGCAAGTAAAACTTACTACTACTACGTAATTCGAATGTGAGTGAAAATGATTTTTTCGTATTGCGAAATAGTTCAAAATTTACTTGACTTTAATGGAATTGCTTCGATTTAAATCTCAGTATGTATTCAAATCGATTGAATTTCATTTTCATCAAGTAAATATAGGCATGGCAAAATACGAATTTTCGAGGATATATTCGATTCAATATACGCAAAACCAGTATTTCGATGCAGTAATTGATTTTTTTATTCGATTCTCCCCTAAGGACCATATATTCACTACTACGACAGCGAAATTGACCAAACATTCTTTTCCACGCATATATTAATTATCAAAGTATTCCTCGATTATACTCGATGTAGAACTTGAAGCTTCTCGTGTTTGATTCTCTTTTCGAATGAACAAATAAAGTGCATGAATGGCAGGCTTCATTGACAATCTCAAATATGCTTCGAGCGATCCATGATGGAAGTATAATTCGCCAATACCGCAAAAATATATACAGTACATATATACATATAATGTCCAAGTATACAAGTAAAAGCATCATCGATGTTGACACGTGGTCATGATCGGGTTATACTCGTCCATGTCGAATTTTCACGCTTCAAAGAAGCTGCGCTTGGTCGTGCTGTATATGCTCTGGTGCCTCACTCGTGGCACAGAGCACGACAGCGCGGAATCCAGCGATTCTGGGGATCCGTATATAGAGATAGATAGAGTAAGAGCGAGACGAAAAGCCAAATCTAGCGTAAAGCAGTATCCGCTCACCTCTCACGAGAATGCTCGGATAACGACGAAGGACAGACCCATCCGGTATCAAAGTTATCCGCCGTAAACGGGAATTCGAGTCGCGGAAATGGCATAGAGTTCGGGGAGATGCTCGAGCGAGAGGTCAAGTCTATATGGTACAGGCAGGAGTAAATATAACCGAGGGCCACACACAGGTCAAAAGACGATCGGATACGAATGTGTTTGATGTAGCCAATGTGGTCACTGTGTCGAAAAGTCAGGCAGGATAACGAAGAATCCTATGATTAAAATCGATTATTTAGGCTTTATTATTTAGGCACATGGCTTTTATTAGAAACATCGAGAAAATATTAAGTTTTTTATATCCTGCTATAAAATTTCGGTAGTGTTTTACCTGGATATTTTATTTTTCACACCACTGTTACGCTCACTCTATTTTTTAGAGTGACAAATGAAAATTGTCGTCGTTCCATTTGTATTTCAAATATTTGAGGTGGATTCGCATAAAAGGATGTTCACAAAAGTGGCGTAAGATAAATAATACCTCACGAGATTCTCCACGGAAGCGATACAGGAATTTCGGTAGCACACGGTCAATCTTATCGTTGACAGGCGTTATTCACGATAAAGTAAGAAATTCGGTTTTATATGCAGCTACCATTTCGATGGATAGCGCATATTATAGGAGCGCGAGAGAATTTCTCTGTACGTTAGATAAAAGATGATTGGGAAGAGGAAGAGGGACGCGACCCCATAAATTCTTCCGGCTGATATATACGATGGACGGAGATGGAAAGTCGTAACCTCGTCCTAGTAGTAACATTGGGTTGCTCTTTTTGTTACGGTTAACGCCGCTTCGAGACGATGTGGTAACGTTGAAAATAATGCTTTAGGATTTGGACTCGCTGCGGCTATCGAAGATTGAAGGTTCGAGAGGCAAAACGAGAAAAGGGAGGAGAACAGTGAGCGTCACGACTCACGTACGTCCTTAATATATGGTCTCCGATAGGAATAGGGCCAATTTTCCCCTTTAGTTCCATGGTTTCCCGGAATATTCAACTCGTGCATCTCTCAATGTAGCTCGGAGCAAAAATATGTCCAATTTTTTTCCCGTCCGAGCCTCAGATTTCTTCATAACTTGCAGTTTGTCGAGGTTTCAAGGTGGCTTAGAGCGGAAACACAGAGAATTTTTCATTAGCTCCATCTTTTCTCGAAAGTTGGCCGTCGTCTTTCTCATCTATATAGGAACTATTCCACCATTCAGAGTGCAAGAGTCATCAATCAGAGAATAAAATGTCGTTTCAAAACATTTGGCTATCCCGTGTGGAAATGTTGGTCGGGAAAAAGTGTAGCCCCCGATCCGCCTTCCCTACTTAATATCGGGAACTGATCGGGTTATCGTGTTCTGGGCCTGCATCGCCATGTAACGGTCATCGGGTCAGATTCCGATCTGCCCAACCTGGCCAGGGCACTCCTTGGATCGGGCCAGGCCCTTGAAGGGCCCTGTACTCGTAAATGACCAGGCCCTTGAAAGGCCCTGTACCAGTATACATGGTTTTTTTTCAATTGCGGTTTTTTTAAATTAAAAAACAGTGAAAATTTTATAATAATGACAAAAACTATTTATTTTTATAGCAAACATACATTCATAAAACTTTATTTTTGTGTCTTTGGCACATTTGAGATCATATTAGCTTACATATTAGTACGTAGTATAGTACGTGTTATATCTTGATAATAAAACGAGCGAGTATATTAGGGTGTGTCAAAAATGAATTTTTTTTTCTTTCTTCGCTCTTACTACTCAAAATTTTAGGTTTTGACATTCAAGAGGTCCTCGTTCAAGGAGGGCGCTGTAGCTGGAAGTTTAGAGGTCGCTCAACGAGGATTTAGGTTTCCTATCTAATTAACACGTAAAAAATACTGTTTTTCGTTTAAAATGATGCCAGGCAACCAAAAAAATGGCGATGTCTGTGTTTCTTGGCTTATTTGAAAGCATGACTCATCCCCTAAACGACGATAGGTCGTTTTTCGACTTATCTTGTTCCAATTTTTTTTTACGCCAATTTTCGATCACAATAGTCACTTTTTCAAGCTTACAAAATCTCCAAGGTACCATTGAATCCAAAATGAATTGCTACAAGTATTGATTGTTGATTCGAATATAAATAACTAATTTAAAAAATTGGTAAACATACAAAATTTCTAAAAATGAACATGGTTTTTTTAATAAAATTGAAGATACGGAAATACGGAATTCTATTTTATTCAAAAAACTATGTTCATTTTGAGAAATTTTGTATGTCTTACCAATTTTTGGAATTGATTATTTATATTCGAATCAACAACCAATACTCGTAGCAATTAATTTAGGATTCATTGATACCTTGGAGACTTTGTAAACTTGAAAAAGTGACTATTTAATTGTGGTCGAAAAGTGGCGTAAAAAACAATAGAACAAGGTAAGTCGAATAACGACCTATCATCGTTTGGAGGATGAGTCATACTTTCAAATAAGCCAAGAAACACAGACATCGCCATTTTTTTGGTTGCCTGGCATCATTTTGAACGAAAAACAATATTTTTTACGTGTTAATTAGATGGGAAACATAAATCCTCGTTGAGCAACCTCTAAACTTTAAGCTACAGCACCCTCCTTGAACGAGGACCTCTTGAATGTCTAAACCTAAAGTTTTGAGTGGTAGGAGCGAAGAAAAAAAAGAAAGTTCATTTTCGACACACCCTAGAGTATATAGCTTAACGGTGAAGACTAATTGTTTTTGGCACGGTGCAATCTATGTCCATCCCAGTCCTTCGAGTTACCGAGAACAGATCCAAGCACCTTAAGTATCTTTTTTTCTGTGCACGGAGATTTCATGCTCGCGGCTTGATTTTTGAGTTCAAAGGCTTCTGCCAAACACAAAACAAAGATTTAAAAAAAAAAATGAATTTTAAACCAAAATATTAAACCAGAATTTTAACCAAAAAAAAAAAGATTTAAAAAAACCAGACAAAAAAATGAATTTTAAACCAAAAAGAATTTTAACAAAAAAAAAAGATTTTAAAAAACCAAAGACAAAAAAACCAAAAAAAATGAAAAGAAAAAAAGACAAAAAAATGATTTTAAAAAACCAAAAACAAAGATTTTAAAAATTAATATTTTTACTGGTATTATTATTTTCGGGATATATTACTTACGACATATACATTTGCAGAACTGAGTTGACTTCAAGACGAGTTTGTCACCTGATGGTTTTACTGCAGTACAGCGCATGGCAAGCTCACGTGAAATGTGCTTTCGAGTAATTGCGCTGATACTTTTGATTATCGATTGCTCTGGGTCGATCAGGATGTCCAGAGAAGCTATCTGTAAATAAGAAAATGTCCACTTTTATGTTATTCTAGAAAAAAAAATCTAGAAAAAAAATCTTTGTACCCAAATTCAGTTTCATAGAGCACAAATTTCGAGAAAAATTTCCCACAATCGACTCTTTCGGCGAAGGATCTCGTTACTGTAAACCCTGTTACTTACAAAAGCTTTCTGAAAATCAGGGTCCTCCAACTTTTCCAAGAATTTTTGGAAGAGATCGAGATCTTCGATTGGAAGAATCACGTTATGCTGTTCTGCGAATGTTTTCAACGATTTTTGCGATGTCATTTTGTAGCTCAATGTTTCTATAACGGATCTCAGATTTCGGACTTCACGATGAACATTTTGTATGTCAGCTTTAACAGATTCCAAATCAGCCTGGATTGAACGAAATTCTAGAAATTAAATATCAATATGAGAAAAACAAATCAAATTCAAGTTATCAGCATACAAATATTATAAACTGTCACTTACGACGTGATTCCTCACTTGGCTTAAATACACCAGATTGTGTATGCTTTACAGAATCGTCCGCATGAAATCGTGACTCTTGACGCCGTTCATTGCGATTGGCGATCAGCTCCTTTTTTTTCATCGACACGATCGTCGTTGATGAAGAATTTCTCGGCCTTACAATCTTCTTATCTGCTATTGCACAGGCTGTACCAATTTTTGGCGGAGAATTTATGATCCTCGATCTCGTTGGCGATATTTTTATCGGTGAAATTTCTGATGACTTTGAGTTGGTTTTTTTAAAAAGCGATTTCTTTTTCTGACTTTCCCACGTTTTTCCGAACGAATTATCAGAGCTTACTTCGGTTTCTTCGAACAAATTCAGGTTGTCTTTCAATGGAGACTTCGAAATATGATCATTCGCATCATGATGACCAATTTGTGACTTTGATATTGCCAGCCTCGGTGAACGATGCATCTTTTTCAGTGGCTTGGTGGTCTTAAAACCGAATCCACCATTCGAAACCTTGTTTTTTTTTTTCGGCGACTTTGAGTTTTTTTTTAATTGCGGCGGTTTTTTTTTAAATAGAGTCCTGCATACGTCACTGGTAGAATTTTCAGAGCGTGCTTCAACAGCGTCGGATTCACTTGCTGTTAAATTTAAAAAAATGTAGCTTGAATAAAATTATGAAAAAATCGAAAATATTCTGAATATTACAAACGGCTTTATTATTTACATTCAGTGTATGATGATTCGAGAACCGCCACAGTGTCACCCTTCAAAGTTGGTACATCCCATAAGTTTTTATCGAGTTTGTCCTTGAATTGCGATTGTTTTATACAATTTAATGTATCACGTGCTCGTTCTTCACCGTTTTGATCGCAATCGGTGCTATAGGCATAAGCTTCGTCCCGCAGCTTGTTCATCCGCTTTTGTCCAATATCGTAGGTATCTGGAAAAATCACGAAAGTACAGTCGATGGAATATAAGAGTAAAGAAGACTCATCACGAAAATAGCAATACATCCAATACACAAAATACAATAATACAAAAAAGGAAATTTTACTAAAAAAATAATGTATGATTAAACTAACTTGCGTCGCCATTGAGTGCAATCAGATACGTTGGCCAGTCAACAGGTGCCTCTGCATTCGACTCAATTAGCATTGTCAAGGTCTTGCATCTCGATGCCCCGTACGGTGGAGGCATAAACTTTGTGACAAGCGAAGCATGTTCTGCGTCCCACTTTATCCATTTAGAAGGTACGCAATCAATCATTTTTTTGCCATCGGCTTGCTTTTCGTGAATGAATTCCACCAATTGATATCGCTTTAGTTCTGCCGAGCTCATCGTCTTAAACAAATTATAATTTTTTATCGTCTCTATCTAACGGTATATTTTTAAATATAAGTTATTTTTGTACAAAAATCATATTACTGAGATGGTTGCAAGGGTTGTGAATTATTAAGCTTTTTGTGGGGGGCAAGAATCGACATTGTTATATAAATCTATTATCGTGATTTGATAATAATATATGAGGCATTCCACGTCAATTCACGTGGTCATCGGCCTGACCTCCTCGGATTCAGTTGACGAATTTTTTTTGGGCATATTTTGGTTAAAAAAGATGATCATTTTTTCAGATTTTTATCACTTGTTTTACCCGATAAAATAATTTTTTTTTCCCATAAATTTTGAGTAAAAATAAATTTGGCCAAGGTTTAAAATTCTGAAAATTTTTCCATAAAATCTAGGAATAAAAAAAGTATTTTAATCGCAGTTACAGAGCAGGCAGAGAATAATTTATATATTTTTTTAATTAAAGAAAAAAAAAAAATTATTTTCAAAATTTTGAAAAATCAAAAATGTCAATGATAGTTTATTGTAGAGAAAGAAAAAGAAAAATAAAATGTCTCTTGGTAAAATTTTTTTCCCCCATATTTTTAGCGTTTTACCATCAAAATATAGGGAAAAAAAAATTTTACCAAGACATTTTTTTTTTCTTTTTTTTTTCTCTACAATAAAATATCATTGGCATTTTTATTTTTTCAAAATTTTGAAAATAATTTTTTTTTCTATAATTAAAAAAATATATATTATCCTCTGCCCGCTCTGTAACTGCGATAAAAATACTTTTTTTATTCCTAGATTTTATGGAAAAATTTTCAGAATTTTAAACCTGAGCCAAATTTGTTTTTACTCGAAATTTATGGGACAAAAAATTATTTTATGGGTTAAAACAAGTGATAAAAATCTGAAAAAAATTACCTTTTTTTTTAAACCAAAATATGCCAAAAAAAAATTCGTCAACTGAATCCGAGGAGGTCAGGCCGATGACCACGTGAATTGACGTGGAATGCGAAGCGCGGCGATGCGCAGCGCGGTCAATCGATGGAAATCGTTATGAAGCGCTCTGAAGTTTTTGGATTGTGTGGACACCACAGCAATATATAAATTTTTTTAATCGCAAGTGTCGATACGAAAAAAAGTAAATAAAAAATCGTCAAATACAATTAACCAAAATTGCATCCGTTCACCACGCTGCCCATTGCTGCGCCGTGCTTTGCCACAGCATAGTGTACGCAGACCTTTAAGCGCCTCGTTTCGACTATGAGAAAACTATTTCGAAGCTTCGGGACACATATAAAATGCACTTAACTAGCATTTAAGTGCATTTAGCATGCACTCAAATTTTTCGAATCTTTGTTTGAATCTTTGAAAGACTTGATTGCGCCGTATGATTCTCGTGTGAGACATTATAAAAGCAATATATGGCTGATACTGCAGGAGATTAACGAAAAAAAAGCAAATGGCAAAACAAAATATGCTGATTTCGACATTTCACTTTAAATATCTATCGAAGCGAGTAGTATGATCTTGATTTTTTTTAGTGTAATGTAGAAACTATTGAGACGAAACGAAAAATAAGAAAAAAAAAAATTTCAATGTCTTGAGAAATCGTTGTTTGTAGTGTTCAGAAAACCGGGTATAGAGTGCATTTAACTAACAGAAAAATAAAATCTCCTCATGTTGCATTTCACAGAGAAAGTAATGAAAATGTACAGATTAGTCGACAAAGATCTTGTTTACGCAAAACGACAGAATAAAGTATTAGAGTATTGCAATTAAAAAAAGGCAACATGTGTCTTTCTAGCTTACGCATTCTAACATTAAACTTTCACACCCCATGAACAAGCCAAACATTAGGAAAAAAAATTTTAACCTGCAATCCTCATACAATCGATTCACTTGGAATTTAGCATTCGATTTCGAAACAAAAACAAATCAGATATATTTACGTACATATTTACAATTATTATTCTGAAATATAATGTCACTGAAATTTACAAATTGCGTTCAACATACGGCAAAAAAATGCGAACCTACAAATCTACACGACTAATACCCGACAAGTATAGTTTTTGTTAATTAGTTTTCCTTGGAATTTAGCATTCGATTTCGAAACAAAAACAAATCAGGTATATTTACGTGAAATCCCTTACAATTATTATTCTGAAATATAAAATCACTGAAATTTACAAATTGCGTCCAAAATGCAGCAAAAAAATGCTAACCTACAAATCTCAACAAGCCGTAAAAAAAAAGCTAACCTACAAATCTCACACGACTAATACCCGGCAAGTATAGCTTTTGTTAATTATTTTTCACGCGAATTATAAAGAAATTTTACACTATCGCGATACGATACGATAATTATGTATGTAATGTATATAGTACTTACGTGGTGACAAACGAAATAAAACGATGAAAATTTTGGTCGTTCCGATTCGGTCGCTGTATGAGAAAAGAGAGAATTTTTCGATGGTTGGCGTATCGCCGGTGGCGCCGGAATCCACGGTCTTATAAATGGAAACGAGTTCGCGATTTTCACGACCTAGAGATGGCGCCTAGAGATCTCAATATTGCCGATCGAAGTATAGTACAGGGAGACTACAGTCTCTCTGGTATAGTATTTTAAATGGTTTTTTTAATTATGTCCATTCACATATTTTGGCACTGTACACTATATTAGCAGAGCTTCTGCTTTAAGCCACGAGAGGCGCCAAAACTTTTGGGGATCACGAATACAAATGGGCAGAATGATTTTTCATAATTCATATATCGATGGACTAATGCGAAAGGGGCGTATCGGTTATGTATAAGCATAGCTTATACGCCGCTATGGAATTGAACCATCGATATGTGTTGTATAATTCTAATATAAAATGTCTCTCAAGTTTCAAACAAATAATGCTTACTAAAAAAGCGATTACTTAGCAAAAATAAATTTTTTTACAGAGAAAATAATAAACACGTACAAATTAATCTGTTACGGACTAAATTTCAGTATTCGCCTCTCGCTTGAAGTTAGCCACTACAGCCGTGCGACTTCGATAGTGGCGCGATCTCTTACAGCTGGGGGCGAATATACTGCAATTTAACCCTGCTATGTTCCAAAAAAATTATAACCTATAAATTTTATATAAATGATCTTCGCGGAATTTAACTTTTATATTACTTTTTGAAAGAATCATACAAAAAAACATCTCACGATTTAATTACAATATAAAGAATAGTACGTTCGTTCTGACAAAAGGAATTTTGGACATACCCACGCCGATTTGTTTGGGTGCTGTTATCGAAATTTTCGTCGTGACAGAAAATTTAACATCATCTTGATGCATAAAACTGGTAATTATGCACGCGTAAGGGGGAGGCAAGAGTGAAAAAAATTAAATATATACATATATAATGATTTTTTACGGAAAATACTGAAACGTGATGAAGGATTAGTATGATGATGAAATGACAACTATTTTTTTTGCGATACCTGTCTCGTTATTTCAGTCGCTAAAAATAGTTTTTAAACATAATTTTGAGATTATAGGTGCATTGAATAACAATATAGACATATACACACACTTTTTAATGTAAAAAAGGAATTGCATACATTTTATGCCTCCTACCATCACGTTCCATGCGTAGATGGACCATCTTGCAGTGTACCCTGAGCAAGCTGCAAGTGATTTGATCTTCCGATGGTTCATTCGAAAGCTCCCATTCGTGCATATCAACCGAATCTGTCGGATATTGAAATATGGGACGAATAGTCGGCCATATTCTTCCTGTAATTTCTATGTGATCTCGATTTTCTTGATGACAACGCATTTCATCAATCAATAAGACGGATTTATCATTTAACAAAACCAAAGAATTAGGTAGCTCTGGCATGAGTACATATTCCATGTACTTGAGTTTGCTAATTATGAGAATAGCTCCATCAGTGATCTCAAATTTAAGGATTTGCACCCGGGGAGGTATCGATGGTTTCTCCATGATTTTCTCCGATTCATACATGCGTCGGCAAAATTGTGCCAATGGTCTATTTGGTGTACGTATTTGTTTCTTAATTTTACCAAGTAAACTCTCAAATGGAAAGGCAGAAATTTCACTCAACGAACATGATGTATGTCTCACGTCATCAGCAATATGTATTACGTTATGAGCGTTTATAATTTGTGATTTTTCTCCGTAATAGTTCGCCATAAGCTTGAAAAACCTTGTCAAATACAGTTTTGCTAGTCCGTTGTATTCAAGAGCCATTTTTTCATCATAGAGAATTCTCATCGCTGCATGGAATAGCAAGAAATGATGGTACTGATTTTGATGCAGAGTTCCTTTCAAAACTATCGGTCCGCAGTACAATAAAAAGAAACGAAACTGTGTACTTTTCCATTTACTAATATGTACGACACTTTCCGTCTTTCGTTGGAATTCCACTGGAATGGAAGACTTGAGTGATAATAATCTCTTCGAGATTTCTCCACGTACCCTCGGCCGTAATCTTGTAGCTGATTTTTTGCCAAACCAGCATTCGCCCAAGAGCTTCTTCATTATTCCTATACAGCATAAGTGCATGGAATCCAGAATAAATGATGATACGAGATCAATATGAGGATAAATTGCCGTGAGTGGAGATAGACCAACATGATGTTCCGGTTGCAAGCGACCTTGGAATGAAGCCTGAGTTCGTTCTCGACAATCCGTTTCTGGATATACTACACGACCATTAACATACGTTCCTTTTGTTTCGCAGCGTTCGCAAGCATAGTAACCACCATGGCCCTTCGAAGCTTTCAAAAACGCCCTCGCTGGTGTATCGCAAATAAAACATTGAATAAAAATTGCGAATTTTTTCCCATCTATGATTATTCCATCATTCTGCAATTGAGTGACTTCATCGACGAATTCAGCACAAAAATCTTCGACATTCTTTGGCTTCGCATGCCCTGCATATATTGCAACAGGAAAAGGAGCATATATATCGGGCTTAAAATATACTTTTGCCAATATCGGCCAGAATTGCATCGCCCCGGAATTGAACAAAGGGATTCCATCAACATTAATTTGCAAGACAATAGTATTGTTCGTGTATATATTTGGGTCGATACATGTCTGCAGACCTCGAGCAATGCCAAAATATACGAATTCTCCCATAGTGTCATCATTACTTGGCATATTTCGTATTTCATATTGCGCGGAAGATGTTCCCAAAAATGTTTTCGAACACTTCGGAAGGTTTGGCAGTAATCTTTGCTGTAGAATTTGAAGCAGCTTGTCAAGGTGAACCTGGGGCGTTGCCGATGCAATAGCCCATTTACGTAGCTCTGTTATTTCTTGTTCTTCGTGTTCTTGTTGTTCATTTTGCTCTTCTTCGTTCGAATCTATCTCTCCGCCTTGTTCCTCAGCCTCTTCTTCTGCTTCTTGTTCGTGTTCGCTTTGCCTTTCTGCTTCAATTCTT
Organism: Rhorus exstirpatorius; assembly: GCA_963564615.1. NCBI lineage: Eukaryota > Metazoa > Arthropoda > Insecta > Hymenoptera > Ichneumonidae > Rhorus > Rhorus exstirpatorius. Next base: position 31,831,748 of record OY751317.1, read on the forward strand.
TCCTCTTCATCTGCTTCTTCTATTTCGTCATTCAGTTGTTCACTGTCATATTCATCGTTATCATGTTCATCATATTGTTCTTCACCGTGCGTATTGTACGATGATTGGTGTATGCCAACGTCTTCACAATCCATGGACATTGAACTCGTGGAAGCATCATCTACATTTATAACCGTTGAATGTGAAATGTTGTTCAAAAGCTCTAATGTATAACCTAACACATTTATGCTGCGGAGTTGCTAATTATTGTTTGTGTAAATTATCGATAAATCTAAAAGCAAAATATCTTTAATCATTATGTAATATGAGTGTAAGCAAATTTAAATCCAATAATTTTTAAAAATCTAGTGTCAATTTTGTAACAAATATATTGCATAATAATAGTAGGAAAAAAATTTTGATATTGAATTTGTTTTAGAAAAAAAATTGATATAAATTTTATACATATCTTTTAAATTTTATAGTTTCATTTTAAATATTTTTTTTTGTCTTTCACCTATCGTGTTTGCTTTATTACTTCAAGCAATTTGCCATATGAATGAATAAAGATCGAAATGCAGTACATTTGTGAATAGTCCTTACCTTCGAATTCTTTCATTTTTTCACTGACCCTACTTTGTATTACTCGATGCCTTGCAACACGTTTTCTCAGTAAAGACAATTCTCGTTCTCTTTTGTTGTCCATTGTCACAAAACTATCGATATCACAGACACAAATTGAATCTATAAAAATACCTCTATAGATATCCACGAAAATCACAGTTTTTTGGCAAATGATATAACCACAATATTACTCTCTGTGACGAGGGACGATGTAAAATTGCTCGTCAAGAACTCAATCATGAGATTAATGGTTGTGTATTTCGGCTGCGCAGGATAAACGACACACACGATTCACACATGAGATGTTGCAACACGAACGGACGCAAACCCCAGATTGGGCCACTAAAGCTGGCAACTATATAACCGACTCGAGACTAGACGCTCGACGCCATTAAAATTACGAGACGAGAGTAGCTGCTGCAGCTGACACTCTTTGATTATCGTATTCTATTTGAAGTTTATTCGATAAATAAATTGTTTGTTCATTATCCACTTGGTCAGTGAATTATTTAAATATAGCGAAGTAGCGATAATAATTATAATCAGTTTAATTGCACAGACAAACAAATAAATGAAGAGATGCGGTAGCATCCCAACGCCAAGTAATTTTGAAGAAAAATTCGGCAAACAATCATATGAGACCAAAAAAAGATCTGTCGATCGACCTCACGCGCATAGGTGTTGATTAATCAAAAATCTAACCATATTTTACCAATGAAATGTTATTTTTTTCTTTCGAATGGTTTTGGTTTCATCTCAATCCGTTCACGCAGTCTCCAAATTTGATTATTTTCAGCCGAATTATTTCGCTGAGATTGGCCTAGAAAATGTGTAACGCGGCGACATTTGTCCCCTATCCGCATCTCACTCTCACGTCCAGATTTCACTATCGCTCTTTCTCGTTCTTTCTCTTTCGTTGCTTCCCTCTCGCCCTTGCACAGTCGTTCTTTCTTTCTCTCCACGCATACGCCAATAGGTATATATATAGGCATGGCCACGGCATATAGCTCGCAAAAAAATACTCTCTTTAATAATTAAAAAAATAATTTTAATAATAAAAAAAAAATTTTAATTAATTTTAAATTTTTATAAATTCAATTATCATTTTTTAATCTTAAATTTATTAATTAAAATAATTTATTTAGTAAAACAATGAAAATTAAATTTAAATATATTCTTTCAAACGTTCAAAAAGAAGTGAATTCCCCTACAAATACTTTTAAAAATTCAAGCCAGCAGTTTTTGGCTTATATTATTCGAAAATTTTGCAGATAAATAAATTATCATTAATATATTATTATTCATTTTCAATTATTAACGTAAATGATAATTAATTGGTTAAAATTCGTGAAGTAGGTTTCTACTTGTCGGGAACTGACCATAATCTATTCGGGCAGGCCACTGTGTAAATATTAACGATCCAATAGATGAAACGCTACTTTTTTCCTGGCCTATTCCCTGGCAGGGCCTTGTCAGGAAAATCTGATCAGGCAGGGCTGGCCGGGGGCGAACATTAAACGAGGATGTCCCGGCCTGATTTCCACACGGGATTGTTCAAACATCTCTTCGAGTAGGAATATGACACTTTCCATTCAGTCCTCTATTCGCCAAACTAATCTGGGTATTCTTCTCAATTGTGCCGTAGTTTCCAACGGATTACTGGGACTTCTTCAGGTACACACGTTGTTGCAACGTTGGAAACCTCAAAATAAGCGAGTATGGCGTTAACTCGCAACGATATCTGCTTATATAGGGCACGCTGAATGACTATATGATTGGCGGTGCTGCGGTTCTATAGGCATCGTCATAATACACAACTTGTACTTTATTACGGAACTGCATCCATGCGCTTTTGATTGATGCTTTCACAACCTCGACTCGCCGCCTTTTGAAAATCCCGTTGAATTACGGTATCGTGATATGCCTTTGTAGCAGCAATGGTTGCCGCAGTGCTCATGCATGCGTGCACGTCTCTCTGCAAGATATTGTGATTGCATAAGTCTTTCGATCAATTCAATTGCGAAGTATATATATCTTCGAATTTTACTATACACGGTGATAATCATTTGACACTGACAATATACAATATACCTATAACAAAATGGAGCAATGGTGCGACGACAGATTTTAATGCTGGCGATGAACTCGGGCATCGCACTCGGACTGCAGAACATCCATCTCTTTATATATCGATCGCACTCGCGGGCTTTGTCCTCCCAGGTAAACCGTAAAACCCCGAGCTTTTGGATAATACCATAATATCAGCCGCACAAACACATCGTATATACGATTACGCCTTATCGAGCATAAATAATATATGCACGGTACAACACCGCTGCGTTATTATCCCTCTTGGGCAACTCGGTAATTTTCGTCCCGGCTAGATACACATTTTCTCGCGGTGTCGATGCACTCGTTGCCGGAGCTTTGCTATACACACATGTATAAACACATGCTAACTAATGTATGAAGCATTCCATGAAAAATCAACAAATTTTTGTTGGGTTCTAATTGTTTGAAAAATACTTGGAAATTAATAGAACCCCGAATTATCGCAGGATGTCGCTCAAAATTTTATAACATTTGTTACAATATTTATTTGTGATAATTATTTATTTATTTATTTATTATTTATTTATTTATTATTTATTTATTTATTTATTTATTTATTATTTATTTATTTATTTATTTATTTATTTGTGATAATTTTTTTAAGTTCTGGCTCAACGTTCATCAATGAAAAAGTATGATTTTTTAATCACTACTGATTCAGTAGTGATTAGTGAATCAGAAATTTCCGGACCGAAGCGCATTCAGCGATCGAAAAAAATGTTTGTTTTTTGTCAAAAATTATTTTTCCAGGCAATTATACCTTTGCATTTTCTCTCCCTCCCCCGAATGGGTGAAAATGGGCTATTTTCAGCTCTTGTATACATACACGGCGATGGCGGCGAAATATTTATATGATATAAAGAGATATTCATATAGCGTAAACATATTCTCGCGTGACTCTGGGCGCTGCTTTAAACTCTTCGTATGTCAGCTGCTCTTTCTCCCATTTAACCCACACCCTCGCATCCAAGCTCCCATCGCGAATACGGATCGCAGAGAAATATCGATTTTCAATTATAAACGCCGGACGGAAGAGATACGAAAGATTATAGGATCTCTGTTATGTTTTCGATGTACCCGGAGAGTCGAGCGTGCGATTACAATAGTTCGCAACAATTTGCGGTGAGCTTTGATTTCCGTACCATTATTGTTCAACATATGGATACCCCCACCCTACATCGGCATGCCTTTCGAAGAGATTCCTCTCAAACAATGATTGAATCTGAACGATTCGAACGAAATCAATAAAATGCGGTGGCCAAATTATTAAAAATGCGAAAAAAACTCGGATTCGTTTTATTTCATTCATATTAACGAATGATAGATGCAAAAACTGTTTATATTCTATGAATGAATAAGAAATCTATTTTTTTTTTTTAATTTCGGAGATCCAGAAAAGAAACATTCACGAGTTTTAACCGTTAGTTTGGCTTACAAATAAACGGCAATTCCATTAAAAAAAAAATGGGTATATCAGACAGCTTGACATTCGCATCCCGCATATTACAGAGATTTTAACGCACCCTCTCACTATTACAAAAATTACACATGTTTGAATGAAACAAATACTCGAGGCATAAATAAAGTTACACGAGAATTGGATAAATTCCGTTTGTGCACGAGTGACTGCAGAACCGAGTTAATTAAACTACCGACATATAACGCCGATTTCGCGGGCTTAATGGGCTTTTCATGTGTGTACATGTGTATCATTCGCATCGAGAGTTAGGTCCGTGCAAATTGGGGTGCTCAGCTAGCCAGAGAGAAGAGCGCGTCAATTTTATAATATAATCATCGAGCCCGCTGTTGAATTTATCTTGATAATTGATAATTGACAAACGCAATATTCGTGCTCGTAGAAGCGCGAGCATACAAAAAAATCTCGTGAACACCATAGGCAACATCTGCCTAACTTATAAAGGCACAAAACAGCCAAACGATAACTTTATACATATGGAAGTGAAATGCATAACACACTTCTTTCCTCAGTCAGTGGGCTAAAAACTGATACCAAAATCACGAGAAAGACATAAAACGTGCTTGGTTTCTTTTCAATTCGCTACAACTTTTTTTTTTATTATGATTTTGGCTCTCTTTCCGAATGCGACCAAGCCCAAGCGACAGAATTCAAGTGGAATAGTATCTGGATATGAGCCAAATCACGACGAGAAAAATACTGGTAATACCACACGGTAGTCGCAGCTTCTGCCATACTAAGTCTTTCTCTAATACATATACTATCCCATCAAAAACTTTTTAAAAGTAAAAAATGGACGCCAAGCAATAAAAAAAAATGGGTCCTCGGACAAGATATTATTTAAAATGAACTCATTACCTTGAAACCATAAAATTTTTACGTTGTAACGAAACTTTTCAAAAAATATGCTATCTCCTAATATCTATGACAAAAAAAAATGTAATCACAAATATGTATTATATAAGCCATGTGGAGTATACGTGTCACAGAAAGGGAATGCTGTAAAAAAAAAAATGGAAATGCTGTACAATACATGGAAATGCTTTTTTGGGAAATGGTGTACAAACGAGGAATGAGCCCGGAAAGATAAGGAGTGTAATATACTTACTTTTTCGGACGAATAACATACTCGTTCACTGGTAAACACGTTTGTTCCATATGATAACAAATTTTCTTTTCGACATCGTGGAATACTTTACTTCTCGGGAACAAATTTCAGTTCAGCTAAATAATAAGATTCACCTGGGTCGAATTCGATGATAAGAAGATCGTTTCCCGAGGTGCATCGTAATTTTTTGTGTTAAATTTTTTTCGTTGTTGGTGACAGGGGAAAAGGTACCGCTGATGCTTCACCCATTTATATTCCGTTTAGATCACAATTTCGCTTGCGCATAAAACGCATACATACAGTATGATTTACAGACTTTCTTGCTACGCGGATCATTCTGAAAATTTCAAAAGTATGTTAGGTAAATTGTGATATCAATTTCAGACTGCTATGGCCGTTCAGATATATGAAAATCTCTTGGTTGAAACTGAACACTTCGGAAATCATGTCCTATGTCCTACCGAACTCAAGCTCCATTACCACAACTATCTATAAGTACATTTTATAATTTCCAACAAGATATGTTAAAGGCGAATTAATTTTTCTCACTGTACTTGTCCACTCATCGATTCGACTTTTATTCGAACGATTTAATAATTGCTCATGCCAAAGCTCGCTGTTCATTCTATTTATTAAGAGTTGGAGGTATCGCATAAGGGCACCCGAAATCTATCGAAAGTTTTCAGCGATTTCCGTGTGGCCTGATGCATGTAGGTGCTGAGATAGAAAGAACGGCTGTGGATAACAATAGAGCGACTGGCGGGTGGGGGTACGCTTGAGATCGTTTCTATATCTACTGCCACGCCAAGTTTTTGTGCAGCATTTCAAAAAAATCATTTTCATTTTTTTCTACAGCATTTACTTTCTGTGGCACGTAAACTCCACTTGGTTTATATTATATACTTGTGATTGGATTTTTTTTTTGTAATAGATATGAGGAGATAACATATTTTTTTAATTACTTGGCATTCAATTTTTTTGCTTTTTAAAAGTGTTCAATGGGAGATTTAACTTCTTTTTGAACGACTGACTGGTAATTTATGAAACGTACATATATATTAGCTACTATGGACCTAATACAAGCTATGAAATACTTGATCCGGCTTCCGTATGATGATAATGATGATAATGATAATGTTGGTAGTGGTGGTATCAGTAGCAGTAGTAGTGGTAGTGATAGTGGTCACAATAAAATAATATTAATAATGATATTTATAATGATAATAATAACAAAAACAACAACAACAACAACAATAATAAAAGTAATAATAGTAATCGTGATAAAATAGTTATAATAATAGCAAGGAGCCGAGCGAGAGAGACAGCTATATAACCCGCTTTTGAATCGCAAATATCTCAAATAATGGCGATAATTTTTTTAGCAGATACTCCAATAGGGAATCTTGCGTTATCATCTTTGGGTGTACGAAATAATCTGAAGATGAGAGGCTGGCAGGCAAACTCGTCGAAGAAATCTGCTAGGGATATTGACAATCTTCATATAGTTTTCCCAATTGTGTCCATCAGAAATTATCCGTCATTAATTCATTACTACCATTGATATTATTTCTCTTTTTTAAAGATCGTCTTTTTAAAAATAGCCCTTCCATTTTCAAATTTTACAAAGTTTAGTTCAACAATATTATTCAATATTGACGGCAGAGAAAATGAGAGAGAGAGATTGATTGATTGATTTGTGTATCTATGCCTTGGTATGACCTTGAGGCAAACATAGGTTAAACAGAGATAGTGATAAATACTTAATACTAGTTACAAATGATTATTTGGTAATATAATAATAATTTCTTAAAACTAGTTACAAGCTTTGAAAAGTTAGCACAGTAAACTTATATATAAAAGTTAGCATAGTAAACTTATATATAAAAGTTAGCATAGTAAACTTATATAGCGATTGAACAGCAGAGATTATTCGTAATAATGATCAAGGTAAACATAGAATAATGTAGTAGAAAAGATTTAAGTTGCATTAAGAAGCCAAAATAGCAGTAGACCCAGAGAACGCAGTAGGAGAAGCTGCGTTTGGAATATAAAATATAAAATAGCAGTTGACCCTACAGTCGCAGACATTAGGAGCCCAGCTAGCAGCAGGTGACCATTGACCCCCCGAAAATAATCATGCAAGATTATCTCGAACAAATAAAAACTCATATAACCGAGATATGAGAGAGAGAGAATGAATGAATGAATGAATAAATTTATTATGCCATGGCAGGCCTTAGGCAAATAAGAATACAAATGCTTACATAAAAATAAAACTAAAACTAAAACTAAAACTGCAACTACTACTACTACTACTACTAAAACTAAAACTAAGAGAGAGAGAGAGAGAGAGAGAGAGAGAGAGAGAGAGAGAGAGAGAGAGAGAGAGAGAGAGAGAGAGAGAGAGAGAGAGAGAGAGAGAGAGAGAGGGCAAGAGAAGAGCGTGGTTGTAATATGTTCCGTGTGCAAACTCTTGTGTGCTATATAGACTCTGACATGCGAGGCTGCGTCGTTTAGAGCCCCTATATGCTGAAGGGGTCTTCGTACGAGAGCGAAAGGAGAGAGCTCTTGGAGGTTTTGCACCTTCAACGCAAGACAGAAATATAGAGACGGAAGAGAGAGAGAGAGAGAGAGAGAGAGAGAGAGAGAGAGAGAGAGAGAACAGTAAAGCGAAAGGATCACACATTTATTGTGGAGTCAGTGGACGTTTTAAGTACGCTCGTGTCGAAAATTGTCTCTTCAATTTTTCTAAACGATCGACCTTATTATACCGTACGGTAAGCTCCGGAAATAGTTGGACCAGCTTTTTGGTTGTACGGACGCACGGACGGGTAAAAGTAAAATGTCCAGCAGCAGGTAGGTAGAATCTCTCGATGCTTTACGTCAGTGAAAAATGTGCGGAGAGCTCATTGCCGTGCTCGCGTACGGCCAAGCCGAAAGAATGACCTCTCCCTTTCTCTTTCTCTCTCGCTGCTTGGAAAGTCTGCGGTCGTGCCAGGTGCCTATAGTGACGCTTAATCCGGGACTTTTCTCTGCTGATTAGCCACTTTCCGCCACACAACGTCGGACTAATTATCATCGTCGATGTTGAAAAGTTTCCAGCGGGTTTCGTTCGATTAAAACTATCATTGACGAGAATAATGCCCTGCTCTTTTTGTTCCCGAACAAGAGTCACATCGTCATCGGATAGCGAGTCTCCGAAGTTCATTCGGTATAGGGTCATTGAGATTTATCGAAGCTTATCGCTTTCCGATATCTCTCGTGTAAACGTTTCCAGCCAAAAGACTGGTATCCTTTATTATTATATAGTATTTTAATGGAATTACATCACGATATTTTTCATCGGGTGTCCAAAAGGTAATTTAGAAAGGATAGTAAAATCGCGAATTTGATAGTTTTATGGTTGATAAAAAAAAATCAAGTTTCATGACGACGAGATACTTTTTCTGAATTATACAGGACTGTATCTGTGGCTTTGATGAATGGCAATCTTTCACGAAAAGAAATAAACTAATCTCTGCAGCTTTTTGACTCAAGGCAGAGTCCTGTAGAATGCGCCAGTTCATTTTACAGGACTTTTCCTTTGATCTCAATATTAAATATCCGAATAAATTTTCGGAAAATTTATCAAGTTTCGATGACTTTTTTCTCTTTAAATCAAGTCAAAACATTCTGATTTGAAGGGTTAACTTTTTTTGCATCTTTTATCAACCATTTTCTAAGCTAAATTTTATATTCAAATGTTTGAATACACACCTATACCTATTGCGGGAGGAATAAATATGTCTACGAGAGTTCTTCAACGCATATTAACGAAACTCTACACGATACTATAAACGATTGCGTGTCTATACCGCCACAATCGTAATAGAGGAACGATGATATGGACGTCAAAAGATTCCCAGTAGTAATTCGATATTCCAATCGTATATAATAGGGGCCACTAGAAGCAAGATTTTACACCCCCGTGATTCCAAGTCGATAGTACACTTCGAGCGTCGTCTTGGTATCAAAATACATATATATTTCATTTTTATTGCATCGAAGGTGTTGCATACTTCTCGCATGGAAAAAGTTGCATTTTAACCCAAAGGAAAGTACTGCGATACGGTAAAACAGTCCTTCGCTTTAGGAGGTACGACTAGTATGAAGAATCCAACTGACGGACTTGAATTTTTTATATGTTTTTGCCGAATACTTTATGCGCCTATTGCCAAAATTTGAGCTATATTAACCGTTTAGTTTATTCGTAATAAAATTGCAAAGTCGAGCAGTTTGAGTTACTAAAGCACGTCGTCTTATGGAGACGGTTAACCGGAAGTGCTGTGATCACGGTTTTGCTGCTCACGTATCCAACTACACCCGTTGAAAAACTGAAACTTGATAGATTAGATATAATAGATATTGTAAAAAATTGAAAAATTACTCTTCACCGTGTAGTTCTGGCACTACATCATAAAAAAGTTTCAATTTCCGGTTGTAAATGGTCAGAACGATCAAATAGCACCCACAGACTTAGCAACGTCGCGAGTAACAGCTGATGGGTTTCGGCGAACATAACCTAGCTTTGTTTTGATATTAGCAACGAAGATAGAGTCATCTTCGTTGGTCACGTATACCAACTTATAGCATCGCCAATGCGACGTTGCCAAGTGTTTACTTCAAATTCCATCATGTTATTTATGGAGTTTTATTATTTATCACGTATCAATTATATGTATAATTATCATTCTACCGATCGTATTAATTCCACTGAGGTAATTCAAGTCTATTTTAATAGGTTTTCGGCTGATTTAAAAAAATGTTTTTTAGTCCGTTTTTGTGGTAGACATGTCATTATTATTATGATGGAGACTACTATCGAGTCGTTGACAATCTAATTTTTCAGTTTTTATTAGTTCATGCGCAATAAATTAATCATTTACCACAAAATTTTTCACATTATAATCGATAATATGAATAATCAACGCAAATAAACATAAATCAGAACAACTGTGGGTAAAATAAATTTAGACTTTTTTTTGACTCCAAAGAACTAGTCGTACCTCCTTAGGAATAAAAAGAAAACAGAAAGCGCTCACTCTTCTCGTTCTTTCTCTGCTCCCTTTTCCAGTATACTACTCGCGAGTATTTTTCTACTGCTGCCGATATTGTCTGCGAGGATAAAAGTCTTTCGCCCCTCGCTCGCCGTTTCCTCTTTTCTCTCGCGGTACCATGAATGCGCCACTGCTTTTGTTCCACCCGCAAAACACGAAATTCCGAGTGATTACACTTTTCACTTTAAGCGCAAGCCACAAATTCCTCTACAAAAATGTGCCGGCTCCAGAGTTTGCTTCTTTATTTCCGGTTTCAAATATACGCAGAAGCTTTATTTTTATTGTACTGAAAATTCATGTCAATGAAAAAAAAAAACAACTTCGCATAATAATTAAACTTATGATTGTAATTATACAATTATCTGTATAATGCTCTGATAGCACAGTGAAGTTACGATAAAGTGGAACAATTCCGAATTCATGTTTTTCAACAAATGTTCTGCACGAAATATTAATCGGGTTAAAAAATAGAAGTTCGATCTCTCCAGCTATACCAGCTCGGTAAATATATAGGTCAAAATTTTGGGATACTAGAAGTTTTTGAACTGCTCGTTCGGTCGGGGAATGGCATCGAAAAGTTTCGTAAAAGAACGTAAAGCTACTCTACAATGTCAGGTGTGTGATAAGGCCATAGAAAACTCATCGCCCTCATCAACATCAACTCTCACCGACAATACTATAGCGTCGTTTCAAACGCAAGTATACTCAAGGCTGTTCATTTCCGACGAAACGCATGCCCGTCAGCTGAGAAGTTGAAACATTTACTCGCCGACATTTGTGCAGTTCGTAGTTGCAATAAAAATTATCTTTACGTAGAATATTGGTTTGGCATGAAAGTAATGAGATAGAAAGATACTTCACTAACTTAAATAGTGTCTCATTACTTTCCTGCCAACCCAATACGTCTGGATCTAGAAAGTTGAATTATTAAAACCTCGTGGACAATAAATTTAGGTGATTCGTTCGTCGCAAATGCCCGCGCTCGCGCGAACTTGATCCTAGGCTCATTGGCCCTGTGGGAGCAGAGATCCATGGTCGCAGCTGTCGTGCACTTTATCAGGGCCCCGAAATGTATAGAAAGAACCCTCCCGGGAGATTTTCCCTTTCACGAGGGCGAGAGAGAGAGAGAGAGAGAGAGAGCTCATGCATAGTGATCAAGGAAAGATTGCGAAGGAAAAAACGTCTACAGGACACTGCAACAAACGATGGTATATATATATATACGATGAATCATCCACCAGGAAATGTAATTCGATTCCGAAAAAATTCATTAGAAATAGATATTTATCGTACAAATTTATTTTTGAAATTATCATAACCTCATTATACCTCGACACAATCCAGTATCTCCAAAAATGCGATATTTCTTTTCATTTTTTCAATTGCTTCTTATTTTATAAATATTCGGATGGAGACTCATGATGATGAAGAAAAATTCAAAGTCACCTAAATTTTGAGGCGCTTGATGAATTTTGAAAAAAAAAAAAATTACCCTCAATAAAGAAGTTTCACAGCTTGAATTATCTGCAGGATCGTAGCAAAAAAAAAAAATTACCATAACGCAGGTTCCTCTTTTAGAAAACAAAATGCATAAAAGTATAAGACCAAAACTTTGAACTCCACGGGAATAAAGAAGACAAAAAAAAGTTGTGAAGTTCGCTTTAGCAGTGCTAGCATTTTTCAATGTATTGAACAGAACCGCTTAGCTTTTGTGACACGTGAAATCGAAGGTATATAATACTTGTCGCGCTCGATAAATATTTTCCTTTATAACTCGAGAGACTTCATTGGAGAGTGCATGACTGGAGGGTGAAAAATTTTCATCGTAATGGGCGTTGAGGGGAATAAAAGGAGCTTAGCCCTTGAGACCTCTTCGGGATGCTCAATGCACCGTGGGATGTCGGGTCTTGAATGAAATACTAAAAATCAACGCGATAAGAGGATGGGGAGTAAAAATTAGGGCATCAAAAACGAATAAATGCGGTTTATTTACAGATAAACAGAAAGAACAACTGCTCGAGACATTTTGTGTCACTTTTATCGACGCTTTTCGTTGAAATCAACAGCATTATTCTTTCGACTGAAATCTGTGAAAAACTTGAAACCATTCTACCACCGCCGCCTCCTTTCTCATGCTTCTTGTTTCTCGCGACACTTTTTCGTATAAGACTTTTAGCCGTGTCGGACTATATTCTGGTTTGCACTACTTTTAAATATTTCAAGCGGCTGAAAGTATTCTCCGAAACTTTTCACCGTTCGATGACACAGTCGAGTACACCAAAAGCTCGAACTTTCAGCGACGCATCGTGATTGATTTTCCACGGTAGGAATAAGTGGATTTCTAAATATTTCTATTGTCACATGTAACGATCGAAAAAATGCGTTTGAATGCTTTGATTGAATCATTATTATGACGCGTGTTCTGAAAACAGTACGAGAAATTCGTCGCTTTTAATTTAGCAGGAGAATCGTGGGACGTGTTATTCGTACTCGTATGCTCGGCTGATTACCTCTCCCGCGTCGACCATGTATTCTTCGAGATTGTATTGGCAAATAACTCGGTTGTGTACACTCGACGGGAATCGTCGATACTGGGCACAGGTGTATACATTATGCGGAATTCACGGTGTTGCGAACACGAATATTGGGAATAGAGAAAGAGGAAGAGATAAAACCGTATAGGCTTAATTCATGTGTTCGTATAAACCAGAGCCCAATCCAACCCCATTCTTTCATTACCGAACCATTTTCGATATCTCGTCGAAAATTTGCACTTATTGTTCCCGCTGTAAAGACAGAGCACGCAAAATTCGAAATATATCATAATTTGACACGCTTCTCGACAAAAACTACGGAATTTCATCTCGTTGATTTCACAAAAAAAAAAAAAAATTTTTTTTTCAAAGAAACAAATTATGTTCTGGTGTAAAATTTTCGCTCGTTATCGATATTCCAATTTTGTAAGATGTATCTACCTCCTCGCTCATCGTAAATGACACTGAAATATCGAAAAACCGTCTTGTATGATTTATCGGAGAAGCGTCGCGAAAGATATAAGTAGCGAGTAACGAGAATACCAAATAAACATTTTTTTTTCGGGCATGGAGATCCAAGTATATCAGAAAAAAAAAATTGTTCTTTTTTCGTAATAGTTACACAAACATTTATGTTCGTTGGAAAATTATTCTCAACCGTCTAGAATGCTGTACGAAACGGATAATTTTAATTGATGTCGAATTTTTTTTTTTTAATTTTATAGGCTCGAAAAATGTTTGACAGAACAAAATGTGGAAATTGATTCTTGCACATAATCGCTTCTCTATAATCTTTGCACATTCCGAAAGCCTACTCTATGAACAAGTGGCTTTCTCAATTTTGGCTTCCTCGTATATATGAATCTCTGGCAATGAGCACAAAATTATAAAGAAGAAGTGCGCTAGTTTCAATTCGCACCTTTTTCAGTTTTTTTTGTTTCATTTTGTTTTTGAAAATGACCATTACATTCTCATTAAAAATTCGAATTTACGTTCCCTTTTTTTCTCCACTATATAACGCCAAGTGATGGAAATCTTTGATAAAAGTTTTCCCTGAACGTGTGAATTATCGAACGCAGGGATTTCCGCAGTCTCAAATTTATGAATTTGCGAGTCGTAGAGCGATGGAGAACAATTCGTGCCTCATTCTCGTATCGAATAGGAACCCTCGGTATGCCTGCCATCAATCCCCGACGATGAAACAACGCGATAGACTCTGCGGCAATGCTCTTTCGGGTGTTGCCTGAGCTACAACAGCAGATGCACGAGAAATGGGATATTCCCTGGACCGGTGAGATCCGCTCTGATGCATCTCCCGCCGGGCCAGTAATGGCCTTCGCGTGCTTCTCTCATTCTGCAGAGCACAGTGTAGTATGAGTCCAAGATCCGGTGCAATTGGATTCCACGCATTGATCACAGCTTGCCCCATCAATCCTATAGCGCCCCATTGTTTTTACGATCTTATCTTCTCGCTCCTGCCTTTTTTGCCCTTTCATTATTTTACGTTAATTATTTACCTCGATATTTCTATAAGACGCACGTTGTTCCGGATTGAAGCTTCAAAATTTCAAGATTTATTTGTGGCCAAATAGGCTTACTGAATTCACGGAATCATTCGACGTAAAAATTCAAGTATCCTCAGCGTATATATACGATCAATAGTGCGATGTACAATTTTACTATATCGCAACAAAATAAACATTGAATAATCGACCACGTTTCAGATACTAATTTCGATTCCGAACGAATAAAAATGCCAAAAAGATATTAATCCCCTATTTTACCAAGATTCCAAGATTCACTCCCCTATTTTTTCCAAAATTCATTCAATCTTATTTTTGGATGGTACGATGAACACTAAAAACCCTCGAGGATGCTTCAATATAATGATTTTTCGAATAATATCCCTCTCAACGGACGTTAAATTGGTGAAATCATTCGGGAGAAAATGTAAACATTTTTTAAAGTTATACAAGATCGACAAATTAAATTCGTCCCGTGCCAGTCGCTAAAACTCTCGATACGAAAATTATATCGTCGAAAAATGAATCAACAAAGTCAAACAACACCGGAACTCTTGATGCAACATATAAGATATTTAATGCGCGTTTGAAATAAGCTGCAGTGTTTGCTCGAACACCTGGGAAACCAGTGGCAGTCTCATGAATAAATTACGCGAACCTCTGACGCCATGTTATGTTTCCCCATACATATATACACGCACGCACGGACACGCAAGCACAACACTCAACCTCTGTAGATCCCTTCATCTCTCGAAACTGTCGAGTAATTCTGGCTCAGACGTGGCGTATACTCAAATTGCAGGTACTCGATTGTGCATGCGCGGCTCGGGTTGCTCCCGGTAAGACCCGTTTGATCAAAGTGATAAGAGTATACGGGGAGAGATCGACACACCCATGAGTACGCACATGCACATACGGAGCAAGAGAGAAAGGTGTCTTCACCAATATGTGCCCATTGAATTCTGTGGTTGACGGTTATTCAACGAGAGTATAGGATTCTACCACCCTTAAGCTGTCTAGAGAAGACCGAGCAGAAACCCTGTAGAATAGGATTGTTCGCATCGAAAATTGCATTCGCTTAATACTACAGTAGAATTTGGTTATAAGCAATCTGGTTATAAGCAATTTCCCCTCCGATTTTTTTTCGAGTCCGCTCAGCGCGGTCCCCCACCACAAGCCAATTGCTTATAACCAGCAGCATTGCGCATTTCACCGACTCACTCACACACATTAAGAACGCTACATTGATGCGCTGTAGTGGGGGAGCCAGATTTTACGACTCTTCGGCGTTTTTTTTTTCCCCTACAGCCCCGAAGGATTGCTTATAACCAAATTCGACTGTATATAGGTTGAGATTCGAGCATTCTCTCGTTCTCTCTCTCTCTAACTCTCCCTTTTAGAATTATTTTTATACAATTTCCTGTATTGTTAAAAAATTTGCCGCACAGTATTACTAGGGCATAATAAACTTACAATCAAGTAATCAATCAATCTCTTTCCCACACCTCATCTATCCTTCGACCATACAGCCAGAGAATGAATAGAACACTTTCTTGGTCTGACGAAAATCGACCTGGACAAGGAACCGGGGAAATGTTTCGCTAAGATACAAGACCTTGGACGAAGTTTCAGAAACGAAATTTCCAGGTAAAAAGAAATAGCTGTAGAAAGAGAATAGGGCCGTGAGACAATTCGAGAAGTAGGTGTCTGTTCCGTTTGTTCTCATGTTTCTGGGACGCGACACATACACACATTTGCTTTTCCTTCTTTTCTTATTCCATTCGTTTCTTCGTGTATATAAAACGTATATCACCTTCCTTTACCTGCTCCTTAGCGTGGAATTGAATTTCATTGTTCGACTCTTTCATGGCAAGGACTCTATAAAATGAGCGGCCGCGGTGACAGCTGGTACGCTGAAACGACAAAAAGAGCCCTCTTGACTCTAAGGTGAAGCGTTATATAGTTCTCGTGTAAAGGATTTTGTTTTTACGATTACATTGTTATTACAGCTATATTTTGTACCTCAATACATTGCTCCGTGGTTTTTTTTTTTAAATTATACATGGACTCAACGTTTATGCTATTTCACGATGCATACGAAAGTTTGGGGAATCGTTTTCAGTTTCTGTTACTTTTCGTGATTCGTTATTCATCCGACATTTACTCGGCATATTTGTAGTAGGTTCACGGAAATTCTAGTACATGATACCTCTTTTGTTATGAAGAATAAGAGAATACGGTCAGTGGCACCAAATGTAGGCACGACCAAAATAAAAAAACCATTTTCAATCTTTCATTCCCACAGCCTCGTAATCGGGATTAAGTATTGTTAAGAAATAAAAGTCCTAATTACCAAATAATAATTGTGCACGGGTGTTTTTAATTGATGGAAAACAGTTTATATTTTCATTTTCTATCGACGCAAATCAGCATTGGAGTTTCCCTTGGAGCCCATACGAGAATACACACTGCACATGCACGACCCATACGTAAAACGTCGTCAAATACTACGATATTGTGCCCGTTGTAGATTGTACGAGATGTTCCATCCGACGCACATTTACTTCCTGTATATATACACAGAAACCGCGGGATATTCGCGACTCCGTTGGGGTTCAGTGGAATTATCGTCCCTTATGCCGCAGTGACAGCAAACCTGATCCCATTAAAGCTGCTGCGAACAAAGCGTGTGGTGGCGTGCATCGCCTGGCCCAACCTCCAGGGGGGATTAAGCAGCTCTCCGCTGGGATCCACTTTGTTAAGCCGGTTTTTCCCATTTCCTCTGTTTCTGCGACAATTTCGGATGTTTTGTCTCGTAGTTCCTTCACTGAAATTTTCTGCGAAAGTCTTGACAATTTAGCAATGCGCATTTGCGACGCGCTCGTCTTTCGTCGTGAAAGACCGAACGGGAAGGTTGGCATTGTAGCACTAAACGATGGTACGCTTACCAGCGTTTATATTCAAAACCAAGAAGACCCCAAGTTATTGTTCATTGGGCTTTTGTAGCTTGAAGTCGGGAAGTAGAAGATGACGAAGGACGTTTAAGGATGGCTTTGACTCCGTCAATAAGAGCTTTTTCCTTCTTTGGAACTACTCATTCACGCAGGCTCATATATATATATCAATCCACCGTTGACTAAAAGATAGGTCGTTTGTCTTTTTTCTTTTATTAAGTTGTGGCAATCTAATGCCATACTGTGACAAACAACAGATTTTTTTTCTATTAATTTAACTCCACAGGCGAACGTTTCGGTTTTTGGTACATCATATATGCATTCTCCAATTATCGATCTTTGAACAGATCGTTTAATTACAAAACTTGATATGGTGAAAATTCGGAGAGGCACTTTAGAATGATACGGTATTTGATGGTATAACGGAAAATATAATATATCGATCTATATTACTGTTACAAACGAAAACAAGCGATGTTGTCCAGCTCCGACAATAAAACTCTGCGTCCTTTTCAAGGATTGAAGACTATATATTATTGACTGACCGTTGCTCCTGAAAAATAACAGGGACATCGAGTACCTGCCAGCTGTTTCCACTGTCATTCATTCGATGCAATTTTCGTTTTACACCACTGGATCCCAGAGGTATATGCATGCAGTTATTGTAAGTCTTTATCTTCTGACAGGATAAAATGGGGTTGCCTTTTTATCAACGACGAACGATGAACCGTTTCCAATTTTTGCTTGTTATGGTATTTTTGGTCTGATGTTTTTGTGGCTGATCGACCGCAAAGATGCTTTTTATTCCAGGTACTCAGTGGCTTTTACTTCCTCCTTCGCATCGTCTCTCTTTGTCTCGCTTTCTTTTTCCCTTGTTCTTCCGTGATAGAGCGCTTTTCCTCGTTTTCACCCACATATATACACGGACCCCATTCGCAACTCCTTCCAGTTCTCGCTTTCGTTCACCCTCCGTTGTCTGGCTGCGCTATCCAACGTTCCTTGCGCCGACTCGCGGCAATGCGGCACTACTATCTATGTTTGATAGTCTGCATAGGCGCGTGTTAACCCATCTTATACGCGTCAACTATATACGTTTATGTTCACCACATTACCAGTAATCAGTATTAAACACCGTAGAACGTATCCTCTCTGTAAATGAGATAAGGCTTAAACCCGTCTGATGTCATACACATTTCTAATCGGGCTGTGTAAGCATTTCGATTTCTCATTGTTCTTTGACCTGCTATGTGTATTCAGGCAACTTCGTTAAATACCTGATTTGGCTATATTTTCCCGCCTTAAACATCATCACTCATTTTTCGTGTCGAAAGTTTTGAAACCCACCGCGAGCTGCTCTTTAAAGAGGATTGCATAACGTAGTGCTATTCGGAAGTAAAACTCATTTTCTAGATTAATCATGAGAGATATGGTAAAACTCAATAGCGCAATCTGATAATCGGCTAATGCGAGAACCTTATCTTTAAGTTATTGTCTCGCTGTTGTCGAATCGCAAAGATTGCCACTTCAAATAAAAAAAAAAAAAAATAGAATACCCTCCCACTTATTCATCTGTTGAATTCAGATTCGTCGTTTAATTAAGTGTTGATTCGATCACATCCAAACGGTCACTAACCAAAATTTGCTAGTTTTGTGGTTAACGATAGTTGTACACGGTAAGCGTCGTTTTGCTCGATTTAATCGATACACACCAGCTGGTAATACACTGCGTGCGTTTATCTGCGCATGCGTGAGGATCTCACCACGTTTTGTCATTTCATCGATCACTCCTATGTTACCTCGGACCCATAACTGCTATAAATATAACAGGTAATCTTTTAGTCATGAAGTAAATATGGAACGACCGTCGAATTCCTGGTTTACGTTAGCACACACCGATTCCATCACATCATGCTCTATTGGCATATTCCACGTCGATATTTCGCGCGCGGCTCTATATTATAATTCGGCTGTAAATGAAAATTTTCTCCCATCAATTTATATCGAGTATGCGGTAGAGTTAAGCGGCTAGTGAGTGCCCAGAAGAAAAAAAAATTATTTTTTCACTCGCTCTACTTATGACCGTTACATTTCGCAAGGGTTCCCTTTTGTTTCCCATATACGGTGTAGGTGTAATCGCGCATGAGTTATCACGAGAGATACGATCCAACTGAGCTCTGCGTAGCGGATGAATGAATGAACGGCTGGGGTTACGCCCATAGGAATTCAATTAGGCATCTCTTACATCGATTAATCAGCCTCAACTCGGTAAAGTCGACTGCTTTATCTTCGATGGCGGGACCGAGGCGGTGTAGCGGAAAGACGGGAACGAATTTGATGGGGTGAGAAGACAGTTGGTGAAGGAAAATGGCAGGGAAACTGGGGTTTGCGGGCTTCGGAATTACGCCTCCAAATCGAAAGGGCTTCAGAAGGGAGCTTGTATTATAACGTGCCACATGTTGCTGCCGATTCTCTTTGCCAACTCACGTTCGAGACGAGATCCCATTTCACCCCCTTGATTCACTCTTTTACCTCGCCTGGACAAAGGCCTCTCGAATTTTACTCTTTCGTCTTATTATCGATACTCTTATTGATTTCAACAAATCGTACGATGTGACTGCGCTAGATTGAATCGGTTGTAAAATTGCCGCGAAATAACATTGTTGGCTGATTTTTAGTATTTTAGTTGTTTTCACGTATTTTTGTTGTTGATTACTTTATAAAATAGTTCAACAAACGGTATTGCAAACTTTGCATTACCAATAATATGATGAATTTTGAGAAACATGGGTTCCAATAAACAAAGATTGAATAAAAACGTTAGTTGAAAAAAAATCCTCGACTCATCCAATGAGTCGAGGATTTTTTTTCATGATATACGAGAGAGCCTGACGTTCTTCATCAACTTCTCCTTAGTTTAACAGATCTTTTGACTGGTCATGCCTGGCATGGCGCCAAATAATTTGATCAATCAAATGGGCCGACGGGATAAATAAGTTCACTTATCCCACTTTCCTTTCACTTATTCTTTCTTTCAGATTCTCCTCCCAAAATGCTTTCGTTCATACGTTTTTCAATAAAGAACGATGCTTTCTCATTGCTCTTCTAAATATTTTTTTTTTTCCATTATTCTATAAATCTGCAAGCGTTGTCGCAAATGGGTCGTCAATATTTTATTTTTATGTGCAAATTGATGATAAAAAAATTCGTGGCTCTCAATCGTTTATTCACTGGAACGAGAAAAACGTTTATAGCTGCAACGCGAAGAAATAAATTTGCTGTATGCATGGCGAAATGAATGTTCAGTTATTTGAAATTTATCATTTAAAGTAACTAAACATTTATTAATTTTTTTCCTACTGAGGCTGATCTGGCTTATTGTGTTTGGCCATATTCGCCGGACGATAAGTTATCATCGAGTAAATTTTTTTTTGTGGTGTAAATAATTACATGAATCGACGCTAAAGGAATAAATTGTGCCCTGTCAGGATAAAATCGTTGCTTGGCTGGAATTACATTTCGCTGTGACTTGTAACGATAAACTTTAGTCAGGCTTTTTCACTCGAGGATTTAGACGCAAAACTTTTCAACTGTTAGAATACCGGAGGCCGCAACCCGCAAGCGGACCAAGTAACCGGTGAATGGACCGACGTGCTTGCGGTGTGCATGGTCAAGCTGGATGGTCACTCGATATAGAGTAAATTCTCCCCAACATTGTGTATCGGAATTCACTGTTATGTGACAGTGGTCGAGTAGATCGTACACACAATTTTCAGCTATTACGCTGCATTGACAGGAAATTGATTTATTCTGACTGGTCGGAAATCTGTCGAGCAGAAATCAAACACACTCGATAAAAATAAAAATATTTTAATTAAACCGTTTGTATTCAATCGGACCGATTGTATTTAAATTGTTGTTTTTTTTAAACAACGGGCGCTTTCCCAATTTCGGATTCTTCATAAATGAACATTTTTCGTCAATTCCTTAAAACTATGTGTAAGTAATAGGAAAGTTTCGGTCTGTTACTTCAGTCTTTATCTCTTAAATGGTCGAACCTATAAGCTCGAAATTTATCATGCAGCTAGAGCGAGTTATCCCTGCAGATTGCATCTGAGATATTAAAAAAAAAAAAACGTTTTTTTCCCTTGCAAATTTTGTTTCTACAACTGTTGCGCGACGATTTCGACCGTCAGTCGAGGGTAACACGAGGAAATCTCGCAACACAAATATCTCCTGACAACGCCCGTATTCCAAAACTAAAATATCGTTAAAAAAGTGTTTGAAAACAAAAAAATCTATTAAAAAAAATATTAATCTATCTACGATTTATCATTAGAAGATGCAGTACAGATGCAAAAAAATTAACGAGAACGCTTCTATATTTAATATGCTCCAGTTTTTTTTTTTACAAACTCATCCCGTTGACAACACGCCTGTTCCTTATATTTATATCCACAGTTCCCGAATCTTATGTCTATGCAAATTAACGATACCTGTATGTCGCATAGATTTCTCCCCTAACGAGCGACGAAACCTCCTGCCACCACAGCTGATGTTCGTAATTTTTTGAGAATGCGACTACTGGAGAGCAGAGAGAAAGAGAGAGAGAGAGAGAGAGAGAGGAAGAAAGACATAATGTATGTGAAAATATCGTTACTATTTCTATGCTCGGATTTCATTCGATGAACTCTCGTTGACATTGCCGCCGTCAATATCCTTGTGTCCGAGAGGAATTTAACGTTGCGAAAGCAAAGTTTCTGACCGTTAAGGTAGTTGTGTCGCGACCCGCGACGGGGAATAAGCGGAAACGATGGTGCGGCGGTGCGCGGTGAGCGGAGCACGCATATAACAAGAGAGAGTCTGACCGTTCATGCCCTATACCCGTAGATAGCGGGTAACTTTGATTAATTATTCCCGAAAAACTAAACGGTAGATCATTCCGATTTTTTTTATCATCAATCCTGAAACATCCTTCTACCATATGCTAATTTTTTGTAAAAATCTATAGAACGGTTTTCGTACTAAAATTAGCAATATGCGGTTTCTATATACTTAACATGGGGAACGCGTGTGAAAAGTTCCAACTTTGAGGGCGATTATTTCGCGTTCCAGACGGGAGAAAAATCTGAAATAATTTGTCCACCTAGATTTCACGTTAATGAAACTGTATTCCAAATTTCAGCAAATTCTATAGAAAACTCCCTTTGCGGCACAACTACCTTAACGCGTTGCCGTTAGTTCTTTCAGCCTCTTCAATATAAAAAAAAGCTCGTGCGCCAGTCGGTATTCATGGGACGCGAGATTTCGAGCTCGGAATTACGAGGTAAAGGGGACATGAGAGCGTGTGCTAAGCGACGCAAATTCACGGCAAAAAGAGTTGAAAGAGGGCGGAAAGGTGAATGAGAAGATGAACTGCGCGCTTATTTGAGTACGAGGGTCGAGAACGATTGAGCTCAAAGAAAAGCCACTATACATCCGAGTATACGCACAAATATATTTATTTATTGATGCACAATTTACATCTTCGTAGATTCACTGCTATAAGCAACACCAATTCCAACTTGCGACACTGAACTCGGTTTTTAAATTCAGTAAACGGTCTTATACTGGCTAGGCTAGGCATCAGTCGAAAATGTTTGTCTAGTGGGCGGGAAATAAACTCGTACGTTATGTTCTATTTACAATGATACGTAAAGCGTAGAATAGAGCTTAATGGGGGTTAGCCCAGTGGGAAAATTCGTTTGCACATATACATAAATGTGTATTCAATGTGTGTACATATATATATCAATACGCTCACGGTTCTACGCGGTCACCGAGCTTGGCGAATCCCCGCGAATATATATTAGCGCAGTGAGATTATACCGACCGAGAGTTTGTGTACCTACTCTTCTGTACGTCCGCCGTTGCTCCCTCACCTATATATAGTTACATATATATACGGGGCATTTAACGCCCAGAAGCCCGACCCAATTCAAAATATTTGTAACTCAAAATTTAGCAGATTTCATAAAGAGTTTGTTTGATTTTTTTTTATCAGAATTCTTCACGCAGCCGCGTTTTCGAGATCATATCAAATTCGAACTTTATTGAATTTTTTTTTTCATGCCGCTCTATTTCAAAGACTATTCGTCGTACGAAACGAGCTTTAAGTGGAGAAAAGATGTTGCTTTGAATGAACTTTTCGTAGGGATTTTATTAAAATTTCCCAGCAACGAAAAGATACCTCTTTTTTTTTTTTAATTTGGAGCAAAATGAAATCATTTTACTAAAAATTTCTCGGAGTGTTCGTTCATTTATGATGTTGGTATCTCGCGAACTATCGGCCAAAAAAATAAAAATAATAATCGGAATAAAATAATTTAAACACATTTTCAAAGCATGATAAATTTTAATGCAGTTACAGATTTTTGGAAAATGAGTAGGTCTTTTGGTGATTCGATATTACGTCGAAGGCCTCATATCTCACAGCGTGCTTTCATATACGGGGCGTGTGTTGAAACTCTGCCAATTTCAAGCCTGCCGCGAGATAACTCGTGAAAAAACGCTTGTCGGCTCAACACCGCACTCGCCAAACCGCTACCATATATTTTCGAATCTCGGTACGGTGCTTCGTACTTAGCTATATGGCTGTATCTGTAGTTTTTTTTATTCGCCAGAATTTTTTACCTCTCGCGTGTTCTTGACTGTATACTTATCGTTGGAACACCCAGAAGCACATATCGATAGAGTGGTTGGGCTTGGAACCAAGTGTGAGAGCAATGGTGCGAATATGAGGATGATAAAAAATGGTCGAATTATTCGTGATCTCGTATACGTATTCGGCGGAATAGAAATTATAGATTTGTTCTTTTTTTTTAGCACCGATGGTCGTTTTCCATAATATTTAGACTCAGTGAATAATGCTTTTCGTTCTATTGTCAAAATCAGTACTCATTAACCCATCATGAGCACCCTGCCACCGATCGCAAAAGACCAATGGCCGAAATTTTGGCTGACCTCGAGTAAATTGCACAAGTTGTTCTTATCAAAAATGTTGTTTTCGTAACAGTTGGATCATTATCATTATTATTATTATCGGTATGGTGTTGAATACATCGCGTAGCGTTAATAACTGTCTTGAGGGGTCGTCTGAAACGATCATCATTTCCATCCACATATTACTCCAACTATTTTAATTTTTATAATTTACCAAAGAGTCGCATAACATACGAGAATAATTTTCTTCCCTATGGTCGATTCGTCGTGTTTGCATGTAATTTTCGTGAATTCATCGCGAATGATAAATTACCATAGGATACGATACAACGAGCTTACGTTAATTTTCCATACGGCTCTGAATTTGCGAGAGAAATTTCATCGCTAAACTTTGCCATTGTTCTCAGCGTGTAGCGAGCAAACGCTATTGTTAAGACTCTTGAGTTTCCTGAAAGTGCGCTCGTTAAAGGATTTCCGGTTGGTAAAGGGCACATCAGAGAAGGGATTAGTTAAACGGGAGAGACAAGATTCCCGTCGTGGTCAATGAAATCGGAAACGTAATTGTTCACTCTTGATATTCGAGCCGTTGATTTGAAATCACACGATCGTTCACAAACAAATCTACAGTTGACCAAATACCTCGATACTCTAAAATTTTTATTTACCTCGTTAAGTATTGTATTTTACACAATAACTTTTGCTACTGAAAGTTTTTGTTCTCTGGAATTGCTTATTTTTTTATATTATTAAATGAAAAATTAATTTTCGTTCACACCTCTAGCGGAATTATCTATTTTAATATTTTTCATGGCTCAGGACTTTTATTAGATGCGAGGTCGTACGTAAAATTGAGTCAACTTTGTGGGTCTGAAAAAAAAAAAAATTATATAAAAAAGCTTACATTTTTAATGGCAGAGTCTAGTTTGGAGGGACATCATAATATGAGGAATTTAATGACATCACAATGTATAGATATGTATTTATGTAACCTTTACATCTCGACGAGAATTTTGGATTTTTTTTCCTACGCGTTTTCTCGGGCTAATTTTCATTGGATCCCAGTGACAATCGACTGTGTGTTATACCTCGACGATAAACGGCCTCAAGAACGATCTTTCGAATTTTTCATAAATTTCTGACCGGCTGAACCTTACATATAAAGAGAGAGC
Organism: Rhorus exstirpatorius; assembly: GCA_963564615.1. NCBI lineage: Eukaryota > Metazoa > Arthropoda > Insecta > Hymenoptera > Ichneumonidae > Rhorus > Rhorus exstirpatorius. The sequence continues at coordinate 31,857,302 of OY751317.1, forward strand.
ACATTGTGGGCTTTAATTTACGATAATTTGGGAGGGCTTGTTGGGCCATGTTTTTCACTCAAGTCGTGGCTGAGAGGCTATATGTATATTCACCGTTTCTTCGTCAGGCTTTCTCTCTCGATCTCTCTCTCTCTCTCTTTCCCTCACTTCCGCTCTCTCGACGATGAGGGTCAAACTTTCGTCTAACATTAATTAACCTTAAGCCGTCAAGTTAGTTCAGGCAATATCTCCTCTCTGACTCTCGCATCTCTTACGTGTATCGGGATAAATACAAGATTTGTTTTCAATTACGCTAAAGTAATTACGGTTCGTGAAGTGACTTTTTTCACTACCCAGTTGGAAGACTGCCCGGAAAATGCCTAGTAGTATGAAAATAATAAAAGAGTAAAAGAAGATGAATGAGAGGACACGGAGATGAGAAAGAAAAAAGTATTCTGCGACTCCCTCGACACGTTCTCGGGCGAGGATATATACCAGTTTAGTGGAGAATTTAATTAATGCATTTCGGCTTGCAGTTGAAGAAGAGTAAATTGATTGCTGCGAATATTTGATATCTCCGGTCTCTCTGTTTCTGTCTCTCTCTCTCTCTCTCTCTCTCTCTCTCTCTCTCTTGATTTCTCTCGATTACAATTGCCCGATTTATTCAACGAGTGATGTACACGATGCTTCATGATTGCTCAATTACGACGTCGGAAATAATATTTATTGATTGTCGTTAATGCATAGTGTCCTATCATTAGGAAATCGATGATTACACACGACGATGAATCTCTGGTGTGGCTCTGAAAACAGCAACATATACATATGCGTGCATTTATCGATCAAACATTCACTTGTGCGCGGTTGACCTGATATGGTACCGCATATACACTACATGTGGAGATGGTGATGGTCGATATCGATATTGTAAATCACTATACATACATTTTGTATGCTACAATTATGCACTCTGCCACTTTTCAAAGACGCACATTATAGAAGCACACGCGCGTTTTTTAAATCTCCAGGGCCAGCTAAAGTCGTGGATATACACATTGTACGATATAAATGCAATAATAAATAGAGAGAGAGAGAGAGAGAGAGAGAGAGAGAGAGAGAAAAAGAGAGAGTGAGAGAGAGAGACAGAGAAAGAGAGCGGTGTAGATTGCCGATGTGAAGAAATGCTGAACTCAAACGTGTGTTCTATAAGGTCACTTGTTGCCAGCTCGACAACCACAGACAGTCAAGCCAGGCGAGCGGTTTCAACGACAACCTGTTAAGGCAATGTCACGACACACATTCAAATATTGATCTACGTATTCTACACCTTTCGTCGGGAGCTTTGTGTCACCGAATCAACACCATCAACGACAGATTGCATGTTTTCAATATCGAGTCTTTTCACAAATTTTCAAATTCCTGATCATGAAACGATATTCCATGTGAAATCGATATTCCCGACTTTACCTCGAAGGTTATTTATATTAATAATAATTCATTCCTCTGCCAATATTTACATAGCGGAGAAACAATATCGTTGGATTGACCAAACCTGAGGTCAAGGGCCAGCGAAAAAAATTTCAGTTAAAGTGAGATACTTCGGCAAATGAAGAACTTTCGTAAGAAGTCTCCGGTTTTGCCATAACTTTTAATAATGTTCAAGCGTACTCTGCCATTCTGAGAAATCCCCTCTGACTTAGCGGATCTCCCTACTCTTCTTTCTCAAATAAAACGTTTAAAACTCGCAAATGCGATTATAATTAGACGTATGAGGATTAGGATGATGATGAGGAGTAGAAGAAACATAAACGTAAACATAAACGTAAAACATAAACGTAAAAACAAAATTTATAAAGAGCCTTTCCTTCATACGTCTCACGAAAAACCGTAACGCCCAGTTGCATTCAAAATATAATTACGACATGGATGGTAAGCGTAACTTTGTGAAAATCTCGTTTGACCCAGTTGTCGAAAATAAAAAAAAAAAATTAAATAGAAAATGTCCTCTTGTACCATACAAACGTGATGTGCCACGTGTACAACGTGTCCTCCTCGCGCTTTTTACCGTTGCTGTTGCTTTCAAGGCGTTGCTGTACCACAGGAAAAGCTTTCAGGTGGGCTCTGTACAGCTCAACTGTCAGCCCCAACCTGTATCCTCCAAATATACGAATAACGTAACGACTCGCGGTGTCGTACTCGTGCATCAGTTTTGACGAGAAAGAAGAGGCAGGAACGGGTTCGTTTATATATACCGCGTACACTAATACATACGCCTGTAGGCTAGAACCCTCTCACTCTCGTTATGATATGTCGTTGTGGTAAGTAGGTCGTTACCTCCTCCCTGCAAATTACAACGATGGAAGGGAGTGCCTAGTATCTCTAGCGAACATAGGTCTTCTCTCGTCGAGCAAACTCCACAACTCTCCACTGTTACATTGAGATTTTTATATATAGTATGAAAATACATTTATATACGTGAATCCATGTATATATGTCTTACCTGGGGTTGTGTTGAGGTAGCAGATTATGTGTTGATATTTGAGGATGGTATAATAATATAGCACGCGGCTTTAGAGGTGTTAGCCCGAAATGCATTGCGCTTAATTGTGGCTTTCAGCAACGTCATATACATGTGTGTGTGTGCGCGCGCGCGCGCGCGCGCGTGTGTGTGTGTGTGTGTGTGTGTTCTGAGAGAGCTAAACTTACGTTGACCAACACGAACATCATTTCCTGCCTGTTCCTCGCGTTAACTGATTGATAAAACCGTAGCTAGTAAATTCGTCAACAAAGATAATATCCGGGAAAGTTTAAGCCGTTAACACGAAATCCTGAAAGATTTATATAGATCTTTTTAATAGTTTTTAAAAAATGAGCTTAAAATGTGTCACGATTGTAGTGATTGCAGCTTTCAGTTTTACGACCCATATACATAGATGATAAATATCAAGAACAATTCCTTTGACCCATACATTAGAACATTTTATTTCTCATCCATGTATATGGTCTTAACTGATTGACCCAGCTTTCCGTGAATAATCTCTCTCTCGCTTTCTCGTACATGTCTACCGAAGACGCTCCTGAAATCTTATAATCTCAAGGTCTTCGGAACTCTTTACGATTCATAGATCCTTGCCCTTTATAACTCTAAAGGACTGCAGCAATGCCGGCAAAGATTAGTGCCAGACACCTTTGGGCGGGGTGCTCGCTCGTATTCTCGCTATGGCTCCTTCACCGTCTGACCGTGCGAGTGCTTGTTCCACTTGGGTCGCAGGAAGAAAGTAAGAGAGAACGAAGTCAAGGATTTTTACCCACCATGATGGGCAAGAGTTAGATGTATCAATATGATTTATTTTACCGGCATGATTCTCATTTATAGCGTATCTTTTTCGCAATGATCTGTGCCGCACGAATAATCACTTTCTACAATTTTTACGGTATTTATAGTAATTATTCATCTAAGTAAAAATATAAAAATATCAAAAGCCAAGTTTGAAAGTGCTTTTAATTAGTTTTACGAGGCTGAAAAAAAAACGAGAAAAAGTAATATTTCGTTTACGTTGTATTTGCCATGAAATAAAATGATTGACCAGATGGTTCAATATGTATCTCTCTCTCTCTCTCTCTCTCTCTCTCTCTCTCTCTCTCTCTCTCTCTCTCTCTCTCTCTCTCTCTCTCTCTCTCTCTCTCTCTCTCTCTCTCTCTCTCGCTGTCTTTCGAAGGCCGATACTTTCGCAGCGACGATCTTTCAGGGCCACGCCGGGAAAGTTCAGTAGCAGATAAATGTCTGTGTATGTGTAATGTTAAATAGGCAATCATACACGGCAAAAATAATTCTTATTTTAAGACGTTCTATGTATTTCATTTGTCCACTAGTAAACACTCTCCTGGTGCCTTGTGTTTTGCTGCAAGACATTATGTGCCATAGATATGCTTTTAGCACTTGCATTGTAAAGGACACATTGATAGACTAATACCAAAGGGGCGTATCGGTTATGTATAAGCCTAGCTTATATGCCCTTATGGAATTTAACCATCTATATATACCCCAGTATACGAGATTATATATACGTATATGGATACGACGAGCCATCAGGCGTACGAAAAGAAACCGTCAAACTTTACAACCCACTTCTCGGTGTCTTAATTATGCATACGTCTCCTAGGCCTGATGATAATTACTAGCTCGGAATTGATTATCTCGCGTAGAAATACAATTAAAATCATAGACACGCATACTATATGCAACGTGTGTTCACGCAAGACCTGCAGTGGGTAAACAGTGCATGTGATCAAAGGCACAACAAGAGAGAATAGATCATATAACGCGATATATTATCATCATATTTACCCCTCGTCTCATCAGATACTCCAACAATCAAGTATTACCAGTCCATTAGTAGAATATACGTTGTTACAGTTATTATTAGTCCTGTTATATTATTGGAATTTATTCGTCGTTGGACATTTAACGGCATAGTGCAATACTATCATGTGTATTCGTGTGCGTGAATGAGTTCTGATAAGGAATCTCCGAGGACTACTTATCGCAAGCTCTCCGACGACATACACACGAGACTTGATACGCAGCTATATGTACTCTATAAAACACGTTGACGTTCAGTGAGTTTGTTGCAATCAGGTTTCAGGGTTGACAAAGGCAGGCTAGCGTATTTGCCATTTGCACGCATCCATGACACGGGCGATAGATTTGAGCATAAAGCGAGCCAGCACGTTTATATACATAGCACCGCTGGCAAACAAAATAGGATAGAATTTACATGACTCGGAGTACCAAGTTGCGCGGATATACCCTTTTCTCTTTTTAATCGCCCTTTTCTGCGAGGACGAAGAGTGTGGGCGCTGACGGCCAAAGTCATTTGCACTCATTACGCGAGTGAAGGAGCGATCCTTGAACCCCATGTGACCTTAGACTCTCGGTGTATGTCGAGGAGGAAGAGATATGTTCCTACCTGACATCGCTATAACTGACGAAGTGTTTACTTGTATCTTATATCTATATCTACATATAAACTCCAGCACGCACATTCATCGATATATATATATATATATATATATATATATATATATATATATATATATATATGTATGTACAAATATATCGACTGCTAGGAAATGAAAGAGCGCAATTCACACGATTTATCACGTAAAGTGATTTTAAGTACGTCCTTCTGACACAGGCATCGAATAGCCCATTCTCGCTCGATATCGGAATCGCCCATCGTGTGAATTCTCCAGTAACGTATCTTAGAATCCTATTAAGCGCTAGTGTCTCATTAATCAAGCAAAACGTATGAGTTAGGCACATATTATGTATCATTTCTCCATAGCATACGCAGAAGTTGGCGCTAATTTCAACAACCATTCTAGCTTCAATATATTCTCGCTCTGAAGAAAATAATCAGAAGTAGGGTAGACGTACCAGTTGTGGCCACTTTAAGCATTTTCGAACATTCATTTACGAACAGTGTTCATTATTGCAAATTTAGAATTGAAAAAGTGATCGATGTAACCTGAAAGGTACATAAAATCGAATTGTTATCATTTAAAACATTTTCTGATCATGATAAATAAGAAAATATGAAATTATCTTATAGCTGTCATTTTCAACATTTGTGGCCACAATTAATTGGACTAGTTTTGGTCATCCGAAGTACCAGTTGTGGCCACCAAGCTTGGGATTGGCTATAAGCAGGCCACAAATAGAACAATCGCATTTTGAATGTACCACTTTTGGCCACCACGTATTTTTCAGGAATTTTAGCTGAGATATCAGTTTTTTGTAATTATAACCCGAAAAATGAGCTTCAGCTGATAAAATATAAATTTTTGATGGGGTGGAATGACTTTAGATATGAGAAACCGTACAAGAAAACTACACAAATCGCTTAGCGTTGACACATTTCGTCATATTTCGTTGAAATAAATTAGTAGATATTCAATAAAGCAATCGATAGTGGTCCGGAAACATCTTGAATATCAAAATATTACGCTCGATGAAGTAAACATAGCCTTGAAACTTTAAGAAATTCGAGAGAAATGCGAAGTGGCCACAAACGGTACAATGGCCACAGCAACTGGTTCGTCTATTCTACATGCATCAGTGGTCGAATTGATCCCGGATGATGACGAAGTTTAAATTTTATGAACGATTACTTCACACGGGTTGCATATTTTTCAGTGAAAAATCCACGTTTGCGTAAGTACGATAAAGATGTAAATTTGAACGACTATAAAGCGAGCTTAGCGAAGCCCTTCGTGGTCGAGGACATGGGCCAATCGAAGTTTCTATTTGACTTGAGCCGAAAGTCAGTGAATTTGTGATGAAAATTTGCCGAAAATAGCGTATGGGTTTTTTTTCTCGCCTTTTGGCTGATTGTGAGGTTACTCGTATCGGTAAAAGACAAATATGGCCCGTGTCAGCAGTGATGGACAATAAAAATCTACTTATATGCTGTCAAGTGGAAATTTACAAAATTGCAGCAACTCTTCTGCCCGTCAGAAGTATCGGCGAGCAGTGAGAAGAAAATAAAAAAAAATTGACAGAGCCGCGGCGTCTCCATAGCGTTTGATTAGAAGAAAAGTGAGAATGATTTTTTTTTTTACATTCCGTTGAATTCGGACAAATTTAATTTTTGATAATATATCAAAATCAAATACATGTATTTGATTTTGATATATTATCCGTGGTTTTTCGCAGATGCGTAGTCTAGCTGGCTGGCAATCCATCAACGATATCTTTTTGCTGTTCATGCACGTCCGTTATTTTTTTTAACCATGCAGGTGAGCTTATCCAGGAGCAAGATGAAAGAGATGTTGTGAAATTGGCGAAAGAATCATATCAAGGAGCGCACATGAGATTGGTAGAGGTCGGAAAATTGACGGAAGGAAGCTATTTGTTTACTCCAGTAAATTTTTCAAAGACCCTGAGGCAAAGTTTTGCCTATATACATACCTGCCATGTCACAACGTCATACACAATAATGTATATGTGATCTTGACAAACATGCAAAGATATAAGTTTTTCCTCTTTCCAAACCTGAGTAACCTCCCCTTCGCCCCTCACTCTCTCTCGCTCTCTCGCTCTCTCTTTTGTTTTTCTTTTGCGAGTCCACTTCGAGAGATCTGACGCGATCGTGTTAGCAATAAGAAATAAAAAATGAACCCGATGGAACACACACACACACACACACACATACACACACAGTCTGTATAGATGACAAAAGCCTTTAACAGAGTCTCTCGGTCGGAAAATCTGAATGTCACGCTCTAACGAGCAACAACGATGAGGACGGAACAATTTTAAACGACACTCTATTGAGTTATACTACCTATTCACGTATAGACATGCTACAAAGTATTTTTTATCGTTCTTCCTGGAGGTGCGCGGATTTTTATCGAAGTTCGTTGTATATTTTCAAAGCTTAGAGCCTTATTGCATATACCGTTACACTTCAAATTTTTTGAACGATATCGTGGAAATAGTAATCGCATAAAAATTATTCGGAAAAATGGTTAAAAATTTTCTCACAGAAAAGCTTGATCTTTTGTAAGAAAAATAAAATATTTTCGTTTCGTCAACAGTCAACAGCGTAGCGATAAAAAAATATTCTGAATATTTGGAAAATGCAAATCATAAAAAATTACCGGATAGATGTGGATTTGTGTGTACATGCGGATGGATGTGGATTTGTGTATAGTACATGTGTCTGAGTGTATGCGATGAGATAGAACGGGTAGAGCTGCTAGTTCACTTTTCTCCCCGTTGACGTAAATCCGAGGCCTTTATTTGCCATACAGCATATATCCAAGCGGTTTTTTTTCCTTCGGTCGCGGTAATTGATCGAGAGTTGAAAATAATCTCACTGTTTTGCGTAAAATTTTCATGATTATTACTGATCGGTCCGCCATGCTCATGAATAGTCACGCACATACATGCATACACACACACACACACACACTTACGAAAGCTTTCGTGAAAGCATGTTTTGGCGCCTGAGGACTGCTATTGCTCGCTTTCTGGCTTTTCTCTCTCTCTCTCTCTCTCTCTCTCTCTCTCTCTTACTGCCATAGTATTCCCTCCGGCTTGGAGTTAGCAGTTTCGTTCTGGAAAAACATCATTGTCCCTTCTCACTAGCTTAATTCTCTGCTTTCTACATCTGCCCTCCATCTTGCTCCTGCTTGCCGCAAGGAAAAAAAATTGTTGTGACTCTCTGTATGTGTGTGTGTGTGTGTGTGTGTGTGTGTGTGTGTGTGTGTGTGTGTGTGTGAGAGAGAGAGAGAGAGAGAGTTGAACGACGAGCAATTTTTGATTAGCCATGAGTAATTTCCTTCACAAACACTGAAAGCTCGATTATTATACGGTTGAAACCCACATTAGATCGATTCTAGAATTTTAATGACAGTACTATATTCATATCCGCTTTTCAATGGTTCAACAAAAAATCACTTTACAACGTGAATTCGTTAGGATGCATCCCGGTAGGACTCGAATTATTTTATGATCAATTCCGCGCAAACAAGATCCCCTCATGCACCGTCTTAGATATTTCTGTACAACTCTTAGCTTTATTAACAATTAGAAAAAAAAAATCTTACATTACGATTTATCCAATTTCCATTAGTGCTTCAAACAATTGTCTGTGCTATCGTACAAAAACCAGGAAAGAAAAGCAATGATTTTAAAGAATCTTTTTTGGCCTGATAGTACGGTTTCTTTTAGTTTTCATATTCGTGCAATAATTTTCATGATAAAATACTCTCGGTTTATATAAAATGTACCTATTATGTATATCGGTTTTGTAACGGAATGCAATAATAAAACGTCAGATTTCCGGAGCAATAAATATCTTGAACATCGAGCTTGGTGGTTTAGTCTTGAAAATGTAATTACGGAAATTGGAATCGAGCTCTAGTCTCTGGCTTAAAGCGATGCACCGATAATTGGATGAACCGCTCTGGCTTCGAAGGTGCAACTATCGACGGTTCTCTCGCAATATGGTGTCAAGTATTACCCAACTATGATTCTACGTTGATGAATGCCGGTCAGACGATTTCGTACCATCATCCACTGTCTCTCCTGCTCTCTGTCCTTCTGTCTCTCTCACTCTCTCTCTCTCTCTCTCTCTCTCTCTCTCTCTTCCTTATTAATTCTTCTTATTAATTACCTAATATTAAGCTTCTTGTTCTGTATCGAATCATAAATTATTATGTATTCTATGTACTCCTTTATACTTTTGGGCACAGCATGATTCCTTTGTATAATAAATACATGTTCTCTCTCTCTCTCTCTCCGTCGTCCTGTGATCTTCCGAGTCTCGAAAAAGTAAATATATATATAAGAGGATACTAGGGTTTTGGAAGGCTCATGTGCCACACGCCCTTGCTTCCCAATCCGGATTCAAACCAAACAATCTCAAATGGATCCTCAATCCCTGTCGACGGTGACGGCGGCGAGATAATTACAGAATATACAGTGATATATATTTTCGACCTCTCTTTCTGTGTCGTTGCACTTGCTAGCTTTTCCCCCCCATCATCTTCACGATCTCTTTCACTTATTCCACTCCGCAGAACTCTCCTTCTTTTCCTCTCTGATTCGTGTTTTTGTACTTTACCGTACTTCAACTCTCGAGACGAGGCTTATCTCCGAGATTCTGGCTCGATTCCAGCAAAATTCGTAATTGGAGTTTGCCAAAGTGCGGTGACGGTTGTATGGGTCTATAGAATATTATAGCAATTGTCGATTTGACACTTTCCCTCTCTCTCTCTCTCTCTCTCTATCTCTTTCTCTCTCAGTGGATAACACCTTGCCATCCCCCTTGCACATTTTTTTCCTCCTAAGGGCTCAACTAAAAAAACGATTTTCGCATTCTATCAGAAAGCTTAGGATAAATGGCTTTCATTTATAGCGAATCGATCGTAGACAGCACTATTTACAATTATATAAATGAAGTATACTAGAAAAAAAATCTGAATGTTTCCGTCCTGTAGAGGAAGTTTTGTTGTTGCGAAAAAAATATCTTCGGGATTTTCATTTTAGAATTTTCAAACTGTCCCCAATGGTCAGAAAATCATGTTTCATTAAAATCACATTGCAGAGTCCTAATCTCGAAAATGCCTTGAGAAGTCGTGCTCGGATTTCGCAAACAAGATGAGCTTCGAACTCGAAAGAACTTCACTGCTTGTGGGATTTTTGATTTTTCAAAAAATGTATGTGATCGTCCCGACATGCATGAATTCTTAAATATCGGACTACAATTTCTTTCACGAATGCAATATAATTAATCGGTGGTTGGGTATTGAATCTGACGGTCACAGATAACGGGGTTCAGTTTTGATATAATTTAAAAAATTTCTGAAACGGTCCGTAGTAACTCAAACATCCGCAAATTTTGACAATTAGGACGTCATTTTTTCGAAATTTGCTCACATCATAAACGAACTTGAAGCACTGAAAGTACATATAGCGGAAAGCTGGTGAAAAAGGTGCAAGTTAAAACTTGCACATTGCTTTCTTCCAATATTTTTTATACCTACGACACTTGTTCCATGTGCAAGGCAATATCAAGACGACCACTTTCTCATATGATGGCGCCTGAATCGAAAAATATCTTACGAGAAATCCAATGATCAGTTTCACTTAAATAAAACTTCAATACCCATGCAACTTGATGTGTGTATAACCTAAAGTTATCTTTCAAAGAGTCTCGTGCTATGTACACACATATATATTGTACGCTAAATTAAATGTTTGCCACAAAGTGGTCATTTAAAGAGTGATTCGAGCGCGCCAAAAAGCCACGCTGTTATTAAAGGCCCGCGTCATGACGGAAAATATTATCACTGTGAGTAAACGGTGAAAAGCCTTTGACCGCTATAAAACTTTCGCTGGTGTCGAGTGAAATATTTTATAAAGAGGAGAGCTCAGCTTCGCGACCGCGAGCTATCGAGCTCCGGAGGTTCATGAAAACCGTACATACATAGAGGAGGATTTTCTCACGTGCTCTCTCTCTCTCTCTCTCTCTCTCTCTCTCTCTCGCTTTTTCTCTTGAAAGTACTTCCCGAGAAGCTTTTGTAAGTCGTCTCTCTTTTGAAAACTCCACGAGCTGCGGTGTGTCCCTCAGGAAATTCAGTACTCCCTCTGGGATACGTGCGGTGAATTTTGTTGCCGTCATTGATAAGTGCTTGAAGCAATTAACCAATTGGATTTTTGACAAACAATCGCGAGTGTATGAGCGACGGTAAACTCGATAAATTTACAGAAATGTGATTGTTTTTATCTTTCACAAAATATTCGTTAAATATTCAAATGCACCGGTTATAGACATCGTTGCAGACAGAGGTGATAAAAAAAATCCAGCAATAAAGTTTAAAATAAAGAGTTGCAGCTTACTGTGAGAAGCCTAAGCGATGCATCTCGAGAAAAAGAGGGAGAAGAAGAAGAAGAAGAACGTATTTTTATTACACCAGGGTGAAATACCCCAAAGTATAAATGATAACATGGAAGAGTAATATAAACTTACAAAATAGTCTTACAAAAGCAGAGAAGTGAGCAGTGTAATGCACATTGAGTGAGTAGAAATAACTATACAATTCAGGTAGATCGAGTAAAAATAATTATAATTATATTATAGTTGAGTTAAATTGAAGTGAGCATTGCGAAAATTCGGTGTGGTGAGGTACAGGCGATTGAGTGTTGATGTGACAGATCTGGAGTTTCGGTGAGATAAAGCTGGACGTAGATGGCAGAGGGCGCGTTTGATCTAGTTAAATCAGGGATTCGAGCCGGTCAACATTGGTGATACGAATAATGGGAGCATCTGAGGACTTCTTGATGTTAACGACCCCATCTCGAGTCCAGACGTATTGATAACGTTTTTCCTTGGCGACCGTCTTAGCACGCATGAGCAGGTGATAAAGCGCAGAGGGGAGAAACTCGTTGATGTGAATGCGTTGGGCCTCCGCGAAAGAGATGTGGACTTCCTTAGCCTTAACCGTGCCTTTCGAGCGCCTTGCAGCGAGTATCGAGTTTCGCAGGGCTGAGGAATTGAGCGTGAGGAAGAGCGAGCGTGGAGCGGTAGTGTTCTTGGTAGTCCGCATACGTCTGATCTGTACGATTTGTGAGTTACCGATGGGGACATTTAGCAACGTGCAGAGTGCTGTAACGTGAACACGATCGTCGATGTCCGACTCGGGTAGCCCTGCAATCACAATATCGCAGGCGTGACTCGCACACTCTAGTTGCCGAACTCGGTCCAAGGCATGGTGATCCAGGGAAGGGGCATGGGGCGTGGGGTGCTTTTCAATCTCGTCAACTCGCCGAGATAGGTTATGATGTGCGCGAGACAGCGTCGAAGTGGTCACCTCGTAAGCGTCAAGTCGTGCCGAGACGTTAGTCAACTTATCAAGACAGTCCCGAACTTCGCTCCGAAGGTCATCAAGCCCAGCCACCCTCTGTTTAATCGCCGCAACATCATGCATCACGTGGTCGAGCTTGTCAAGCTTTTCGGACAGTTTAGGCATGGACTTCATGGCCATTTCGACACCGTCGAGTTTGGCAGCAAAAGAAGCGATGAGTGACGAGAGACCAGATATTTGGTCACCAAGAGAGAATTGAGCTTGATCAAGACGTGTAACGGTGGAGTAGCTCACCGCGCTAGAGACTGTCGGAGGATATTTGCAACACGCGAAGCAGCGGATCGCTTGGCCTGAAGACAGTTCGGCCATGGTATTTATATTAAGCTGACTCTTAATACACTCGCTGTGAAAACCATGGGCTTCGGCACCACAGAGACGCACAATGTCGTCGTCAACCACGACAATTCTCGAGCATAGACCACAGTTAATCGCCGGCATATTATGAAATGAAGTACAGCAGACGACGGCGAGAGGTACCAGATAAGAGGGAGAGAAGGAAAGCAAGATAATTGCCGATGGTACACTCTTATAGAATATAAGGTGCTGTGTGTGTAAATGTACACACCCGGAGGGAAGCACACACCAGAGAAGCACTACGGTGGAAAATGCCATACACACACCCGAAAAACTATAGAGTCCAAAATCCACACCAAGAATCACTCCTGAGAAAGTATAGAGTCCAAAGTCCAAAAGAAAAGTCAGTGAAGAGTATGTTGAGAGAGCGTATACACCCGTAACCGTAAACAGCCCGATACACAAATACAAGTTCACATATATACACATACGAGTCTACGATGCGCAGTAGACCGTCGCGGTAGCCATAATGGGCCGTTTGCGTAAGCAACGCAAAATCACGAGACGAAAAATGTGAAATACTGCAATTGTAAGAGTCACTGACACTGCACGGTTAATGGTGGAGAGATCGCGGCAGCCAAAACATACAACTTTTTCCCATCCAATGGTACACTCCAAAACTTTTTACGATACTTGGTACGATTAGTATATAAGATAAGGCACAGAGCTCATTTTGACACTACTCACTACCCGGAGATTTCAGGAGAGCGGGAGAGAGAGAGAGAGAAAAAAAAGAAACGTCGAGAAGCCTCTTATGCATAAAGAGAAAAAAGAGACCGGTGTTTATTGACGTTTTTATCGGCGTTCTCGGTTCTTTTTGTGGCGAGTCATTCAGTTACTCGTTCATGAATGACGCTTCATACACACAACAAAGCATGGCTGAAATATATTGCTTCGGCATCTCGATCGCCTTGGCTTCAATACAGACCTTTTTTTTTGCTCTATCGTACTGCCAAATGTATTTACCGTACGACTCCTCGGTCGTTTTTTTTTTAATACTCTTGTCCACAAACAGACTATTGTATGTTCAACGATGAGATCAAATAGGATTAAAAAAAGTAGTTAAAGATATTCGAACATACCAATGAGTTCAAAATATTTGAACAGACCAAATGGTAATCAAAATTTTTGTCGATACTAATTTCCCTCGCGAAGATACCTAGGAACTGAAAGAGAAGATGTGTATCATCTAAATGAAAAATAGACAAGTAAAATTTAGTGGAATTTTTAGAATTTAATGGAAGCGAGAATTTTTTCGGAGTTTTTATGTTTTTTATTTTTTTTTTTTATTTCTTTCGTTTTCAACCAGTATATATTTATATCACGTGAGAATTTTTGCATTAGAAAGCCTATTATTATAAAATATCAATGAAATAGCTGATGCATAGCGTTTTCACGTGACGACTCCATTCGTATAACGCTGAAAGGGTTATGAAAAATTATTCGTTCCACAGAGAGGTCTGTCGCTTTACTAAAAGTTTGGATTTCGCGAAAAAGAGCGCGTTCCTGCGTTATTTACATTTCGTTACGCACATTTTCGGTGCTATACTAGCACCGAAAGTCATATACAGGTTTACCATTTATACGGGAATTTTATGGATCGTAGTTTAGCCGTAAAACAGAAATGAAAAAAAAAAAAAAAAAAACTAACGAAAGCCGTTTACGTATTTATAGTATCGTTGAGAAAAAGCACTTTGAAAAGTCATACAAATAAACAATAAAGAATACTTGTCGTGTTGCACGTAAATCAATTAGTGGGACGTGGATGTATACGTTGATAATGCTGGATGAGTGAAAGCACTCAGCAGTGCTCGAACAAGCATTAGCCAAATAGATTTAACGAATTCAGAAACTTTTATTACGATTGAAAGTTAATGCACGTGGCTGAAAGGAATACCTTCATATACATATATAGCCTTCTTATTCAGGTTTCGTGTAAATGCTGAATTGACTTCAGCACGTACAAATTATTAATTCAATTTACAATCAAGAAATCAAAAAAAAAAATATGCCACTTGAGTATTCTATATTTTATTTTATTTCATCACGAATTGTATAGCTTCTTCACAATTCTGCGTTGTCTGAGAAAATCGCATGGCACTTATACCATGACTTATTGCAACAACGGGAATTCCGTGCACATCTGTTGCAAAGTACGTCGATGCATGACACTACGTGAGAGTACCTATATATACACACTTTTGCCTTACATCACCACGGAGGTATAGGAAACAGCTAAAGTGCTTAAGTCTTCCATATTACCCTGTATTGTTTCATATTAAAATCCGTTTCCATCAAGTATTCCTAAGCACTTTTCGGGCTCTCTCCTCCCTTTTACCCCCACATAAACCTCGAATTAAAGAGCTCTCACGAAAAACCTCTCGATGACGCGAAGCTCTTTGTTCACGAAATCTGAGAGATAAGCATCGATTCATTTGCATTGCACTACTCCGAGCGTCGCACTGAAAAAAATGGTTCGGGATTTACAATAATACTGTTATTGTTGGCCAGTTATAGGTATACTGGTGAAAAAATATTGCCCACACAGAAAATGCAGTAGCCCTTTTAGAAAATCCCGATTGCCGTAAAGTTCATACAAATATGACTAGTGAAGTATTTCTAATTCAACAATAATATCGCTGGTGAAGGCAAAGCAGTTTTGTCTACGGCGCCTATACTGCGCCTTTGTGGACGACACTCAATCGTCTGGCTAGCTTAGTCATTATAAATAGCTGGAAATTTATCGTTTTTGTAAATCAGCCATACTAACATAGCTCGCGAAACTACACTGTATTGTTCAAACAGCTGTAGTAGCTGATTTTTACATGCCTAGCTATTTCAACCATATAGTATGGCTGCGAGAATAACGTTGTGACACATAGCTATACTAATATGGCTCGCGCAACTATACTACGTTTTTGGAACACCTACAGTAATCTGTTAACGCGTGGTGTCTATGCCTCTGCCTCGCGCGAAAACGAGACCTCGCTACGCAAAATTTGATAATGAACGAGTTTGTGAAGAAGAAACTGAACGAACGGAATCTTGATGAGCTTATACCAACATTTGAAGGTAAGTCTGTTCTCACTTATCTACGGAATATGTAAAAAAGGACTATTTTTCCTGTTATATAAACGCCAATCGTATAACAAGCGAATTTTTGTAGGTTAGGTCAACTGTCATTTTCCTGCAAGGAGAGTATCATATGTCTCCGGGCCATGGATTCTCTCAAACTTCCAGGTGTGTTTCATTAGCTCTAAAAATCAAGTCTCTTTTGCAAAATATTTATGTATGAATATCATTATCGATAACAGATGATTAAAATAAATATTCATGATTATGAAACACATTGGCTGAATTTTTACTGTGACCCGAATATCCCCTACTATATATACTTACCTATACGAGTATAGGTAGGTACAATATCCTGTAATTTATCTATGTAAAATGAATTTATAATTCAGCCATATTCTTTTGGTAGTATAGCTGGTACGTCTACCTCGTATTCTAGCGTTTATAAAACAGCTCTACTAGTATTGTTGGTATACAAAGAATTCTGCCTACACTGACAAAACTGCTATCTACGAAACAACATTGTATATGTTTGCTTCGGCTATAGTATGGCTGGTGTTCGTCTACCTCGTATGCTAGCATTTATAAGACAGCTATACTAGTATGGTTGGCATACGCATAACTCGTGATGGTGAACTCAACCATACTATGGTATTGCTGAAATAGAGATACTTGTCAGATTCGCGGAGTTATTGGGTATATGTCTGTCATGATATAGTGGTATGCTTATGCCAACGATATTGTGTCAGTCATATTTGTATGGCTTTATTACCTAGATGGTATGGCAGTAGCGTATTTTCCCATATAATATGGCTGAAGCAATAATAATTATGGCTCGAATCGGGAAACTTTTTTTTCAGTGCGGTATACGGAGGCCTTGTTTCGGCTATGCTGCGATGCTCAATGTCGGCACGAAGTGAAATCTATACTACTGCCGATAGTTGCCATCTATACCTGACCCATGTTGACCGACTATTAGCAAAGGCCCGCTGCGCTATCCTCTTCGAAGGGAAAAGCTCTTATATATGATTATCAGCCTTGTTCCGAGCGTTTCGACGCTTTCTGGCTTCGTTCCTCGTGAACGGAATGAGGAATTTCGTTCTCTCGTTCCGACACAACATGCGGCCACGAGCCGCGAGCCCTCATTTGATTTAGTAACAAATGAGAACGCGTGTCTGCCCCCAACCCAGCCGTACAAGGCCAATTTTCTCTTGCTGTTTCTGACACAGTGACTACAGTCACTGTTAGCTCAGACACGCGGAAGGAATTTTTCATTACTCTTGTCGTTTGAAACATATTGTCGCTCGTTTAAAAGCATTTTTTTCTTTGTATATATATATGCACGACTTATCAGTTCAGAGGGATAAATGTGGACAAAATAATTCATAGTATCGCATTCTCGAATGTATTGCGAAACTTTCATCTCCGGAATTTTCGGAAAAATATTTCAAATGACAAAACGTTTTCTGTGTTACGAGCGAAACAGATAGTCTTGTTTTGCCGTGATTCGCCGAGCGTTGCCGCTTTTTGCCATTGTTCAAATGGAACATCTCGATCGATGGACGACAACCGGAATTCCTCGACATTCTGATTTCCAGAGAATTCTATCCTCTCCGGAGTTATTTTGGGTCAAGGCCATGTCTCGTGATTACTCCGTCTTCTCTGTATTCCTTCTGAATTTATTTAAGAAAATACATATGAAAACACACGCTTTTTCGTGCGCTTAAGATAATTTTTACAGCAATATTTTTAATTTAAATTTTGCCTCGAGTTTTAATTCAATCGCATTTTTTTTTTCTACAATCACTGCAATTTAAATGGAACGACGTTGAAGTTGCATTTGCCGTGCGAGAACAAAGTATAAGAGATCAAAGTAGATCGAGGTGTATTCTTTCGTGGAGAACTTTTTCTATCTCATCCACCGCGTATATATACTGGTACAACCATATGGTGTATATATCGTGACCCACCGCTATGCATATATATGTAAAGAATGCATATCTTTTCAAGGAATTTGCATAAGCCGGGGTAAAAAATAAAACCGTGAACTTGGTCGAACACTTCTAGCGTCGTGGCACGTCTGTGAAACGTATAATATTATTCCGAGCGCATCGACTACATACATACGTAATGCATATGCAGCGTATGAATTTCGCAGGTGCTATTTTTGTACCTCGTCGTTAAACTTATACGTGCACACAACGAAAGACGCGTCCCGATCAACCTTGTAATTGAAGATATTCGTATATGCACACCGAAACGTATGTCCTATGCGCATGTATATATATAATATATATAATATTATATACTAGATAAAGTTGTTGTGAGTCGTAAGAAAAAAGGCAGTTCAGACACAAAGAATTGAGCAAGAAAAATTTTAACAAACGGGCTAGAAGACAACTATTTTCGGTATTAATTTTAGCGAGAATGAATAGAATTTTTTAGAATGTTTCGTAAAATGTACGCTCCTGAGTTGAGAAAACTTTGCTCTATGGTAATAAAACATGACACACGACTGAAGTGAGGCTAAAAGATGTTTTTCCTACAATTTTCGTAAAAATCGACGAATTCTTGGCTCATTCGAAAAGCTTTCTCCACTATATAGGAAGTCAAAATTGAGAAATTTATTTCTTCAGTGAGAAGAATTTTTTTTTTCCCCTTTTTTACGTGTGTTCCCCCTGTGCAGACATCGTGTCTATTATACAGAGTCACCGTGGGTTAGGCTTCCCCTCATATATGGGGGAGTATCATTGTGGCATTTCTCTTATGAGCTTAGGAAAACCGCAGAAGCTCAATGTCAATGTTACCGGTTGCAGGTTCGGCTCGCACCCTCGAAGCCTAGTCACGTTTCACCAAGAAAATAATCATGGACCACAGCTGTATATACTAGTAACACATTTGTACGGGGTACGCTTATTATGATTCATGCGTATAACCGGAGCTTTTTCACGCCCATATTGTTATTCTCGACGAAACTAGGAGACTTGAACTCCAACCGTCGACCTCCCGATGCTCTGGTTCAGAAGTGAGCATGATATCCATGCACTATATAACCCAGTGCACCGGTTACTGGAGAAATATTTATTAACACCCAGATGGTACGAGAAAACAATGTGCTAGTTTCAATTTGAATTATTTTTTGTCGAAAAATTTTCTTTCACTATCGCAGTTACCGACAGATTGATTTCTCTTATACACAGCATATATATAGTGATACCCTTATTAGAGAGTATACAATGGTGTACAAAGTATAAGCTTGGAAATCTCTTCGGTGATGCTCTCCCTCTCTCTCTCTCTCTTTCTCTTGCTTTCTCTCACATGGGTAGGAAAATTTACCCTTCGACTCGGAGATACCTAAAAATATCGGTCAGATATTAGACTGAAAACTCCGAACCACGCTAATAACGAGGAAACTTTGTGAAGTAATGTGTCAGAAGAATGGGTTGGCTAGAAAATTTTGCTTGTAGCGCGCTAAGAGAATATTTGAATAACGAAATTATAGTGTCGATGTGTCTTGCTGCTGTTGGAGTAATTTTTATGTCACAACCCTTGCAATGATGCGTCGAGTGACGGGGGGGGGGGGGGGGGGGGGGGGGGGTATAAGGCAGTTTGCCACACAGATCACTAAATTGTGGCTTTCGATACAATTGCACTAAATAAAAAATATCTAGAGTTGGTTGGCTTTTGTGTTCGAATAAGAGCATTGAAGAAGATTGTTGAAAACAAGTTTTCTTGGGACTTGGCGACGACCGTATTTCATTTAAAAATAACGATCGTTATATATGAACTTTGTTTCTCCTTTCTCATTTTGTTGCCCTTTGGGAAAATGGTCCACGAATAAGGCTGGAAACTTCGACCACAAAGTTTGAGAATTTCTCGGGCGGTGTCTCGAGAAGTGTGAGGATGAAATAAGAGATAAAGATATGGATACAAATACGTATAAAGTATATATGAGCTATTCCATGCTTATTAAGTGGCACTGGACTTGACTAAAATACTTAAATATCTCAAAAAAAAAAAACGTTATAAAGAATTTATTAGATTTTTAAACTTTCCCAAAAACCAATCAATCCAATTAAACTCCGATGAACACCGTAAGCCGCCCTCGATTTTTTTTGTATTTATAGTTCATTTATTTATTATTACAATTATTTTTGTTTTTAATTCGAATGAATATATTAGAAAATATCATGCTCAATTCACCTATTCCACAACATTCTAAAAAATCACGAATCATGAGCATCATGGTTGATTTCGTACATAATACGAATATAGTACGTCTGTCTTGAGGATCATTTCCGTCATGGACTTTTTTTTATAAACTATTTTTCATATAATCTCGAGCTTCTCCGTACATAAAATAATGTCTTCATTATTTCCTATTTCGTTATGTCCCATACTTCTCAATTTTTCATAGCCATTTCTCGGCGAATTAATCTCTCGACAGGGTTGTCCATCAAACGTGATTCGGGTGATATACCAGTCCTGGAATGCGGTTGGCTGCGTTTTTCAGTGCGTCAAACGTCGCGAAGCCCAATTTTTACGTTTAAAGGGAGAACGCGATGTCGTCCCACCCAAAATGACACGTATATAGGGCGCTGAGCGCGAAATGTCGATTCTCGCGTATATATATGAAATTCAATATAGCGAGACGACGCGCTTCGCGTTCGCTCGTAAGCTTTTTTTTTTTTTTTTTATTTCGAGCAAACTTTTTCCGTGAGAACGCGTTTCAACGTCAGCACTACAAAAAAAGAAAAAAAAAAAAACAAACAAACGGTTGAGAAATGAAATGCAAAAATTCGACGAGTTCGGATAAAATATTTTAACTCGTAACAAGCGAAAGCACATCAAAAGTTTTATCGCGTGTTCCCCGCGTTAGTAATTATTTGGCAAAACAAGGGTGACGCATAAATTAGAAAAGGGCGAGAAGTATGCGGATGGGAAGGAGAAAGAGAAGAAAAAAAACATGCGGAAACAATAAAACGAGCGTTACATATATCGGTCGGGTTTGAATGCGCGGTATATAAAAATACATCCAAGGTGTCTCATTATCCCAGGCGCTAAAGAGCAGCGAGTGAGCTCGAGCACGGTTTGCCACCTTCGAAAAAGGAGGAAATGAAAATTTAATTGGACATTTCCACGGCATCACGTTCGGACGAGCCGTGCAACGGCACGGTAGCAAATCATCGAGGCACATTATTCCGACTGTGCGGGGATGCCATCTGGTGCATTTGGCCTCACACGTGCTTGAATCGCGCAGTAGGGATAGTCATATCGGCGGTCGTCGGTGATAGTGGGAGGGATTGCGGCAGGGTGTATAGCAGTGGTCTCTATCCTGGATGTGTGCGCTATTGAGAGAAGAGGGGTAGCAGAATCGTGGTGGAGGCACGTACGAGTTGCACGATCCCCCATATAAGCGCCCATCAAACGCGAAGCAAGCTTTCGCGACGCTGTCTGGCTACGAAAAATTGAATATATATATATATCGAAAGGGTTAGGAAAAAGGATGCGAGAAAGAAACGTCGAGCACGGGTTCCCATGAGCTTGGAATTCTCGACTAAAAGATACATTCTCTTACTCGTATCTACTCAGCTTGAAGCTTTTTTTCTCACTTTTTGCGACGACAAACATAGCCCGGGATACGAATTTTCAGCATAATTTCATCTAAAATCGATGCACAGTAATCGAAGTCTTTCGATCATTCTCCGTTCAAAAAAACGACACCTTGCAAGTATATACCTGCGCTTGGAGGTTATTTTAACCGGCTGCTTTGTTCTGAAATTGAAATTTACGATTTTATTCGAGATTTTCCCAATGCAACTTCAATCTCTTGAGAATGATTGTATGATTTGCGATCAGCGAAAAATTTCCAGTCGTATACTCACGTGAAACGTAGTACAAGTGAAAAAAAAAAAACATCTTTTTCATTTTTTGTCCGGTCGTCAGACCGCTAAAAATATCAATATTTCAAATGGCCTGTAACTTTACTTCCAATGTAGACTTAGCCATGCATAATCTTTAATTGTCATGGCAACGAGGTTCTTCGTAAATAAACGGAAGTTAATGGATGTACGAAAAATTTGAAAAAATCCAAATCGCTTATACATCCCGAGATACCAGTTTATCTCACCGAGATCCAGTAACGCATGACCCAGCACCGAAATACAATCGTCGATAATTTCTAATTTGAACATATATTCTCGTAGCAGTAGCGCCACCGGCAGTATCAGCAGTAGCACGTGGCGACCGTTTGGCCTGAGTTGCACTTTGACCGGCTGAACATACCGAAAGCCCTAGGCTTGACAGGTGGAGACGCACAGTGGTGGCCCCGGATACCATCCCGGTCTCAACGCCGCTATGCCGCCACCGTCGTCTCCGTCGTCGTCGTCCTCTTTTCCTACCCCGCCAAACTGCTTCCAGCTTCCCTCTCCCTCACTCTTCATCCATTTGAATCCCACCAACCAGGTTCATGACGTCAAGACGCATTGCGACATACCCTCCTGCTGCTCGTCGGTACAGCATACTTCTATGCTCTGTGCTTCCGTACCGCCACTATCACTCTCACTCACTCTTTTCCGAAGAGTGAGCTCCTTCTCCGTTACTGGCAGAGAGTGCATAATGCCAAGAACATTCCACAAGGCCGATACGTCAACCTCATTGAGACATCTTGTACTCCATTCTACTGAGATGTATAACGAGATCGCTCCAGCCACGAACCTCTTCGTGGTTCGCTCAAAGTTTTCGAAGTCCCTAATAATGCGAATACACTGGAATAATCCCGGAACTACCGTGACACCGAGAATAAAAAATAAAGATACATACATAAACACACACACACACACACACACACACACACACACAAATACATATTATATATATATAGAAAAGCATATACCTATACCAACACAGATATAGGAAGAGTCCACACATGAACGTGAAAACAGACCATCTTTCAGTATAAGGGGTAGAAAAGCTGCTGGCCCACCACTTGTATGCTTTGGAGTATATGTGGCCACAGCTCGGAAAATGTTGACCCAACGAAAATATGTATGAAGAGCAAAGGGCTCTCGGGTCTGTGCCAAGCCAACAGGAAGCAGGAACTTTTCTTCGACTTCTAATGTGCTCCGCCTCGCCCAATGTTCCACCATTTATTGGGAATCCTCGAGCTTTCGCGGTGTTGGTCGACAACGGTGAAATCTCGAGAGTCGTCCAGAAGTTAAGCGATGAAGCCGTCCATGCTTCGTCGATGCTTTTTCAACGGAAAGCGGATTGATTCAATCATTAACACTCTACAAATACCTTTGCACGATAGCATTCAACTGGATCCAAAATAAATACCGGCGTCCTTTGGAGGGTTTGCCGCTCAGCTGGATGAAACTAAAAGTTTCGCAAGAATCGCCTCTCGTACAATATGCGTAGAAGAAGGAGGGCACATGATGCTACTTTCCTGAGAGTTAAAAAGGGAAAATCGTAAATTTCAGGAAAATAATGAATGCGAATTACGTAATACAGGGATTAACTCTGACGACTTTCGACGATCTCGGGTCATAGGTAATTTCATCCATCCCCATAATAACTATCAAACTCGCTATTATACGACGGCTCAAGAAATTGGATTATAACTGTATGTACGTTGGATCGAGGGTTTACTCGGGGAAAGGTGCTCGAATTACCATCAATTACCATCCGGCATAATAAGATGAGCTTACTGGGGTAATCGTGTGGAGAGCTCTCCCTTGGCGCTTTCTTTTTTTTTCCTTGGGAGAGTAAGTGCCACTTACGTTGGTTCTCAGACAATGACGATACCCTCTTCGGCAAAGAGCCCGTAGCACATATAGTAATGCGTATAGAGGTTTGAAAAAAAAAAAGAGAAGGCTTTGAGGAAGGAATAAATGTTTTTTTCTTTTTTTCGGACGATAAACAAGCAGGGACAGGAATGAACATTACCCGAATGACTGACCATTCATATTGAGAGTAATTATTATTGCCCAGTTATTGCCAAAATCGGGTCCATAACGAGGGAATGCCCCAAAAAAAAAGGGCATCCCTGGAAAATAAAGGACCTGTGGAACTAACAGAGATTAGCATTTTCCAGTACAAAACTGTTGCGAGTAGTTTTTGAGATCACTGATTTTTAAACCAACTTCTAATTTCCCAAATTCAAAATGAACTTCTCGCTTGAACCGACCATTTTTTTTTTTGGTGAACCATATTGAGTCTGCCATCTTAAATTTCGAAATCTTTCATTTGGATTAATATTCAGCGACCTCAAGAAACCCTTTTGTACTGGCGCTGTCATTAAAATATTTATTTCGATTTCCACTCTGCGGGAATTCTTTTCATCGTCAAAGAATACGTATTTCCAATCATTCTTATTTATTGGAGATACAATAAACTTCTCACTGCTTCAACCTGATCAATGCGATTAATTATTGCATCTTGAAATTATTTTGAAACGCTTTTCATTCGAACGTTGCCCATCATCGAGCACACAACTGAGTGGATGGAACAATTTTTTTTATTCGATCAATTATTACAACGATATTTGGAAATAACATTGATTGGAACGATAGGTGGGATTTATTTCCACAGTAATCACGTTTTTCCCGTTATTATACTTTATGGAAGAGCCGCTCTGCATCGGCTATGAAATATCTTTCGGGTTAATAACATCAGCCGTTTCTTTTATTGCCTCGTGAATGAGAATCTTGGACATTTGTCCGTTATTATAGTCTAACGAGAGACTAAGGATGATATTTATGTGTGCGCGACATTCGCGATTGGTCTCAATCGCTTTGTGCAGAGTATGCTAATTTCGAAAAATTACGAGGTAGAATTAATAATTTCTTATGATTTTGAAAATATCGCGATGACCCGCAAATTACACTTGTAATATTCTGTTATTTTCATACTTTGTTTCAAGCATTGGACACCTCAGCATACAAAGTAATGTGAGTTAAGCGATTTAATTCGTTAGCATTAGACCAAGCATAACCGAGGCAAATTTTTTTCAAAGGTATTCCCGCTGATTAGTTTCGGTCGGATATATCAAACTCGTGAGTGCTTCGTCCGTGAGGTCGTAGCGTAGGCAAGTGAGGTTGTCGTCAAAGTTTTTAAAGTCCAAGTGACCTGACTTCCTACTACCGCTCTCAACTCTATGTCCGCCACAACTCTCGACAATCTCGAATCCTTGCGTCTTTATCCCAGCGCAAGTGGTGGCACTTTTCCGTAACTGTATCAGAATCAAAGTGCCTTCTCGCCGGTTTATCCTCGTACGAAGCACTTTCCAATCTTTTATCGGTCTTCAACCCGGATGATACAAAACACTTTCTTTCAAACATTGCCAAACCTTGGGGTCAATTATCACGATGAATAATATGGTACTGAATTTTTGTGCGTTTACTTTACAATATCTTTTTTTTTTTTTCATTTTTCAGGTAAGTTCGGGAAAGATGTTCTTGCGAATTAATCCAATATCGTGTATTTTGGTAAGTCGTATCGTGTACTTTTTTTTCTTCTTCTTTATTGCGTGAATCAGGGTCAGAGTAATTCCCGATGAGTCGGGAAACTAGGGAAAATAGAACCATTTAATAATCTTTTAGTAAAATCGACGGATCTTAGTGCCTTTTTCAGGATCATCTCAATATTTTGATAATCAATCGTCAGAGAAATGCAATCAATGTGTGTTTTAATCACAAAATAAGCCACAATAGAGTTTTGAATACGCAAATGAGGAGGTAAAATTCGAGAATTTTTTTTTTTTTGCATAGGAAAGAATGTAGTTCTTAAAAAAAACATTCGTAACTGGGGATTTTTATTCGAATATAGAGCCCCGGAAAAGTTTAGAGACGTTTGATATAATGCGTCCTGACTATATCTTGGAATTAGCCGATTCGACGTAACTCCGCTGAAAATGTCCCGTTGTTTGATAATAATTCGTGGTATTTATTATCGCGGAATTAACATGCTCCGGACGGAATTCAGGTTTATTAAGACACACGAGAATGTGATTTGAACTGTGATTCTGCTAAACAAAGCTTAACGGACTAGCATAAATTCCTCACTGATCCCACTTGAGTGGAGGTGAGCGAGCAGCAAGCCCTCGTAGACTGTACGATACAGTCAATCTCATAGCAGTGTAGCGATTGTGCTCTACCTCATGTAGGGTCCACTTCGAGATTGAGGGTCCAAACAGGATACCTCAATGATTTCCTCGTACCCGAAGATCTTATGGGTCATTCACGTTCGATTAAGAGTGTTCGCTATATACGGACAAATTTGTTTTTTTCCCCATAACTCTGTTATATACGACTCGCTACTGTTTCTCTGCTGTTCGACTGACAACCTTTGAAACGACAACTCTTCAACTTTCTCGGTTTAATACGTAAAACTGCACGCAAACATAATCAGTTTCAATCTCCGAAAATCAAGTTTGGTCAGAAAATTTTACTTCTCTACTTTTACTTTTTAATTTTACTTTTACTTCAATTCAAACTTCTCGATATTACTCGAGCCTTTTCCTCCCTTTAGCAAATTCAGCCGTTTAAACGAAACGATTTTTTTTTTTTTTCATAGCTTTTCAGGATTGACAGAAAAAAACAATAATTTCAAATGAGTTATCGTAATACTTTGTGTAAAAATTTCGTAGTCGATGTAAATTTCTCTTTCGCATAGACGTACGATCGCCACCTGGATCCAATTATTACCCCTCAAGAATAATAAATAGAAAAAAAAATTCAAAATTTTGGTACTAAAAGGCAGTGTATGTTTGTAAATTTTTCATTCTCAAAAATCGATAAAATATATATTTATTTTCGAAAATTCTTTTTCCAGTCCCCTATTTCGTACAGACGTACTATAAAGTCGATCGCTACCTGGATCCAATGCGCCCAATACAATGAAAAAAAAAACTCCGAAATTCCAAAACGAAAGACGCTGTATGTCTGTAGATTTTCCATACTCAGAAATCAATATAATATGTATATTTTTTTTCAAAAATTATTTTTCTAGGCCCCTACTTCTCGCAGTATATGTATGAATAATGTACATCAAGAAAAGGATCTGCGGTATAAATCGCCTGATGCTATGGTAAAAATTATACACTAAAAATTTCCCCATGTAACCTGGAAATAGTTCACCAAGCATACGTTCGATTTTGCTGCATATGGTAGCAAACGGTATTATTCAGTCTTCCAAGTTACCTGATGGAAATCCTGTTCACCATATGCAAATCTAATTTTTATCTTAAACGTCACGCAATTTATACCACTTCGCGCTCTCTGTGATGGTTCGAGACGTTATTTGCCCCTTTCTCAAAAGCTCAATCGATAGAATTATACGTTCGTACGATGAATTGGATATGCGCCAGAGAATGTTAAATGAGAATATAACGAAATTTCTTGAGTGAATGGAGGGTCATTCATGTTGCACCTTTTGCCTCGTACTTTGAACCCTCGTCTCCCTTTAAAGTTAACGTTTATCAAGATTAAGTAGTGAAAGTCAATTACATTCTCACCATATCTAATACACGTATGAAACGGCTCTCTTCCAAGTCAACCTACGTTAAACTCTCACCATCTTGCGATATTTTTAGTCTTCTCGCATATTGAATTTTTACCATATCCTACCAGTGGGGACATTTTTTGTTCAACTGTTACATACAATTGAACACTGAAAACAAAAAACTCTTCCCTAATAACGATTGGCTCAAATTTTCTGGGCTGTCATGAATAAATCAACTATATCGAATTAGTGTCCAAGGTGGAAATATTTGTATCTATCATGGGGTGAAATGTCCGTAACAAATTATGCTATCCCACGTAATGCGATGATTCATTACATCTAATTATTATTTCAATGAGATGCGGAAATTTATTTCCTCATTAGTAAAATTTGTGGCTTTGCGCAATTAATTAGCCGAGAAAATGAGCTCTTTTTCGGCTGAGCTTTTTAAGGTAAAGCTGCATTGAATAGAAACTGCCCTTTTCACGGCTGCATTTCAAAAGAGAACCTGCCGTCGGTTTTATTTGAATACCAGATCGAAAAAAGGGACATGAAAGGCTCTACGATATTTAGGAGAGAAAAAAAACCTTGAAAACTTCAGTGAACAATAAATGAATATCTACATAGTTGAATAAGAAATTTAGCAGCAACTGGACGTTCAGTAATATAGAAAAAAAAAATTCATTCGACCCCATCAGTATCACATTGAGTTATGATATTTAGCTGCTTTTATACGAGAACCAAGTGTTGATAAGACAATTTTTGTTATCGTCTTACAGACGTTAATTTCGAATAATCGTCAATTCTGTGCTTTTGAATATCGATAATCGATCCGAGTTATCTTTTCCGCGGTATTTTTACCTATACCGGATGACCGTGACAGAAGAGTCGGAAAAGAATATTCACATCGCGAAGTTTTCTTTTTCCATTCTTCAGAGAGTTTTACAGAAGATTCTTCTATCGATGTGAACAAATTTTGACAACATCCTAGACTTGCAATGCTGGAGAGCTAAATCAATCTGAAAATTCGGGAACCGCTTTATGAATTCAGAGATCATTAAGAACTTTATATGCTTGGGTAAATATGCAGGACTAATAAAGCTATTTTCTCTCGATAAAACGCGGAAATACATTTATGGGGATTTGTATATATGGCATATCTTGTCAACCGTAGTCTGGATTTGCAATAGAGATCTCTCTCTCTCTCTCTCTCTCTCTCATCCTCTCTCTCTTTCTTTCTCTCTACGCTCATTGATATTATCGTCATTGCCAATTCAACGAAAATATAAAACTTCTCTTTTCCCGGCATACCCAATAAGCACGAACGTATCAATTCAGGAAGGATATCCCCCTATATTATAACGTTTATTATATGTATAAACGTATATATACATTATGCTACTAGGGAGGAAAGTGCGTGATTTTCACCGAGTGCGAGGTTTGCAGCACGAGCACGAGGTGAAAATCCGCTCTTCCCCTGTGGCATATAATATCTTTTACCCGACTGATAAAATGGTCATGTTCCATCGCTGCAGCGCGTGCGAAAAGTAATCAATTTTTGACCAGAGGGAAGAAAAATGATTTTGCGGGCAAAAAAATAAATTTGCGGGTAAAAAAGTAAAATGCCGGCAAATTTACTTCTTTGCACGCAAAATTATATTTCTTCCCTCTGGTCAAAAATTGATCACTTTTCGCCCGCGTTGCAGGGATGGAATATGGTCATTTTATTATAGTCGGGTAAAAAATACATTTCGTATACGTTGTATAGGCGGACATTCTTCCCGAATCTATACTTTCGTGCTTATTGGGTATCGATGAAAATCATGCCCTTCAATTAAAAAAAAAAAACGTAGGTGTATACTAAAAAAAAAAAACACGAACCAAATCACTTTTTAGTGAATTAAAATGATTGCACTTTAAATTTAATATCAAATTAAATACATTTAATTTTTTGTATTAACGTGAGACAAAAAAACGTTGGATTGCAAATGGAGAAAAGTGCGATAACAGCCGAGAGCAAAGAGATATACCCAAAATGTTGCATCGCTATGTTCCACACTAATCTGATCTGGCTTGAATGTGCGTCTACTTCTCACTTGCACAGATAGATACGTGCGACACAAGACCACACAACGGTGTCGGTCTCAATATGCTCGCTATTCCCCAGTCGAGCTATTACCAACTCGGCTGTATCCAAAATATACTTTCATCCCGCCCACTGGGTACTGAAATAATTCAAGCGCATGCAGGCTGCTGCGGTTGAAAGAACTACTTACTACTGTGTCACTTCTTTCTCTCTCCCGTCCTATCTCCAACGTGTCTTCCGGATATCGATTTTTTTTTTGGTCCCTATCATCGAACCGCGAGCCAGACCGCGGAGGAAGAATCGTTCACATTGAAGGACCTCTCGTTAGCTTCGAGAACGAATAAGAATGACGGACAGAATTGGAGCGGAAATTGGGAAATGTAGTGAGTTAGAGATCCCCAGTGTCGGAAGAGTCATGCGTGGCGAGTTCATAAATTTTTGCGATGTAG
The DNA here is from genome assembly GCA_963564615.1 of Rhorus exstirpatorius. Lineage (NCBI taxonomy): Eukaryota > Metazoa > Arthropoda > Insecta > Hymenoptera > Ichneumonidae > Rhorus > Rhorus exstirpatorius. Next base: position 31,887,182 of record OY751317.1, read on the forward strand.
AATGAAAAAAAAAAAAAATAGAATAAATTTAAGCGCTTTATCTCGAAGCGTTCCTAGTTAACGATCGTGCGATCTAATAAAGCGTCAGGATTATCCTCAACGATGAGACAGGTGAATGCTAAAAACGTCAGTAGACGAAGCTTGCTAGTATAGATATAGAAAAACGAAGAAAAAAAAAAGAAAGAAAGAAAAACACTATACTAAAGTGTTTTTATTTTCCCCGCTGACTTATAAAGTGACTTTAGAAGTCAGCGGGGTCCGGTGCTCTCGCAGACGACACAGCTCGTGCGAACTATCGTTAATAAGAGCCGTAGTTTCGTAGTAGTCTTCAATCTAGTCAAAAATACCGACACGTTCCGGCCAAAGCGCAGATCCGAGTTTCCCATTCGCAGTCTCTCACCGTCACCGTCACCATCATCATCATCATCATCATCATCATCATCATCATCGATGATTATACTCATTCGCATTTATTTTCGTTGACACTTGCGAGCAGAAAAGCGCGTGGTGTCTTTCAACACACGGCTGTCTGGGCTCAAACTATATCTCATTATTCATGACGTTTTATTTTTTTCATTTTTTTTTTTTCCGTGTACGGTGTGTTGAATATCGGAGTGCGACTTTTATTTTTCATCTCGCTAGGTCTTCTATTTAAAATAGATGAAGCGTTACATAGACCTTATTGACTGTCGAGCGGAGAGATCTAATTATAGTGCGACATCGTGAGACTTGTGGATTCAGTGGCGAACGAATTCTGCAGGAATCGGGGGAAAGAATTGAAGAAATTTTTGCTTTTTTTTTTTTTTTTAAATTTCATCGTGAATCCGTACGATTTTTCTGCCCCTCGTACTTTTCAATTTATCAAGCTATTTTGCGACGCGAAATATATGATTGTCCGAGGATGCGTGGTGTTTTTCGTCGTGTGCGATGCGCGTGGGTGTCAGTGTCGAATTGCCTCGCATTGCAATTCCCGAGCTCGAATGAGGTTTCAAATATCGGCTTTCGTGTCTTGTTTTTTGTCGCTAGAAACGGGACAGCGTAATTTACTCGATATATAGGTGGGATATTTGTGATTTACCAGTGGTGAACGACGCCAGGCTGTATATATTCGCTACATATATCCGTTATGCATGCGGGAATGAGAAGCGCGTTTGTTGGTGCGAAGAGAACCGCACCGCCTGGCGGAATCAACCGAAGGTACGAGCAGGTAATGATGAGCAAATTAGTTGTGACCTTCAAACGTGAAAATCACGTTTTATTTTTCGTCTCTAGATTCAGTAGTTGAGAACAATTTTTTTTTTAACGAAAAAAAGAACAAAAAGTATTGACAGCACGTTAATGATTTTATTTTCACATGTTCACACGAAGAACATATCTTTGAGACGTTCACTACACAATGTATACAACCTTTTCCTAAAGATTTGTAGTATATGAAACAAATGAAATTTCTTGTGATAAATCTACTTCAATGACGACACATGAAGAAAATTTTTTTTTTGTATTTATATATGAAAATTGGTATGCGTGATTATTGTGATTCTTACGAAAAATTGTATTCAAGACGTTGGAGTAACTTTATGCTTATATATTGTGAAAAAATCTTTGTTCATTTCTTCATCTTTTTGTCCCAAGGCTGTCCAATATAAAGCAGCAGCTCCCCTTAAGTTAAGTATTTCTTGCTAAGCCTCATGCTGATGATCCTTCACTGGATTGAGAAATTAACTAATGAGAGGTGAGGGCGCTCATTAGAGATTCCTATAGAAGTTAACTCGAAGGAAGCGATCTTTTATAATATATCCCTTGAAACTTTCCACAACTCCGAAGATTAATCCTCGGATCGTCATTTGGACCTCTTATAAGTTAAAAGCTAAGGTACTCGCCCAAGATCTTTCACTAAGGCTTTGCCATACACTATATAATGGATTCTATCATCCAAGGGATTTCCAACTGGTCTGTCAATCCAAATCTCTTATTCTCAAACCTGGAAGTGAGTCAACATTTCTTTGAAAACCACAGCGAGAGCCCAAACCGCCCGTACCACATTATAGCCGGCTAGTTAGCAACAACTTGATGAATCTCAAAGTTCCATTCGTGCAGAATAAAATCGCTACGATAAAAAATTGTGAATATATCGTGACCCTTTATGTCATGACACGGATTCATAAAGATTTTTTCTATATGCACTTGAATAAATTTTTGATACGCATCACTCAAATGGATTTTCCAAATGCATTAAACGCTTACGTTAATGAGGCATACAGTGATATTATATTTACGAAAGAGGACGGTGCACCGTGCCATCTACCGGCAGAATTTTGAGGAGCATCGAGCTTCGGAGTTTCTGGCGCGTGGGAGCGTTGGATTGATATACTCGGTCGTGCTATTCTAGAGCCGTGCAGTTGTTGCAAGCTCTCGCTGCAACCACCGAGAGATAACAGTCGTTTGATGCCCTACCCGAATCTTCGGCTGGTAACTCCATTGATACCACGTTTTTATGTCGATATTCTCTGGCCGCTTCTCAGACGTAGATGCACTCGTATCTATGATCGAAAATAGGTAATCGCATTGTACGTCTAACGTAATGCAAACGTACTTACTTATCGGCAGTCAAATAAAATAACCGAATTTTCGACTGATGGCAAAATTTCGGAAAACTCTTTCTTTCAGGTCCTGAAAAATAATTTCGTAGCACGTTAAAAGCCCTTTCATTCGACCCATACGGCGTGACTATATCGAGAAATCATGTAGGTCATGTTCGCGATCAGGAGAGAGAGAGAGAGAGAGAGAGAGAGAGAGAGAGAGAGAGAGAGAGAGAGAGAGAGAGAATCTGCAGTTTTTTTTGTTCTTTAATATATTGATTTTCTGTTTGCTGACCTCGAGAATCAAGCACGCAAAATTGCGGCTTGGATAACTATCAGGAAAGTAACATGGCAAAGATTACAAAGTTTCTCATTCAGCCTTAAAACATATACGGAGCACATGTTCGTGCATCGCAACATTGTCACTATGATAATAATGATGAACGAGTAAAATTATTACATGTTTTATTATATAATAAACGTGAAATAGGGTCACGTTAAAAACACCAGCTTAAATATGAAGTTTCCCTTACAAGTGTAAACAGTCCTGTGATGAGAAAACGCATGAACAACGAGAAAATTATCGTTACGCGCGATTACACGAGTCATCCACGAGCACATTAAACCTGATTCGGTCATGAATTAATCAATCGCTATAGTAGCATTTTCCGGTATGTATTATCATTCTCGGTATAATGCACAATATATAAACAGCGTGCTTCAACAAAAATGATGCATTCACGTACACAGAACCTTCCGCTATACTACAATTTTTCTGTATAATGCATGAGTACCTTTCTCTACGCTTGAAAAATACCTGGAATCCTCGTGTATCGACCTTTTCAACGGTCGCTTATAATCCGCTGGCTAGCCATTATTCCAACCTCAACTTATAAAATGAGTACAGCAAAAAAAAAAAAAAAAAAACTACACCGTTGTTGCAAGAGCGTTCTCTGCGTACAACGTCTGGTTGCCATTCAAAGGCTTTTCATCCAGTATTCAGTTAAATTTTAATTCATTTATTAAAATTCCAAACAAATGGTGATTGCACCGACCGGATGCGTTTGCCATTACTATTTATATTCGTCAATGTTATTATAACTAAATTAATTTGGAAAATATTAGTAAATTCGTAAAATATCTGATTTTACGTATATAGCATGTTAAACGTACACATCGTAGTGAAGGAAAATCAGAGAGGTATAGGTTAGTTCAACATATCGATGACCTGGGTCATGAGTTGGAATGTTGCCTGCAGTAAATCGTGAGGTTCGTATACCTTACTTTTTGTTTCCAACGTAAACTGGATTCTAGTGCTGAAACCGCCTGTAATACACATCTCATGCACGGGTGCGTGTGTTTCTAGGGTTGCGTCAAGTAAGCCATGCGCATACATCCCGACGATTAATTTTCATGCTACATTGACTCTCTGGAACTCGTAGGCAGGCTGGTATATTACACGTATACGATCTACGGATATACTTGATTACTTGGTTTGGAGAGGACGCATGCGAATAAGAAAGAGGGTGAATAAAAATGAAAAAAAAGTTCAGAAAAACCACGTATCGAACATCCACTGTGAGATGTGTCTCGCAATACAAAGGTATTATACTACCGTGATGTACATTTTTTATTAATCGTTAATGTAAAAAAAAAAAAAAAAAATACCGAGTACATACATAGAACACCCGGATGAAATTGATCGACGCATCCTTGAATCGACTATAGCATCACCGGAATATTGCAAAATTGACCTGAAAATTCAGTGAGACTTATGCATTATTGACACAAAGAAACCCTGATAAAATCTACTATATCATCTGTCGGGATATGACCTGGCACCATGTAGTCACGCTCGATCTTGCGTTTATTTATTGATAATAACAGCAATATGCTAAGTCTCTCTATCGCGTTCTTCGTCGATAGCAGATATGGTTATAAAGTCAGTCAGTGGGTCGAGACAGGGCGCTCGCGGAATATGTATGCATCAACCCGTGAGGGTCATCGTGACTGAAAATTTGGTTCCTGCCTCTAACCATTTGACTACCACCTGCTTGCTGAGCGCCCTCGGAGGCTAATACTGCTACGGTATCATGCATGCCATGGTATGTACGAATACACAATGAATGAATTAACGGTAACAGGTAACGCCCTGGCTCGTTGCATATACTGGGGTTAAGCAGTGAGTGTACAGAGGCCCATATATATATAGTTATATGTCGGGATAGCCTATTGCCGAAGGAGAACCAGCTCACGATATGAATACACGCGAGGAAAAACCGAGAGAGTGAGAGCGAGAGAGAAAGAGAGAGAGAAAGCAAGAGAGTACCGAGAAGAACAAGGGAGGGTTGAAAAAGAGAGCAAACCGGAGAGAGAGAGAGAGAGAGAGAAAGAGTGGGAGCAAACTCGTTGGTGATCGAGGTTGCATAGAGAAAGCAAGAAAGAAAATGAGAGCTAACTCTCTATGTATATATTTCAGCCCGGTTGAGCTACTCTCGACCCCGTCAGGGAGGCCAACCGCGCGGGAATCGCACGAGCGGCAAAGAACCGCCTACCGGTTTGCCATAAGTCGGGGGATGCGGTTGGTCCCGCAGTCAGTCATTCCAACGCAGTGATCCCATTCGCGTCATAACAGTCAGTGACATACACGTTTGCTCTCACTGCATTCTCAGCTGAACACAAACGAGGACCATCGCGCAGAGGAGCCTCAACTCGGATATCCCTCCTAACCTACCGATTACCAAACTACTCGGAAGCACGGGATATCGTCCGCAGCTCAACGTCAACACGACATCTGTTGGATCGTTCCGGTATTTCCTGTTTTAAATCGTGGGAATCCCGGGAGAGGGTGAAATAGATTGCGCCCGCAAGCCCACCCGGTCGGTGTTCCCTAACTCAGAACATCCTGCATCTGCTCTACCTGTCGCAGCTTCGAGAAGGGCTCGGAATTTCCTCATCCAAGATTCCGCATCGCGTATCCGAATCTGTGCATTAGGCGAACCGCGACAACAACGAAGAAAAGGGACACTTTGGAACACGAAGAAATCCCGAGCGAGGCAACTGCATAAGATCCAGTAAACAAAACTAACGCTTACAAGCATCCTTTTCGTCGCTACTAATTTATGCCTCGATGAGAATGGATTTTGCGTGGTGTGAATGCTCATGTATACGAGGAAATCATATGCTCATGACTCGTGAAACGCTCGAATGAGATTCTAAACGTGCTTTCGACGGATTCGATATTTTATCGTAGAAAATTTAGCAATGTTCCGCTGCAGGATTTGTTTGGTGGGCGAATGAATTCGTGACGTCAATACGCTTGATTGTGTGGTTAATGCAAGATTGATCTATGATGAAATGTATCTCTCTATAACACGCGAAAAAATGTGTAAGAAAAATCTCATTTGATCGTGAAATTGTTCGGTGAAAATTACAAAATTGGGTGCATTTTTTTAAAATCAAAACTCCTCGAAGATCGTCTATTTTCGTCAGTCGCGTGTGGTCGAACGGTTCGTGAACTAGGTCGAATTTATCGCTTTGACCCAGAAATTTTCTCTGCAAAATTTTAACGTGATTCCGTCAATTTACCATTCTGTATAATTATTCAATTAATTATACGCCTGTAAATACGTTCTTCCATAGTTTTACGAATACAAAAGTCACGTAATTTGCGTAAGGGGGAAAAACGGTTGAGAGATATTGAAGAAAGAAATGAGAAAAAAAATATAACGCATTATCTGCGTTGTCGCTGGCAAGAGAGTTTTATCGAGTCACGGGATCGGGTTTGCCGTGTATGTGAACGTTGAAAATTAACGCAATTGAAATCAGGTCGTAAGGTGGCTCAGGTAGACCATGTGTATGATGAGGTAGGTTGGCCTGATCGGGGTTAGCGTGCCGACTAGGCGACAGGGTGGTTTTCGCATATGTTTTAACGTATCGACCGGCCGGCCGGTGGCGGAGAGCACAGCGCCCTTTCATCACAAACTCCACTGTCGCCATCGCACGGGACATCTCGGGACCACGATTATCTCCCTTCTCTCTCTCTCTCTCTCTCTCTCTTCAATGCTGTGACCTCGAGGAAAAAAGAAGGGTAGTTTTTTGCAATAAGGTCGGAAGCGGAGATCGGCGTGATGGGCGTATGTGGGAATGATAAGGATAGAGAGAGGGAGAGAGAGGATGGTTGGCCGCGAGGCAACGTGTGCGCGCCGAAACGGCCGCGAGCACATTACTGCTCATGTCCTCGTATATACTTTGGACAGTGTCTCCGAATTTTCCAGAGATGACGGTAGACATTTGAGGAGGGATGGGGGAGGGGGGGGGGGTGGTCTGGTAGTTGACTAATTGAACGGAAATCGGTCGATAAGCTAGAAGTGCAACTGATATTGTGCAAATGCGTGTGAGTATCATGGTTCGATACTGCATAGAGTACGAATGGAGTCGATTGAACGTGTCTTGAAACCTGTAGATGTGTGAGTGTGTATATTGTAGGGCGGGAGAGTAGTACAGAAGTATATAGCGCGAGTATTGGTCGGGAAGAAGCGCAGAAAGATGGGCAACAACGTGAAGTATTATGAGTGAGTCCGGTAGCACGCGTGAAGGTTGAAAATATGGAAGGGTTGTGATGATGAAAGGATGCAAGTCCGTAAAAAAGCCGGTAGTTGAATTTGCGAAGTGCGACGTGATAAAGCGAGTTTGATTGTGAAGGAATGAACGGGATCTTCGATAGAGTGCGAGTATTGGTGCGCATGGGATATCTGCCAAGTATCGCATATGCCTGATATTTATGCTGCTCATCGGAGACGCGAGTATACATTGAAATAAGCTTGATTGATGCTGCTTTTACTAAGAGTAACGCTGGCCGGTCTAGTTAAATTTGAATTTTCATTTGCGATTCGTCATCAGTTAGGACAGAAGTGGAGTCAACGGGCGTAAATCATCGAGTTGAATGGGTGGGCCAGGCACCGAGCGGGCTACGAGGCACAAGCTGAACGCGGTGCCACACCACGTCGGTCACGGGGAACGTGTCCTCGTTGTCGGCGAGCCACCCGCCCCTTGTCGCTGTTATCAGCCAAACAATCATCATTCACCACCTGGGACTATAATACTACCTTCACCCCCGCCCCTCGGCACACTTCACGCACGCAACAGCTTCGCCGAGACTATCAATCTCGAGTGTATAAACAATAACAACAACAATCATCACAATAATAATAACAACGTCAGTAATCACAATACCAATCGTAACGGTACAAACACCAACGGTAATCACGCCAAGGTCATCGCGGCTAACGATAGCGCGAAGACAACGGCCATGTCATCGCCACCGAAGCATCGTCGGGGCTTCGACCCCAACGATTCATCCAACAACGATTTTCGTCGCTATCGTCGCGTCAAGACGCGACAGCGGTGAGTCAGTTGAATTATTATCAGCTCAAATGATCGTGACACGTCAAAACTGTGCAGCCACCTTTTACCTTATTGGCAGTGATTCGTATCATTCGAATGAAATTTGAAATCGTGCGATCGTTGTAAAAATATTGAACTAATGATAATGTTCGAAATGTACGACTAACCATTGGTATATTTTTCGAGCTATAATGATGATCATTTTGTTAGATAACAATTCTATATGATTTTTCATTCGAACAGTACCCAAATCTCTCTCGCTTTGACGTGTTCATCGGTTCTTTTAATTATTCACACACACGCGCACACGTGATGACACTTTCATTTTGTTTTCTTTTTTTTTGTTTGTTTTTTGTGGCAATGGCATCTGGGACGAGAACATTATTCGGCCTCTGTTTGCAATTATAAATCACAATCTTGGAATTAATGATAAATACGATTTGTTAATGATTAATTAATGATAAATTACAATCTTGGAATTAATGATAAATACGATTTGTAAATACGATTTGTTAATGATTAATTAATGATAAATTACAATCTTGGAATTAATGATAAATACGTAAGAATTCCATTGCCGCAGAAATTCTGAGGAAAAAAGTCGTTAGATTGGCAAGTTTATAGCCAATGCAACGATTCATTTCTTTCATTTGATGTGGAACAAACGTATCAAATGATTATCTTGAGAACACGAAGCTTTATACTCATTGGCGAATGCACAATAATGTTCACAGAGGCTTTGTATGTTCCCACCGTGACCTTCAAGGCTGGGCACACAGACCTCCCTGAACCTCCATGAACCCGACACATCCAAGAGCACAGGCACGTCCAGTACACGCTTGCGATGTTTGATGTTGGATCGCTTGGCTACCGATTCGCCCGATGGGGGGAGTCATCGCAATGTCGAAACGAATGAAAATACAAATGAAATAATAATGCGAAAAAAAAAAAACAAAATATAAATATATGTTACTCCACCGCTTCAAAAATTCCTCTCGATGTCCACCGATGTGCACACACTCAGCGCTTGTTACTTCGATCGTTCGAGTTTCTTCGAGAATGCAATCGTCATAATCCCTCTTTCCAGCCCTGAAATCATCGAATAACGATCAGTATTGTTATTTTGGATATTGAATTCTCGTTTATATGTGCCCCCGTGGGTGTGTGTTGATCTGCGGAGTTATGGCCTGAGAAATCGTCGAAATAATCGTGAACGGGTATGAGATGGAATGAAAATTGGTCTTGCACTTTTTTTAATGCTTCGAATGTCATTATTGTACGATTTAATTTGTGTATATTTATTGCAAAAAGGAACACGCCTGTTATGCTTGAAATAAATTTGTATCGGAATCGTCCGACTATGGTGGCGAAAAGATTTTATTATTGTTTTTGGCACTGACAATTGCGACAAACTTTCGGGGTTTTATGAAGGGATACTTCGTAAAATCTCCGTAGTTTCTCCTCGTTGAGCCAGCTACCCCGATCCTTGCCTGACCCTTGCAACAGGGTCTTATAAATGTGTACCTATATATGATATATATTTCTTTAATACATGTATGTGTATGGACGTCCGCAGTTACTGCGATTCGAGTTGCAAATCAAACTAACCCAGACAGCTTAACTTCCGGTAATGCACGTGAATTACGCTGTTCCGGAAACATGAAAAAAATCGATCGAAACACAGCCCAATGTGATAGTGACTGTGTAACTGACCCGTTGGGAATTTCCGATTAAACCGTACCGGGAGAATGAGAATATATTCTTGGCAAACGAGTTTAAAATATTTATAACACCGTTAAAACGTCATTAGTAGGGGCAATCCTACTTTTACTAAAGTTAAATATGGTATACTCAACTTGTTTGTTTTTACCCCAAGCATCGAATTTGCTTGAGCCCGAATGCGAGCGTATGAAAATACGCTCGTTACAAGCATAAACATATTATACACAAATAACAAATATTTAATTTCCGGATTTGAATAATTCAAATCTACTGTATGACCGCATTATTTTCCGTCGGAATAATCACTAATTAAAGGCCACGTCGTAAAATGAAGCGTGACTCGTCCTTTTTCGTTGTACTAATTTCTTAGCCACTTGACGCGAGTTATTATTCTTATTTATTTCCATGTAAAAATAATACAATTTCAAGTGTTTATGGTGTAAAGGATTGGGTGCAAAATGCACTTGAAGATATCCTTCCTTTTTCAGTGCAACCAATACACATATATACACGGTAGAGTTTAGGAAAAAATGAAGAACATTTTGGAAAAGGGTGTTTTTCGACGGCTGCTTGTCTGAAGCCGCAATCAGTAATCAATATTGACTGATTGTGCTTCAGTTTTTAAAAGTCAAAGCTGACGGCTTAATGTAAAGTATATTATATATGTTGTAGCCCGATAGCGAAATTTGCCACTTCGCTAAATACCGCCCGCTAGGCTATTCAACGACGATATAGTCTAGCGGCCTGGGAATTTCAGCCTGCTAGACGAGTTGTCGGCTTATCACCTAACGGCCTGTCGCACTGTAGGCGATTATTAGAAAAATGTTTGTTTTGATGCGAAGCAAATGTCTAGGATTTCCTGAAGAAAAAGTAAATAAAAAATTCGTGAAAAGAACCCAATCCAATTTCTAAAAATGTTTTTCTTACTTTTTGAGGGAAAGCTGCTGCAAAGCAGTCGGCTACTGGTGGGCAGGGATATGAAAAATGCAATTCCAAAATTGCTAAAAATCAGTGTCAGAGAAATAGATGTGCTTCTTTTGAAGAAAAAATCTTTTGCAATTCTCGTTACCACAGTAGCTGATATCTTGCATTAACAAATAGAAAATATAGTAATACAGAGATTGACCTCAGGCGTGAATTCGCTATGTCATCCTGTATTAACAAATCGTAATGTAGTAACGATTGTGTAATAACTAAATTGACAGCACATTCAGCTCCAAAAAAAGTATTTTTCTAATCGCCCACAGCGCGCCAGGCCGTTAGGCGAAAAGCCAACGTCTCGTCTAACAGGCTAAATTTTTCAAGCCACTAAACTATGCTAGCTGAACGAGTGGTAGGTATTTAGCAGAGCGCCTAGACTTTTAGCTAAATGGCTACTTTTGCTATCGGGCTACGACATAAATATATATATTATACAATCTCAGAGCAAGGACAAAATATTTTTAAATTTAGAATTTTGATTCTTGGGTTGAAGAATATTTCAATATTTAAAACAAGGATAAAAATAATTCGATATACGTTGTTTGCATTTGAAAATATTTTTGGCCAAAGAATTGTTCCTTTGGGGTTGTGAATGTTTTTTTTTAGGATTTAGGATTTACCATTGATTATTGCTGGATAATAATAACAGACACAGTTTAACACCGTAATTGTATATATAATTCATGGTTATAAATAATTCTTAATAATTGGAACAGGAACTCTCAGGTGATCAATATAAATATTTGCGTGATATGATCGAATATCAGTACCGAGTATAACCGGTCGAGTACAGAATTAATTAAATTTTTTTGCTGAACAGCTCTCAGTGTGGGTTGAAGTGACAATGAATATCTAGAGCACTGTGTACCACCACTCATCGACGGGGGTAAAATAGGCGTCAAATGGAATCTCCCACATTGCTTTCTGCTCATCAATGATGCGACATGCCGTCAGACATAAATTCTTCCACAGTTTTATTAATTACCTAATAGCCCCATGAATTAGGAACATAAAGGGTGAATATTCTACTCTCTTTTTTTTTTTCCATTCGCCTAAAATACTTTATGCCATGTTACAATATATTCAATATTATTCAAGGAATTTTGTTTTTGCTTTGGTTGATAAATAAAAAAATCTCGGGATATCGTTGCAATAATCATAATATAAAGGTATCGACATATTATGCATGAAAACGAGACAACACCCTTTTTTTTTGTCGAAAGGTATCGGTACGTATATGCCACGTGCATTTCATATTGTCGTATCGATCGTTGATGAGAATATCCTCAAACCCACTTCATCAAGCTTTATTTAGTTTTGTCTTCCTATGTTTCCTTTCGTACTGCGATATCTTTAAGAAGGTTTACTAGGGTTTGCGGGAAGTGAAGAAGAGGTCGGCGGAAATCCTATGCTTATACATGAGCTGACAGCACTGCAGCCAGCTGTGAAAATAATTTATCATGAATCGGAAAATCATGGAATTAAGAAGAATAAAGTAATGACAAATGAATATTTAACCCTTTTCGACAGTTTAGAATCGATAAAAGTTATTTTACATTGCTGTAAATGAATGAAATTCCATTTTATCGTGTACATAATTCGCAAAGAATTCCGCGGCAACAAGGCGCGTATTTCTTACGGTTGGTACCGTCAAGTGTCATAGTCATGGGCACCAGATAACAGTTGAGCTATCGAGCAAATTGCACGCTCAACCTAACCTAACTGCTTCGGCTCTACAGCGATATTGCCATTCTTATTCCCTCTTTACATCCCTTTACAGCGAATAACTATGAATTCTGTGGGCTCATTGAATGATATTCATAAACTAAGTACACAATCAATATAATTTTCGCCATGTTGCTTTATTCAACTATACTATATTAAAATAATATTTTTTACAAAATTTTATCACCAGTTTCTCCGGAGTTACAAAGGATAAAAAGTTGCCATCTCTGCTTACGCCATAAGAATGCGTGTTAAAAGAGCCTTGTCGGACACTTAAATTTTTCATGTGAATGGTGTATAGGTGAAAATTCCTAAGTAATTCAGGCAAGCTTCTACGGTAGTAGTGAATATGTGATAAAAAATTCAGATTTTTATGTGAATTTTGCTCTACCTGGTGAAGCTCCTTAATCTTTCGCTCGAGCAGACGACGGTGGCTTTAAATTAAATTCGTTCCAAAGATTCTGTACTTTTGCTATTCACCCACCTTGCCAGAGCAGAGGTGGCAAGTACACGGGAATTAATAGCTAATGCGAATGGAATTGGATATTCTTTTTAAGAGCCTCGTAAACTCTATTAATCCTATTGAGAAAGTGGAAAATCGATCACCGATGAAAAAAAGAATTTTTTCAAGTAGCCGTTCTGATTTATCACATGAACAATGAATTACTTCTATTTCCAATCGCACATCCACAATGAAGAATTCGCGATGAAGATTTTGTTGTAAATTTTATTTAAATTCCATAACTAAATTTTTCTTAACAAGATATGGCCATTTATAGCATGCAGCAGCGTGTATTACACAATCATATTTCTTACAAGCTTATTCCAGCTCCCTCAAATAATCGTCCCTTCTTTCAACAGTGTGTTATTCTCATTGGTTGTAAGCTTCGAGAAACCTTTCAAGTGCCCCTCGCGTTTGTAAACGTACACATTGCCTCTTGGCCAGGAACGTCGTGTTCTCACATGGGCGCCCCTGTAAAACTTTCATCTCACCAGTTGCCACAATTTTTGCTTCGTATACGCGTGATATTTTCAACACGTATAACGAACGTTTGTGTCTTTTCCATTTTGTTTTATCTTTGAATCTACCGAGGGTTAGAAATTATATTCTAATATTCGAACAACTCGTTCATGACAAGTTTATTATTTCGTATTCCAGGCGAATCGATAATATCATCAAATAAGGCTAATCGAACAAGCATAATTGAATTAAAGAAAAAAAAATCGTTGGTCAAAGCATATATCTGAAGAATTCGATTTATCAGACCGTGTGTATCGGACATTCTGATAACTGTCACGCTACTGATGATCCAATGATGTTTGACTGTAGCGCGTATACGCGTTACTTGAAACGACGAACATAGGGTACCAGTTGGCCAATGGCATGGCCTCCGGGTAACCGTTAAAAATCTCGTGTTTATCGCCAAAGTCCATGAAGTATGTGGATATTCCCGACTCATCGTCATACCGTGATCGCAAGATCTTGTACGAAAAAGTGATATGGGTTTTGGTGGTACTTTTTTGGATTCAGTGATTCTTCTCATCGCCGTAAATCTCGCCCTTAAGTTTTTCGGTCTCTGCGACATTTGCATACCTTACGCCATTCTCCTGACGATTGTCTTCATCACGACACTTTTCATGTGAGTTCATCAAAAATTCATATTTGTAGCTTTATAATCGATACGTGAAAGAAACTTGCGATCGGAACATTAAACAAATTAATGTAATTATATCTTAAAGTGAATTATAGCTTAAGGAGGTATTATCGAAACTTCAGAGTCAAAATAGTGTTTGGATTTTCTGCTAAATTTTTATTTTTAAATAGTGACTAAAAAAATTATTTTAATTTTTTATTACTAATATGCTTGTGTTTTGAACACTTTAATTGTTAGGAAAAAATTTTTTCATAAGAAAAGACTTGCATGATTCTAGCAGTTATATGGCGAAGAAGGTTAGGTAGCAACATCGCTTAGCGGAAGAATGCGTGTGTCGTATGTCAGAGTTGTATGGGTGCGTGCGTGAAGCATGTGAACCTAACCTCACTTATTTTGTGATCGAACCGCAAATGGTGAAATTATTTCACTGCTTATTTTTTGCATTTATTTTTCAAGTTCCGATCTATATATATATATATATACATATATATAGACACACATATATGCGTGCGATAGTTTGAGTTGGTTATGCGGCGTTGCCAAATTTATTTTCAATCAGCTCGTATAGTCCGTCGCGTTCAGAAACCAGTGCGATTAACTCGATATTTCTCTTTTATTTCATCGGTAATCCTACATTTAAAGTACATCAATTTATTACCTGTAATCCAAAGTTGCATGTGTTCGTTTTTCATCAACGAAAGTTGGAATATCACGCAGAAAAAAATAAAAAACCTAACCTTGGTACCCCTCACGCCATAAGACATGTGTTCAAAGTATACAAAAATTGTGATTTTGAAATTAAATATCTCAGTTTCTAAACGGTAAATCGTTGTGAAATTTCACCACAAGTTGGATTTTGCTCTGAATTTCGTGTTCACAAAATTTCACGCAGCTAAGTTGGAAAATAATTTTCACGTGAGAAACGATAATACCTCCTTAAAGTGAAACAATTCGTCAGCTTCGACAATGGTACTGGGCTTTCGTGATGTAATATTCGATATGCCATTTAGGTATCTTAAATACAGCGAAACCCGATTATCAAAGGTATGAGGTATTTTGTGGATCAAGACGCGAATGGCTGAGGGTGAATCAACCGTCATGCATACCGATACGTGAATTTGTTTGCAAATGATTTTTTTTCATATACATATGTGGGGCATTCGATTCCACTTTGAGCACTAAAAATTGATTATGCTCCGGAATTTTTCTAAGAATCAAGTTATATGGATTAAATGATTGTGCCAAATTTCAAATTTATCTTGCTGCAAATGACGGCATATCCTTATTTGAAAAATGTTTTTTTCCTTCGAATAGCGATATGTCTCGGGAACAGTGAATCATGTGAAAAATTAAAATTTTGGGTTTTACGCTCGATACGAAGAAAATATTTTCCAATTTATTTGGATAGAATGTTTCTTGAGTGGCTGAAGTAGCGTACGATGCCCCATGCATAATTCCATGCATACTCATACTAGCCACACTTCTTTTTTTCCAACGGCTATCAAGCGTCGCACGTTTCTCTCTCCTAATCAAGATTATCGAAACGGATTATTACAGTTTTTTTTTTTCTTATGTCACAAAGTTTTTGTTTCGGAGTATTTATTTCTTTCGTTATACGTAGACTCCTCGGGCCTTAGCGCGAAAGTCTTTAATTAATTTTTCGCGATTTTCTCGTAATATTCCTGATAAAAGAATTTCAGCTTGATTGCTTAAAATAGATTCGTAAGCGTTAGGTATTTAATGAGAATCGATATGGTTTGAGCATGAAATATTAAAAGTTTTATTCCAGTTATCCACGTATGATCGAGATTATTAGCCGAAGGCATTTCGAGCATGTATATCCATAAACCGTTCAAGGTGAATACTTCGCACTATACATATGCGGATATTGTAGAGGCATGATTTTAGACGGTTATGGCCGGTCGGAGATCGGGAGCTGCTAAGCGCAACACGCTGAAATTTCGAGGATAAGTGGTTTGCACACGATTAATTGTAAATGACGTTGTTAATAGTGGCCCGAGGGTTGGTGTACGTATAATCTGAGTTGCCCGGAGGTTGCGGCATTATCGCAGCAAATTTATCCGGCCTGGATATACTGGTCACAGCTTGCAAAATTCAGCCGAAAAATTGTCAACGATTTTAATTTCAAATTGATAGCTCGCCCAATCAATATAAATAGTAATAATAATAGTAATTATTATTACTATCACGCGTGTTTAACGAGTTCTCTTAATTTGCGAAAAAAAAAGTTTCTCATTGACCGTCCATTTATTTGTTACGCGGCTTTTACTTTGATCCCGATCCAAAGATCTATACCGAAGGAAATGAAATAAGGCGAGAATTAAAAATCGTGAACTCATTATAACCGATCGCGAGACGAAGATAATGATCCGATTTTAATGAAAATCGGTCGGTGTGATCTTCAATCCGAATTCAATATGTGAAAATTCAAGATTGCTGAATCAATATATCCGATTGATACTCATTCGGTGACGTGGCTTTCGAATTTTTTGGATCTAACTTTTTCATAATAAGTTTTGCCTTAGGCAATGAACGGCAAACTAATGGCTTACCACCGAAGAGATATAAACTCTAAACGTGTATCCTCGTGTTGCTTGGCAGCTCCCGACTTGACGAGCTGGAAAAACTTGGCGAGGATGCTGAAGTGGATCATCAAATTATACGTAGCATCGGTGCTTATTCCCGGCCACGATGGCGGCTGTTCGTACGCGAGTCGAAAAAAGCGGTGATACCTTACAGTAACCACAGCCTATAGAGAGTTCATATATCGACGTATTTTTTTTTTTTTTTTTCATCTCTTGTATGGTATCCAAGCTAGTTGCTTCGTTATTATTTTTCTGTCGCGTGCTGAGATGGCAAATAAAAAACTAGACTCGCAAGGGTCATGTAGAGGAAGATAGACAGCTTGTATATCTCAGTGCGATTGTCTGTCGAATTAGTAAATCATGAAATTAGCCACCTCTTGAAAATATCATATTGAAAATATCGATGGAATTTTCGAAAAGCAGAAAACGTATAATACCTGATCTGAGGGTAAAAAAATTGAAATTTGTCTTTTAATATTGTTCGTATCATCAGGTACCATTAATTAAAGATGTACCGTCGCTTATTTGAAAAAACAAAAAATCGTCGAAAAAATCATGGTTTTTTGCTCAGGTCTTTATGTGTTGCACTCCATATTTCTGAACATTTTGGACAAAAAACTTCTTTCTGTTACCTTTAATAATAATTTAGTAGCTTAATTATTCTTTCGAAAAAATGTCTCTCGAGTGTGTCGAATATACCTGCCCGAACACCACAACAATAACAGTTAAATTTTTATAACCTAGCGTTGGTAGCATTGGTAAGCTTTCACATATAAAAATTTGATACTCATGTGTAGCTTATGGTGCGTTTTTGTTAGTCACGTCCATAGGGTAAAAGTGGAGGAATTATTTGAAGGTCGTAATAAAGATTTTCAGTGTACTATGGTGCACACACAGTGATGTTCGATGTTGAGAATGCACTGAGCCGGAAAATGTTTTTCGCATTCATTTTTATCCGATAAAATATTCATCCTGATAAAAGCGGATTATGAAAAAAGCTTGTTTGGTTCAACCATAGGTGAAAATATATATACCCCTCCGTCCTCATAGTGGCCATTTATTGATACTCATTGATAAATTTTCGTAGCTCAGCAATGACCCACATTCGAAATGTTTTTTTACGAAAATAGTATCCCTTGTAAAATTTGCAAAATATCGTTGAAAACTCTTGAAAACATTACTAGTTGTTGGCATTAAAAAAAACTTATTACTACTAGCACGATGTTGACATTTATTTCCGTAAATTTTCTTGGTACAGCTGTAAGGGAGCTTTCAAAATTCATGCGGTCACCGACAATACATAGAGATCAATCGTTAAAGTGGCTCAAACATACGAAAGAGAGAGAGAGAGAGAGAGAGAGAGAGAGAGAGAGAGAGAGAGAGAGAGAGAGAGAGAGAGAGAGAGAGAGAGAGAGAGAGAGAGAGAGAGAGAGAGAGAGAGAGAGAGAGAGAGAGAGAGAGAGAGAGAGAGAATAGAATAGAATAGAACGTTTATTATTACACTAGGGCGGAGACCCACAAGTATAAAGCGAGGAGACCATGTACAAAGAAAAGTATCTTAATAACTAACTAAAACTAAGGATAGTATACACAGATAGCGAGAGAGAGAGAGAGAGAGAGAGAAATCTGTGTAACATAGTGATAAATGACAACAGAAAAAACAGTTATGCATCTCAAGTTCAACGTAACTGTAAGCTAATCGATAGTTGACGGGGTAAAAAAAAGAAGAGTTTAAAATGCATCGGAGCATCGTGCAGTGTGATATCACGCTTAAACTAATGACGATAGAACTGAAGGCAAAAGATAGTGAGCAAGAGAAAGAGAGAGAGAGGGATGAGAGGGATGAAGTGAGAGAGAGAGAGAGAGAGAGAGAGAGAGAGAGGGGTTGAAGGCCGTACACTATAGCTGGTGTATATTTAACCAGTTCAACCGAGTCCTCTTGGCTCGAGTGGAAACACATTAGCTACTCGAGGTAAAGCGTGTTTCGCTGAGCCCACTCTCTCCCTGCAAGCCTAAAACTTTGCGAATTACGTACCGCCATATCTTCTTTCCAGCGTGCATAAGTTGGTAACGTAGCAGCCTGACGGTACGAACTTTGCTTCGGAAGAAAACCAAAGAATCCGCGCGACCCGTACGATAACCACGTCAAGCTCTCTACCCCCTCGAGCTTTCCGTTGCGCGAAATTCATAGCAGATGGCGCGAGTACAATGTGTCGAGCGGGCGAGAACAAACCACCCCCTCAGTGGCATATTATATAGGATCAAGCGATTCTCAACGCTTTCGCTAGATTTGACCTCCGAGTTTCATGACTCTTACAACGATACGAACTAACGCTAAACTGTGTCTCGTGCAACCAAACATTAGAAATGCCAACGTAACCCAAATGCCGATGAAGAAATTCCATTCTTCGTTTGTTTGTCGAACAAAGCAATTTTTGAACGTAACTAAATTGAAGATACGAACGAATAATTTCATGAAAATTGCATCTTGTTTCGTTGTTATCATCTAAAATAGCTTGCTTGAAGGGATGTTTATTGTTGGAACTTTGTCACCAACGATAATCTCGTAGGGGTTTTAACAGTGTCGGAGTCAGAGGCTAGTTGACACAGAAGTTGCCTTGCTAAATGTAAATACAAAAAATAAACAGGTATGCGAAACTTTGTTGACATCAATTTGAAGCTCGTACTCACATCGTTGGGCTTCGGGAGACGTGTAACTTTCGATCGGGTTTTACACAACCGCTATTCAATCGATCTAGAAGTCGTAGATTGCCCACGCGTAAGAGTTACGTAACGAACTGAAACTATCAGCGTTACATGCCAGCGCTAAATGTGCCTACCGCTCAAATGGATCGACAATTTTTTTTTATACGTTTATGCAAGCGCGTCCTACATGAGTATGAGCCAAAACGGCAGAATCAACTGATAATTCCGGAAAAAAATGAAAAATTAATATGCGAATAATTGGTCAAGTAACCCAATTGTCTTCTGCATAATGATGATGATTCGAAGATTTAGTGGTAGGAAAAGAATGGAGGGAGAGAGCATGTGTTTGCGGGTATTAAGGGTGGCTCACGTCCGTTGCCTTGCTAACTTTTCTTCAAGTAGGTCATGACGTAATCTCTCGATGATCATGGGAGAAAGTGGGCCAACCCCCAATGCTCGTTGTCCCGATGTGTTTGAGATGTCAAGTCTGAGAGTCACTGTGCATATTGCTCTTTCTCTCTCTCTCTTTCTCTCTCTCTTTCTCTCTCTCTCTCTTTCTCTCTCTCTCTCTCTCTTTCTCTCTCTCACTGTTGGCCAGAATACCGTGCCAGAACGTGGTTCGTATCACTGTTCCATCCTATCACTGCTTACTGTTATGTGTGCAGCGGTGGTTCACGTCCTGTCACAAAAAAGCTGGTCTCACAGCAGTAGAAATTTTGCCAATGCTACATATACATATCGTATAACAACCAAGTTGTTCCAAATCCTTCGGTATACCTATTTGGTTCGCACTCCCGTAAGGTTGATTCAATATATTCTCATTGTCACGCGTATGAGAGATCCGGTTTTGTCACTGGCGACTTTACGTGTGGCATATTGCGTGTTGAGAATACTTCGTTTCGAATAACAGATCGAATTGTTGCTCTTATATGTGAGCGCATTTTCCCGTTGCATAACCCATCCCAGCTTCAATGTTCTCCAATAAATTCTATAAAATGTTAATATTCTTATTAAACTCTATCTGGATATATCAACCGTACCGAGCTGTAAGACTCAAGCCTTGAGTCCAACAGAAAATGGCCTTCTTCTCGAAAGAGCATATTTGCTAAGAAATAATATTCGACCACCGCTTTTAGATTGTCAAAAACAATTCACAGATTTTTCATTGGATAGAGCAAGAAAAATCAAGAATATCCATTTTTCGTAATTTCAAATCTGATCAAGGATTGCCGAGATGCCGAGGTCACGCCAATAAGTTGCTGAAAGACGAATAGTTTTTGTTTCCTCTCTATTATCATCACAAAAACCCCCGGGACTCGTCGCAATACCGTACTTGGATTCGGCAGCCTATTTATACTGACTATACGTCTGGCTGACTTTGTTTCAGAATATCGATGTGTCTCTCGGGTCTATCGCGGGCGCGAGTGTCCCGCGAAAACGAACCGTGAGATAATCTCGTTTTATAGACAATGAAGAATTCACGACACGTTCGAAAGTCCCGTCTGATGTTGGTGGTTATTCGACCGATTCCTCGAAATATATGTATACCCTTCCTTCTATCGTGTATAGGTGTATGTGTTTCTCGTAGTAGATCGTCATCTCGTTCTTCTTCCGTTCTGAACGTCACCGTAACCCAGAATTTCGGCCAGAACGCGATGGAGACCTTTGATGTGCGTCCACATACCTATATGCATGCATGCATTTCTATCTCTTGTGTCCTATAGTTTCTTTCTCTCTCTCTCTCTCTCTCTCTCTCTCTCTTCGTCTCCCTACTCCCTTTGTATGCATCGTTCGTTGCGATTTACGCAATTTATAGCTATAACTACTGTATATGACATTCACGAAAACAATGACTAAGGCATACTAAAAAATTTAGGGTTACGGATATACACTCGGAGCTATGCGTCCTGTATTCGTACTCCTCTTTTCGCAGTTTTCACTGGCAATCCTAGCGGTACAATGACAATTTCTCGTTTATTTGCTCTGCACAGGACCACCCGGATGATTTACGAAACAAAATGTTCGTTTGGGTTCAATGAATTATGAATACGCAGCGCCTACCTTAATGCATATTTTCCTGGAATATTCTATTGGTTCGGCTGTTCGATCAAACTTCATATTCAATCCGTACCTACACCTAAAAAATTAGACTATCCGTTCGAGATACTGTTTGGTAATTAACAATGATAGTTCTGGTGTACTGAGACACCCCGCGCGCACGATTATTTGATGCATTCTATTGGCGAACCCCGGAATACTAACAAGATAGCAATCTTGTTAAGACTTCTAGATCGATTGGAAAGTTGTTTTTCAGACTCCAGTCAAAAACTCCATGGTTCGCCTGAAGTCTTTCGATGTTATTCTGAACTGCAGCAAGTTGACGTCAATGGAGTTCATGTTATCCGATCCCAATGTAAACGAGTTAAGTCTATCATGGGTGGAAAATGTAATTAAATTTTCTCCTGTTTATCCCCCAATTACTTATCATAGAAATAAGGAGAAAAAATAGCTCTCGCTAATCCATGCAGATACTATTATTGTTATTCAACACGAAAATGTTGTATGCAAACTGACCAACAATTCATCATCAGTTAGCGTAAATACCGTAGAAAATGGTATGCAAATTCATAATTGATACAGCATACGGTTTTTGCAGCTGGGTACTACGCTCTCTGGTCCTCTTGCACAACATTGTTTTTCTCAACCTTGATATACAAAAGTTCTCTCATCTCTTTATCTCCCTCTCTCTTTCTCTCTCTCTCTCTCTCTTTCAATTATATTAATTTTCTGAAAGACAGGAAACTTCGTTAACCGGAGCGTGGCTCGTATTATTATACGTAAAACGCGGGTTTTAATACGTAAAACTTAGACGCGATCGTAGAGCTTTCGTTTCTCTGATGGTGGGTCCACATTGGGATATCCGCGGACCGGAATGTACGCGTACGCTCTGACGTCACCCATAAGATTTTGCCGGGCGGAACGTACGCGCGTAGCTCCGAACCTCCGCGTACTCTGAGCCAATGTGGACCCTCCATGAGAACGCTTACGCATCACAGTCGTGATCTTTTGCCACGCAAATACTCGCATATAGTAGTATCCATTATTTCAGCGTTACGTAAACGACTTTCTGGAACACAGAAAAGTCAGGGGAAAATAATTACTATTATTCCTCCTTCGAGTGGGGAAATTCTCTCTTGCACAGAGACTCGCATCCATTATTGTCCTTTCATTCAATTTCATCAGCGACAACCAGCCCTCAGACGCATTTTCCACAGAAGAACAATTCCGGACAATACGAAAATGAAGAGAGAGAGAGAGAGAGAGATTGATTGATTGATTGATTTATTTATTAACCTTGCTCTGGGGGTTAGCCCATAAGAGCGTTCATATCAGTACATGAGTAGGTGACAAAAATTCCTTACAGTAGACGAGATATGTGAGCGGAGCATAAGAAGAAAGAAAAAAAAAAACTTAATTATTAGTTACTTAGTAGAGAGTAGTTACTTAGTAACTTAGTAGTACTTAGTAGTTACTTAGAGAGAGTAGTTACTTAGTAGTTACTACTTAGAGAGAGAGAGAGAGAGAGAGAGGAAAATAGGAAACGGGAAACGTTGTTGTGCAGTGATATCAGAACCAGCAATTAACTATTATATTTTCTTCCTCTCCCGTTGCTGCAACATATTTTATTACCAAACGATAATGAATTAACAGTTACGTTAGAAAGAGCACAAAATATTACAAAAAATATTAGATATCTGTCGTACGTAATATCAAAAAAGGAGAGATTGAAGTTCAATGGATAAATATGTTCGCCCTTCTTCTTAAGAATCTTCATGATTTTTCACCAACCTCAAAACTAATTTATTCAGTTGAAAAATGTTTGTTACTGACCGTTAACATGCTTAAAAATGCTATATCTTCGAGGATATAGTAATGCTAGTTAGGGCCCCACATGGATAGTAATGCTAATACTACTAATGATAGTAATGCTGGTTAGCATTATTAATTTTACCAATCTTTGATTTTTTACGAAATTCAACGGAATTTGGATAGGAGAATTTACGAATGGGAAAACATTGCGATGAGAGTAACATCCATTTTTTTATGTCATACGATTTTTATATTTGTCACTACATTTTTTTCTGGAGTCAAAGCATTTTTAAAAAGCGCAATAGGCAAACAGGAAAAGTGCCATATTTATTTTTTGTTTGCTCACGTTACACCGCATATTATATGTATGACGTGTTTTGATACAATTTTTCCTATATTTACTTTTTTTTTCGAATGGTATGCTTTAGTGTGTGCTCAGATGTTCCGTGAAACTTGTGATGAGTCATGAAATGCATGAAATGCGTGTTCGAATAGCCCGCGCAAAAGTGTTGACCGACACGTATTTCACAGGGGTGAGACTTCCCCATTCTCTCGTACATATATGTAAATATCTACGTCATGTACATCACGTTACGCTACTGTATTCTACAAAGAGCTATGCACCAAGAGAGTTATATAGTGACATGTGACACTGCTGTCGCCGCCGGGTGTATTCGCTGCAAGTAGAAAAGTTTCGCGCAGCTCAGACATTCCACGCGGCTCTCTCTGTCTCGCTCTCTTCCTTTCTCGCGCATGACGACGTTAGTTGCAGCGTCGAAAGGCCGAGTCGATCACTTAAATGAAATTGGATTTTAACCAATGATTTACGAACGCCGCTGCGATGTACTTAACGCCGAGAAGGACTTAAACAAGAAGGTATAACCTAAGTAACTTAGGTAGTCGAGCTTAAAATAGCCAGAGTACACTTAATAGGGCTTTTGCGGATCTACGATCGGTGTGGCTTGCAACGTAGGTCTTCTTGCTGCAATGACTTAAGAAGGGCGGCTACGTTCACAGTGAGACGAGGGAAGAGGAAGGAAAGGTCGCTTGACGCGCGGATTTCCGGGCGCAGTACACGTTGCTGTACGTCCCGAGCTATTTTTATTTTACAATTTCTTAATAAATGTGTAAAAAAAAGCTTTTCGGACTTTGTAAAAGTTCTTCTCAAAGATGCAAAGATTTATTGGGATACATGTTCATTAAATTCTTAAAATTTCTTTTATGGTTTTTGTCGATTATATATCGTATGATTTTTGTTATGTCCTCCATCTATAAAAGTTCTGCTCGAATAACCAATTATACGGATTAAAACATGGATAAATTTGAACTGATTCTCAAGATATTGACGTTACCATAGCTATATGTTTCCTCCTGAACTCACGATCTAATGCAAGCAGACGATCATCGTCTGTTTGCATTAGAACGTAGTCGCGTACGATCGGGCATGCGATTGGAAGAATATTATCGAATATTCTCGGACAACGATATCAAGATTCATTGCTACGATGAAATCCAACAGTCAGATGGTGAATCAATGTCCTAAATGTCCGATAGCAAGAGAGAGATGCTGTGCATATGTAACTACCGTCGCATATATTTGCTGTGAACATACCTCATACACACACACACACACACACACACATATATCGATGGTTAAATTCCATAGGGGCGTATAAGCTGTGCTTATACAAAAACGATACGCCCCTTTGGCATTAGTCCATCGATATATATATGCATGTATAATGTGGCATCGATAAATCGATATCGAATGATTTCATTCCTTGTGGCCACGTGAACGACCAGCAGCATCCCAAGACGCTGAACACGACCAGTGCAGTAATTACATCGAAGCTCGAAATGTCCCTTCTTGCCGTCCCCACCCCCCTCTCTTTCTCTTCCTCTTTACCATGCGGAATAGGCCGAGCAGATTATATTATCGGTATACCCATGTATTCATCGTATGAATATAATTATATTGGAATAATTTCGTAATCAATGTAGTAAGTATATAACGATTCACGTTCTCTCCGAACCTGAAAGCTTGAAACGACCTTTTCACCATTAAAAAAAAAAAAACAGAAATTTTACGGCAAATTAAATTATTTCGGCTCCAGTATGAGAGTAAGTCTTCCGTTCCCTTAAGACTATAGGGGTAAACACTATAGTGTTTAAAATATGTGATATATTATTCCTTTCTCTCTCTTTCTCTCTAAATATATATAAAAAAATAGGGAGAGGGAGATAAAAAGCAGTGTAGGACTAGTTAATTTTAAGTTAGCAATAAAGGCGTATATATTAAGTAAACGAACATGAATATATTGTATAAACGTGAGAAATTGGAATAAATGTATTATGTGTTGAAGGGAAAGAAATGTATGCAATAGTTGAGAAGGCTAAATAAACTCGTATATCTATCTATATCTATCTATCTCTCTTTTCATATAAACATTTTTCTTTATGCAAGCTCTATCTCGGCCTCTTAAAAACTTGCCACAACTTCGTTTCAGTTGGGCTAAGGATATTGGCTCTCGACAGAAAATTCATAGTCAGTTACGAGGGTGCTTACAGTGTATTTCGGTCACGGTCGCGTGGAAGCCAGGAAGGGTGGCATCGTGGCATTTGCGGCCTAACTGGCATCTATGTATACACCGTGGTGTTTATGTGTATACATGTATACGTAGATACGTACGTGTCCATTGACAGATAGAGCAGTTCAGTGGTATCCATCCATACGTGTCTTCCTGTAATCTGTTAGGTTTTGATTTTACCAGCGGAACAGTTCATCTTTCCCCTTAGAACAGTATCACTTATCGTATCTTGTTACGAAGAAATAAGTTCCTCTGCGCTCTTTGTATACCCATGGAGCGCACTGGCACGATACATAATTTGCCGATGGCTCAAAGTCAAGAGGATATAATTGAGTGCTTATGAGCATATAGACTTGACACTGCTTTGGAGTCCGGTCCTCGTTATATTTTTCGTGTGTCGCTGTGTATGCAGATACTTAGGGTAACGTGGCGCAATTCGGAACGCTTGAGCATTTGAACTATTTCCCGTCTCGTAGTAATGTAAATAAAAAATTTTATAAGTCGTTTCGGATAAAATCTTCATCATACTTTACAGCAATGTGGAACGAATTCCTGCAACTCCAGCCGCGCTATATGAATAGCATGCGATTTTTTTCAGGTATAGTGCAATATCGCGAAACAGGTAAACAGCTCGACGCATTAAAATTAGTTATTCGTGTCCAATAGGACCTTAAATATTTTTTCATCGATGCATTCAACAATTGATTGCACGGATTGATAATATATCTCTATTTTTCAAAAAAAAAAAAAAAATAAAACTCGAACCCCGAAAGCTGAAAACCGAAATTGAATTCAATATCGAAGTTACGTCGATTGGCCAAAATGCTAAAAAATTGTTCAAGCAGATTGCGCGTGCATGACGTCGGTACAATGAGTGATTAGAAATTCGAAAATAAAAATTTCTTCAAATTTGCTAGAATCTTCTTGAGGCCTAATCGAAGAGTTTCGACGGTTCCAATTGCGATTTTTCGAAAATATTTTTTCTATAATCAATGAAATATCACTTTTTCCCCACTAAGCGAATCAATAATTCCTTACTCAACACAAAAGAAAAAAAAAAAAAAAAAAACAAGCCAGAAATTCTTATTTCGTTCTGAGTTTTACCGTGTTCGAAATTGTACCAGCTCACCCATATATATTGGGCTCGGTTTTGAGATGCTAACCACGCGTCTCTCGATGACATCCCGCTATTCACTAACGCTAACTGCATTGGTGTTGCCAACAGATATACCGTTTTACCGTCATCCTGAGAATTTACACATGCAATTACCCTATCGTTTCTCATATGCCATTACCATCAATCCTACGGCACTATAGCTTATCGTCGTTCTCCGCACTATAGATTACGTTACGTAGTACCTATAACCACCACCGTATTATCGTTTCTTATTTCTAAACGATGGAAAAATGGCTCAACCTGCATGCCGTTCATTTTATCAGCACGGATTTTTCTCTCTCACAGCACACCGAGTTTCACAAGTTCCTCGTCTATTAAAACCAACGGATGCTTGAAACTAATAAGAGCGTATTAAAGCTTTTCAAGAACGTTCTTTAGAGTTCTGCGGGCATTTCGTTTGAATCTTGAAAAAATTCACTCGGATTTTGCTTTCATATCTGTCCAATAATGTTGTTTATCTTGTGAAGAATTCGTAATTGCGCAGATTGTATTATTTTTCATCAAGCTAATGAAAATTTTTTGTCCTTTGCATTTTAATTCGGTATTTAGGTTTGAATCCATTCAATAAAAAATAAAACAAACGTATGAATGATCAATTTTGTTAAAAAAAAAATTCATGTCCATGCCGACGTCTTAATCGCTACGAAATATATGATCATGTATCTGGTTGAGTACGTAAAGAGTGAAAATTTAAAATGGTATGGTAGTTGTAAGCTTCGTTATTTCGAAAGAACGTAATTTGGGCATCGGTATCTCTCTCACTGTATCCCCGGCACGTTAAGTGTCTGTTACTGCAACCATTTCACACTAAGCGCCATTTGGTGATGGTGGATTTGGGATTGGCAAGCGCATACTGGGACACTCCGTTCAACAAGGCCAGTCATCTATATAGACACGAGCCAAGCTATCTCTTTTCTGGACTAGAAACGTCGATTCGAACTCCACGAGCCTACTCTCCTACTCCCACTACTACTACTACTAATACTATTTTACACAAGTCCTATTTTCTTTCTTGATTGGTGCTCAAATCTGTTTGTCGATCCGTTGACTGTCCAATTCGCAGTGAATTCACATTTTATCTGAAGCAAACTCTTTGATCTCATTTAATTAAAAAAAAAAAGCTAAAACAAACACACAAAAACGAATTATTGAAATAACTTTTCACTGATTCGCCATTTTTCTGGACAAAATTATTTTAAAACCAGCCTGTAAAACGATATGTCGACAGTGAAAATTTGTAAAGATAATACACCTCCCGCGTGTCGTTTGGCACGAAGGTTGCATCCTTGTCAATTTTGGTGTTCGATATATTGAAATTGTTCACCAATCACAAGTCAGTGGAAACGGAAAGTAACGTAGCTAAAAGAAAGCCCGTTATAACGATTGTGCAGATTCCAATTAAAATATACGACCAGGGGCGAGATGGTCAAAGCACGAATTGTTCGAGAAATCGCACACTTGATTGTTTCGGGAGCAGGAAATTGAAGAAGCTGTCGATCGGAACAGTGGACTTCTGTGAAATATATTTTTATCGCTTCAATGGATTGAAAGAATGAAAAATCATAAAAATATTTATATTTATTCGGAAAAATTAATAATTTCATTTCACATGACAGGGACAAAAAGTATTCCAATGATTCGTAAAATAATATTTTTTAACCAATTTTTCAATGACCACTTCGAGTCATTATTATTAGTAAAAATTAGCGTTCTCTCCATCTTTATAAATACATAGACACGTGTTATTAAAATTTCTGCATTCGAATTTTCAATTACCTTGGGGGGGGGGGGGGGGGGGGGGGGAATGTGTATATTCGTACATTCAACGAAAAATCACACTTTTCGTATTACCATTGAATTACATTTTTAATCAAAATCGCGATTGCAATTGTATCCAATGTATTCAAACAGTTTTATTATTTTCATCCCCCGGCTTATGGTGTAGTGTTCTCTGAACGGCTAACCGCTGACTAATTGAGTGTATTGTTGATGGACTATGTTTGGCAAGCAGTTGCGTTCTATAGCATCATCTCCGGAGCCCCTTTGGTTATTTTGGCTGAGACGCAGCAGCTTTAAATCACAAACACCGACAGATTGTCTCGTATCGACGTGTATGCCACAACATTGTGACATTATACTAGTTTGTATCTCACTATTTAGCTTGCTACTCAACACGAGGGTGACTGGGTTGCAACCTCAACATTTTAATTATTAGCTTTTCTCGGGAATGTTCATTGGATTCGCTGTTTGCAACACTCAAATACGACGCTTTTCTATGAACTTTTTTTTGTGAACTCATGCCATATTTTTCGGGGTTTTTGCAGGAATATCTTCTTAAATAAAAAAATTAATTACGTGTTCCGTGAGCAGAGTCGCGTATAGTCCCAGTATTGCCTTACTCTGGGTAGCTGATCGACGTTTCAATGCGCATCTCGAGTGGCCCTGTACGCATACCATCTTGTTTTTTGTCGCATTGATTAAAATAGTACAACAAGGTTATCGCTTTTATCTCGACGCGCACCCGCAACCTGTGCGAGTATTCACGCGTACATATGGGCTTTCGTGTTCACGCGCTCGACCGACGATATCTCTCGTTTCTCCCTCTTGCCGGGACACAGATGCACACGAATACACGAGCCACCCTCTAATCAGCTATGCATAAACGCTTGTCGACGAGCTTGCTTATAGTACACTATAGTCGACAGCGACGAGGCACACAACGCATACAGGTTTGACATGCCTGTCAACAAAAAGAACGACGGAAGCGTAAATATCCTCAGATTCAAACATCCATGCCCATTCTATATCGGATGAATTCGGGGGGGAAAAAAAATAACAAAAGAAAACCATCTACGATGCTGTACCAGTGAAAAAAAGGTGTAGATTAAACTTGTGCATTGCTTTCTCCTAAAATGTGCCCATTTACGAATTTTCCTGTAAGATCGAGTAGTTTTTTTTTTTTATTATTAGGTTTCCTCGTAGAAGCTTTTTGAACGTGCAAAAATTAAGAGAAAGTAATGCGCAAGTTTCAATATTCAACTTTTTCAAAATTTTCCTCCCTTCTTTAGCTTAGTAGTGTGAGGCTAATTTTTATATTAAATTTTTAAAAAATACCACGATATCCAATCAAACGATTTTCATATCTTTTTTAGCTGTTATGTTTCACTTGAATCTGAAGATTATATTATAATCTATATTGTTGAGAAAATTACATATTTTGTAAAAGCTCAACTGTCTTGTCGATTCGCATCGAATTTGCCATCGTATATGCGATAACGTTACTCCAGTTGAGCAAAAAAGTCCTAACTGATAGCTCAAATTTTACTCCAATTCAACTGTCGATGGACATTGCTCAGAAAATCCAAAGACCCATAAAATTTGAATCTATTTATCCTCAAAATTTGCTGAATCTAGAGCATTAAAAAAAAAAATCGATATCTCATTAAAATTATACGATTCCATTGTTTTTCACATACGTCATATACCGAACATAGAGAGCTCAAATTGTGTGCGAAATTTTAAGCACGTTATCCAAAGTCATTCTCGAGTTATAATGGTTCGAAGATTGTCAAGCCAAGTATACATAATACTCTCACACACGCAGACATTTCTGAGCACGATTTTTCGATGTTTCGGAACACTTAGAAACAGCGGCATTGAAAACGAGAATTGTTTTTTTCTCATAACAACAAAGCTTCCTCTGTGAAGAAGCAAAATGTAACAGCGAGACTACAAACTCTGACGTTTTAGTGCCTATATTGAAATATTGAAATGTAGAAAAAGTTGAAAAAGATTTAAGTAGTTTCCGCGAGCGTTCATGGCACCATCTCATTCATCCTTATCACGTAGGTTTGAGAATCGGATTTACATCGATGAATTATATGAGGATGAAGGTCTTTCCTGCGTACGAGAGAGAGAGATAGAGAGAGAGAGAGAGAGAGAGAGAGAGAGAGAGAGAGAGAGAGAGAGAGAGCAAGAGAGAGAGAGAGAGAGAGGGAGAGTGAGGGATAGAGAGAGAGAATATTGAAATTATTTCGAGAAAGCTTAGTCCTTCGAATTCTCGGAGGATTTAAAATGTTGACCGCAATAGATTTCTTCATTTTATTTCGTTCAGGATATGGCCGCGAAATCAAGGATGAGAACAAATAGCTTTGCGATCGCAAGTCCTTCTTTTATTATCTCGTGTGCTCTGCTCTATATGCAATATATGCAGTCAATATAGCGACCGACCGAGGAGAACAAGATCCGCCCGTGGCCCAGTGTGGCATGCACACAGTGGCTTTCAGGTTTCCCTGCGGCGATTTTATTTTTGGCAAGCTTACAAGCCGCAAAGTAAGGCAGTGTAGTTTCGGCACGGCAGCTTGCGACGACGTCACTCCTTTCGGCTTCTGGGAATTGCCCCAGCAGGAACAAACAAACTTTATTGAGATGACGGATAATCACAGAGTTCATTTTTTTTATTTCCTTTTTTTTTTTTTGAGCCCCGTTGTTTATCCGAAAAATTACCCCGAAACTGGAATATGAGAAGCGCGGACTAACCATTGCATACACATGCACCAGAAAGAGCTGTATAGTTCAGAAACTGTGAAGTACGGTACGAGCGTAGCTATACAATTTTACACAGGAAATTTGATTTTTTTTTTTTCAATTTCATTCACCGTCTAACCACCAAACTTGGAAATGTTTACTGTAAAAAAGTTTTCATTGCTTACCATGGTGTCCTGTTTACCGTGAAATACGTCGATTGGCAAACTTTATGAAGAGTGAAGAAGCTTTTTGCGGAACTTTCCACTTTCGAATTATCATGGAACAAGCATATTATAAATCAGTGGGTCAGAGAAGCTGCAAATTGCCTTTAATAAGTCGATTATCGATTAATTCGGATTCGTTCTCGGACATACGCAGAATTGAGATTCTAACCTTCAATTTTGCCGTACCCTTCAAGCTTCTTTGAAGATCTCCAAGTAGAAATGCACATAGCCAGGGTAGCAGCAGAAGCGGTATAGGGTCGAGCTATTATGTACAGCTTCGAAGGATGAGGCTTGCATGGAGTTGAGTAAGGGTAGGGCACATGAGAGTTGTCGGGGGTGGATATCGACTGGGAAAGTAGAGAAACGGCAACCCCACGCGCCCGATAGCAGGTTCCTTGTTCTCGCTCTCTCCTTCACTCTTCTCGCTCTGCCTCTGCTTTCGTCCTTCCTTCCTCTCTCTCTCTCGCTCTCTCGCTCTGTCTTTGTCTAACTCGTTTCCCATCTCTCTTATTATCTCACGAGCTTTAACTCCGTTTATCGTTCTTTACCATATTTCATCTCTCTCCATCTGCCCACCGTTCGTCTCACCATCTCTCTCTCTCTCTCTCCCTCTCTCTCTCTCTTTTTCTCGTTTCACCCTTCCTCGCTAAAACTCTCGCTCTCCGGCTCTCACTCTTGCTCCCCTGTGCATTATAGTATTTTCTCCCTCTCGGTACACTTGCTCCCCCACTACCTCCCATCCTCGTTCTCGTCGAGCGAAGCTTTCGCTAGCTCTCCCACTCCGTGGCCCACGAACGGTGAGCTTTTCCCGCGCGAGTGGCGCCACCGTGAAACCGCGCGGCATTGCCTGGTACCGCGAGGCGTCGCTATCCTCCGCTACCTACCTACCTTTCAACCATATCCCAGGTCCAACCTATCCGACACAAACCTCTTTAGCCTAGAGGGGCCTCCTAGCCCGCTCACTACCGCGAGCTTTCCGTTAACGCCGGCTGTGTAATGGTGCAATGGTGTGCGCGGTTTTTTTGTCCCTCACTCGCTCACTCTCATCCGCTGTCGTAATTCAGCAGCCGATTCTGTCTCTCCGACTACACTGTCTGTCTGTTCGTGGCTCGCGTTTTCGTCGCTGTGTCTCGTTCTCTTCGTGCGTGAGCCAGTGTTGGTAGTGTTTTCCCTATTTTTCTTCACATTGAGCTCGCTTCTATACCTTCTCAACACGTTTCATTCGAGCAAAATATTTCTCCGAGTTTCGTGCGCGTTTCCTTTCTCTCTCCAACACGCTTTTTCTTTCGTATATCCACTCACTTGGTTTGTTCCTCGTGCACGCTTTGATACACGCACACACGCACACACACACACACACTCTCTCTCTCTCTCTCTCTCTCTCTCCCTTCTTCCTCAGCCCTCTCTTGATTTCTCGCTGGTAGCATACCCCCCCGTTTTACTCAAAGCTCGCTGACTCACTGACTACGGTACTTCGCTCTCATAGCCGCGTTTACCCTCTCATGAGGCGTACACGGTGAATGTATTCTCGACACGGTGTCACTGTGAGCATCGACAGCCACGGCATCAGTGGCAAGGGCAGCTATTCAACTTGACTGCGTCCGTGTGTGTGCAAGTGTGTGTGTGTGTGTGTATGTATGTATGTGCGTATGCGTTTATGTGTGTGAGAGAGTGCTTGTGTTGTCGCGCCATGTGGAAATCGCGAAGGTGTGTGGGAACGTGTGTACGGGACGTAAAGCGACCGTAGAATCTCAGAACAGTAGTTGTGCCATCGTCGAAATTCACTTCAAGCCGTTCACGGGCCTCGGGATTCATAACGAGAGATCGTGGGATATATAAAGAGGGGCAAAGGAAGCATGCGTGAGCTGCCGTATCTCTAGCGAGACATACGAGAATATCCCGTGGTTGGATTTTTACTCGTATCATCGCTCTTCCACATTCGATTTCACGTTTACCATTCGGTCTTTCGCTGGAACGCTCTGTGATTCTCTCTCAGCTGTCCTCCTCCTCCTCGTCGTCGTCGTCGTCGTCGTCGTCGTCGTCACCGCGCATCGTTCAGTACATCCTCATGTCAGTGCTGGCGCGTTCACGCTGCCACCACGAAACTCAACCACCACGGAGTTAATAAAAAGTGGATGTTCGCCGTTGAGCGGCAGAAAAATTAGCAATTACAACGACATTGGTATCAAAATCATCAACGTCATTGCAATAACCGTAAACGACAATAAAAATAACTTTTCGACCAATAACAGTACAAATATCGACAACAAAAACAGTTTTGACGACCACGAGTACGACGACGACGACAGCCATTCACTTTGCCGATATTACTACTTCGCCGACGTACGTCGTCGGCAACGGGAGGATCGATTACGCCTGGAATGTTTCAGCGTGGATGATAATAATGATGATGATGATGATGATGATGATGATAATGATGACGATAATGATGATGATGACAGTGACATTGTGGTGACTCGTCGTAACGTTCGACACGGCGGGTGACAGTAAAAGTGGCTGCAAGAGGTCGGAGCAACGAGTCCAACGTAAAAAAAGAAATCAAGTACTCAAAGCTCCTTTCCACCTCTCCTCCTTCTTTCACTTTTCTCACTTGGAACATCAACATTCTTCTTTCTCTTTCGCTCTTACCTTGCGCTCGCTCTCCTTTACCGTTTTTCCATTCATGTCATGATCATACGGAGGTGGTTGATGCTGACTTACCCTTCTCCAACATCTTTTTCCCGCGCCTACATATCCGTCCACCCCAAGATTTATATTTCGCATTTGTTTCTTCGATCGTCGCTGTGATTCGCGCCAAGAAGAATGTGATCGGCCGACTCAGTGTACTTGGGCCGGGCCAAACGTGGCTCGAGAAATATCCCCGTACGTTCTGCGTTTCTTATTTTCAAATCCAGCCTGCTACTCTCACAGACCAGACTGTTTATCTGCCCAATAGCCAACAAATTCTAGCACTCTATTCCTTTTCGTGCTAACTCACGATCACCGCCTCACTATCTCCGCACACACACATATATATATATATATACACTCCTGTTTCGATCCGTCCTTGAATCAATATCCTGGCAAAAAATTTATCTAGCGATCGAGCTTTACGTGGATATATACTTCAAAGAAAAAAAAATATGCATATAAACGTAACCAAATGTGTATATACATAATATACAATAATTACTTAAGCAAATAATCTTCTTGTAATCGTCGTCGTTGTTTTCCTTCCAAAATTCTCGTCTCTCGTTGTCATTGTCGTCGTAAAAAAGAGACGAAAATAATACCAACCGTCCATCGTGTGTCCAAGAGCGCGTGTGCTCCACTGAAAAATATTTCGAAGCTGGATTAACAAGAGAGAGAGAGAAAGAGAAAGAGAGGGAGAGAGCGAAGGAGAGAGAGAGAGAGAGAGAAAGAGAAAGAGAGAGAGAGAGAGAGCGCAAATAAGAACAGGGGGGTGGATGGAAAAGCGAGATTAAGAGTGCTGACAACAACAACAACAACAACAACAACAACAAAAAAGGTGAAAGAACGTGAGAGGAGAGTATAAATATACAAAGTGCGAGCGAGAGCGCCATAGGGGTGGCTCAAAAGTCGCCCTCTCCCGTCGTCGTTTTTTCTTGTCAGTAAGCGAGACCGAAGCACCAGGAGCAGCCGCCCCCATGCAACATGCAGATGATCCTGGTTGCCGGCGGGTGAGTCCACATCGTCCACATCTCTCTCTCCGTCATCTCCTCCTCGCTTCTTCTACAGCTGGCAAAGCTCATCCGAGTTCCTCCTGTATAAATATATAAATATATATGTATCTCATATATTATATCCCAAGCAGTGCGTTTGAATGTACCTCTCCTCGCTAAAATTCTGGCTATGTTCGAGCGTCTGTCTTGCGTAGGCGTAAAAATTGAATGTATCTGTGCGTGTGTGTGTGTGTATACGAGAATCTGTGTCTGCCCTGCTCGTGCCATTGGCCATTATCACTTGCTGCTGTTGAGCTTTTGCGTCTATGTATCTCTATGTGCGTACGATTTTGTTACTGTACGTAAATGTGTGATGTCTTTGTGTGCATATTTGTGCGTAAACGTGTGTGTATGCGAGTATGTGAGAGAGAAATAGACTGAGACTGATCTCTCTCTCTCTCTCTCTCTCTCTCTCTCTTGCGAAAAACCACAAGACCGTTCAGCCTCTCTCGCTGTCCCCATATGCATCTGCTAAGATCTGTTACAAAGCTCTGTGCAAGACGATATGCTATGCCCTCCCACTCCCTTGTGATACGTATGAATATGTCCATGGCAAACGCCTTGAATAGATGATAGATTTGTCATTGGGGAATATCTTCAGTGTCTTGACTGTCGTCGTATGGTAGAGCATACGAAGATATATAATTATATGGATGCGTATATGAACGTAAGTATGATAATTATTTTAGGGGTATTCAGAATATATATACCGTCTACAACGTGGACATGATGATTATATCACGTGCATTCAGAATGTGTAAGATTTATGGATTTTTATTTTATTACTGGAAAAAAAGGGCATCATGCATTTCACTGCGATGTGAAATTATCGTTTGACTGCTCGTAAACTGCGAACGGTTTTTCAGATCATAACTAAAGTCCTCGCCAAATTTGTATATAATTTTACACTGGGCAACACTGGCGTGGTTTTGCAGGAGCTAATTCATTGTTTTATTCATCATTTCAATTTTGCATTAATGGTTCACGCAGTTTTATTTTCCTTGAAGAAGCTCTCTGCCTTGATGGATAAGAAAAATGACTTTTCGTTAATAATATTTTATAAAAATTTGCATAGTTTAGATCTCAGGAATGAACAAAATAATCGACTCAAAAGTTTACATGCATAGGGAGATAAAGGCGCTTGACTCACGAAGATTACGAGAAATTGAAAGTATTTAATAGTTTTTTGGTCAGGAATTATATTTTTGTGTTTGCAATCCACCATTTTGTTGAAGTGCACGTGAAAAGAAACTACAATCTAATCTATCGTGAACACTGATATATATCAGTGATCGTGAAGCTTTCATAAAAAATATTATCCCTTTAGTTTCCAGAATTTTTAATATATTTTTTTTCCACCCAATATTTATCTGCCTTTTCCATAAGCGCTCCGGTGAAATCTCGATGCGCGTCTTGATGTATATCGATATGAGCGATTGTTCCAGTTCGCAACTGCATCAAACGGATTTGTAGGCATCTTTTTATGTATTTTTGTCTGGAACAAGCGACGACCATGAAGGTGAATTGATCTTTCAACTGTCAGTATGGTTATTCGGTGGGGATTATCGCGTGCATGTCGTACGTGTTCGATGTCAAAGATTTTTTTTTTTTCAAGCGACAAGAAGAGAGAAGTTCGTTATAAGAAGACGTAAGAAGGCTTCTTGTTAGTTTTTCGATTACGTGTACCACGGTGTCTTTTTTTCCTTTTCGGTTATGCCATAAGTTTACCCAGGTAGTTTAAGGACAAATGACACACTCGGCGATTGGTCATGGTTTGCGTGTCATATGTGGTGCTGTTTCTTTTTTATTTTTGGAATAATGCGTGACCTAAGTATACGCGATACGTATATTTCCGTATATGGTGCGTTATCATCGTAAAGTATATTGAGTGTTTCGCGTCTTTCACCCTCTTGTTATACATCATTTCATCTTGATATGTTACGAAAATCTACACGACCTTGTAAATTGACAAGTGACAGGGTCTTCAAAGCCTCTTTACGTCGTCAATGACTTGAATCCCTTTTGCTGCATCGACACCTTCGCAGGGCTTTCTTTCTCTCTTAAAATTTCCGTACAAGTGCGAATGAAAGAGAGGGAATTTAGAAGGATCGACATATACGCGACTCGACTCCGATACATATATATATTGTAACGCTCGCTTCATTGTTATCCCTTTGTCTCCCTCATGCATGCTGACCTTACAGCTGTCAACTTACGTTGAGGAAGGCTCTCAGTAATGTCATGAATTGATTTTTCTCTCCCCTCAAACATCCAACGCGCCGTACATATTGTCGGATTACGAGACCCAACCACGTGTTTGAAAAAAAAAACCTATCCCCCTATGCCTTTTCTATGAAAGTTTCTACGTTATCAATTTTGTTTCTTTTATCAAAATGTACATAGAAGAATAAGGATCAAGTTGCAAGCTTGAATGTGCATTTTGCTTCCTAACAATTTTGCTAAAATCGCAAAGTCCCTGCGTAAGAAAATGGATTTTTTAATTTTGGCTTCTTTATGTTGAGTAAGCATTGACAATCTAGGATAACTAAGAGAAAGCTAAGTGCAAATTTAAACTTTCAATTTTGTTCCCCAATCGTTTCAGTTGTGTAGCTGAAATTTTGGGTTTCTGGGTTGTACAATTATTTTTCCGAAAAATTCGAAATATCATAAAAATATGAACGCTTTGAGCGGTTCTCGGGAAATTCAATATCGACCATTCTTCAATCATACATTATTTGTGCACAAATTTTCAGCATAATATCGCCAGAATTGCGGCAATTTGATCAATCATGAAGAGTTTTCGAAAAATTAAATTTTTGACCAAGTCCGAATCCTTTCACCATCAATTAAACTCCAGCGGGGGAGAAAAATTGTAGGTAGAAATCCGAAAATTAGCAGAACGTAGAGCGATCACGGATATTCTTCGCGAAATTCAAAGTCTCGTTAAACGGAATATCCTTGCGTAATTTTGGCGAAAATGGTATAGAAAAAATAGGGGTCCCCAAAAGCTCTGCCTGAGTCGAAAATTTGAAAACGGTTACTTAAAGCCGTTATGGAATACCTTCGTGATTATTATCGTGACCTCACTTTACCGTGAGCTAAGTAATTTTGGGGCACGATAAAATTCACGACATTACGTGTATACTCTAATCAATTAAAAATGTAACTAATTTGTTAAACATTTAAAACCATGTAAAAATGTAACAACGCTAAAGAAAAACTTATTTTCGTTCATTGAACACAATTATCATAAAAAATCAGGCTCATCGCTGGCATCGTTCGGTACTGATTGAAAGAAAAAATGAAAGTCACGATAAATTATCACATATATTCATTTAATTATATCGGTAAATGCCGGGAAAAAAATAGGAAGTGAAGTTATCGATGACTCGTAGTCGAGGTACAATTCCGCGACAAACGGGAGTCGACGACAGCGTTGGATCTATTGATTACGTAATAGCGTCCGACGGACCACCCACCCTCTCTCTCTCTCTCTCTCTCTCTCTCTCTCTCTCTCTCTCTTTCACACTTCTTTTCATTTTACTCTTGCTCTCTCGTACGGGCATCCCTGCGCGAACAAGAATCGACAAACTACGGCAAATTAAACAGACTAACGAGGCTCCAATGTTTTCGCACGTACAACGAAAATTCCGAATATGATCGGTCTTTTTCACCTCACCCGAGCATTGCTTCCTTCTTTCTCTCTCTCTCTCTCTCTCTCTCTCTTTCCCTCTATCGAATGGAATAATTCATAGCCTTGCTTAATCGTCACTTTGAGAGGAAAATTGTTCAATTCCATTCGATCTCCACTGTTCCGTCCGGGCATTCGAAAAATCATAATAGACGTAGAGAAAATGGAAAACACGACGCACCATGATAATCACGATTTTTCGCATCGATTCGTTTCGCGATTTAATGAAAAATACGATGAAATTTCGGTAAATGCGAAAATCGCGACAGAAAATAAAAACAAAACATGAATAGGGCTGGCGTAAAAGAAACGATGCTGCGACAACTCTCTCTCTCCCTCTTCCGATATTGTGAAAGATAAAAAGGCTTGGGCACTATTTTCCCAACGTTCGGTTGTACTGATACAAACACCCCCGCGTCTCTCGCAAGCATTATCAGGCCTAACGATGCGACGCGAAAGCACTTTTCCCTCTCTCTCTCCCTCGCTCTTTCTCATACAGCTGTACGCTTTTTCCTGGCAATCGTGCGTGGTTATCCTTCTCTACGAAGTGCTCAAAGCTTAAACTACAATAGCACTAGTATAGAAGCCGCTCATTGTTCTCGCAAACTACCGATTGTGGAAGCACGTCACCTCGTGCATTTTTTCCTTCTCTCTCTCTCTCTCTCTCTTTCTCTATCCCTTGTTCACTCCGTGAATATTCCCGGGGAAAACCAACGCATTGTACAACACGCTCTATCATCTAAAGCATCCGCCCGCCACTCTCACGTAATTCGAAGGGGTTAGAGTTCTCTCGTGTGGTATATTTGTCGCAAGTGTGTACAAGCATGCTTGAATATCTTCTTCGTTCATACTAGTATATAATGCTACCATTAAGGTACATGTTGATAATCCTGGTCCTAATATATATATATAATTGAGTGACTGTGTATTGAAAATGTCTCAATCCAAATTACTTTACGGTTTAAATCGTGTACCGTTTACCTTTTTGTTTACTAGTACTTCATCCGCGCATATACGTGTGGTAATGTGAGTTATATAACATCATATGTATTATACATAAGCTACGCGATTATCGATCCTAACGGGTCCCCCCCCCTCCTCCCGACCGTGCCGACATCTCGACGCATCGATAAATCTCTCGCTCTCTTTCTTCGTCCGGGTAAAATCGATTGTCTTAACTTGTGTGTACCTGTACCTACGTAATATTTCGCAGATAAACGATTATATGAGGTCTAACGAGCCCGTCGTATCAGCTAACGTTATACAAACGACACGGCCATTTTTGAGACAACTTTTCACTTTTCCACATTGTTATATGTTGAACAATATATCGATTTGATATTAGATTTTTTTGGAGCCTATTACATTGATTCAATATTTTTTTATTTTGTGGATTATTTATAAGATAATCCTGATATTCCACCTATTATGGCCACTCGTTACTACCTATTTTATATTAATCATCATTGTTCCGTATCGCCATACCGATACTTCGATAATATTTATGAAAAATATACAAAGTTGCCTTCTTCATGTTTCTCGGACTGGATTTTCTTCAGAGCTTTGTCAATTGAACTTTGGTCGCCGATAACTTGGATACAAGTGGCCAAAATCATTGAGTCTATAATGCCCTGTTGAAATTTAGGCATTACTATTTTGGTGTTCATAATGACGATGCCTGTATAATATTTTTCAGTTTACGTACTTTCTTTTTTCAAGTATACATGTTTTAACATAACTTTCGACTCTTCACGCAGTAATTTACGTGGATTCGATGTTCTTTGTATATTGTATCCTTTTTCTCTCGTGAGAGGTCGGGGACTCTATAATGAAACGCTAGTATAGAAAATCGTTTAGATGCAGTTCTTACAAGATCTCGAAAACGCCCCCGATTCAACGACTTGGTGCGACATTACAAGGCCGAATCTAAATAACACCGTGAAACCATGAACTTCGTGCTATTTATAGAAAATGCACGAGCTTCACGCTCGTTCAATGTGAAATGGTCATTCAAAGGATGCATTTCTTTCAAAAATGAAAAATCAACGTTAAAAATATATAAACCGTCTCGATTATCATTATCATAATAATCTCATATTATCATCTGATGTTACGATCGATAAATCGCCGAAAAATCTTCATCCCTCTCTCTCAAATATTATCGCAATCTCGAATTGCTGCATTTTCCAAGCTACAGCCATTGTAACCGATTACTTTATCACAATTCGTCTATATTACGCTATAACCTATCTTCTGTATTATAATCTTTTGTTAATCTGTATTGCCAAAGGTTTTTGCCATGGCATACGTAATAAATAAATAAATAAATCAATCAATCAATCAATCAATCAATCAATCAATCAATCAATCAATCAATCAATCAATCTCTCTCTCTCTCCCTCTCTCTCTCTCTCTCTCTATATATATATATATATCTCTCAAGAAAGATATTGCAAATAAAACCACACGAATTCCTTCAAAGTAGTACATCAGTTAACCCATATTCCACACTTAACTACAGTATGTCACGCTTGACACTATATTGTTTGCGATGTATGCGAGAGATATTCACCCATCGAATTCACCCATCGGAAAATTTTTCAAACAATTCGATCTATCGAGTCTATAAAAATAATATGGCCACTCAAAAACGACATGGGTTTTACTTAACTTTTTGTTATATCGGTGGCGGGTGGCAACAGCTTAGTTAGCACCCGATTATCGTCAAAGAGCGGATATAGAACGTTGAGCGGTTGCCTGAGTGTGAAGTCGTGTTCAACGCGGGAATTTGCTATCCCGAGCAGTCGTCTTCAGTTACAATAGAAGATAGTATCGCACACAGACGACTACACATTGCGTTATCAGTGAGAAAATAGGAGGGAAAGCGCGGGAGCTTTGACGCTCTATATACATATGCTAGACGCAGAGAGAATGCACACGTAGTTCTGTTGCTATATAGAGGAGAGATCGACAATCAAGGTGTTTGAACAACGCAGCAAGAGCGAGAGAGAGAGAGAGAGAGGGGGGGATAGCCCCAGTGTAAGTGAAGGCGCAGAGCTGCAGGCTGTGGCACTTCCAAGCTCGGAACCAATGCAAATCTATCGCGATTGGATTACTAGACAAACGTTATCACGACAACCCTCTCGATTTCTTTTCTGCAAAAGCAATTATAATCTGTAATCCATGGTCAATAACTCACTCAAGATGGTTCACTCACCCCCATAAAAAGGTGCGTTATTAAAACGATTCGTGATATATCCTTAACATTTACTGGTTTTATTACTTCTCATCCATTGGAAAATAAGCAAAATATATTTTAAAATATTTCACATGTATAGAATATATTTTGGGCGGAAATGTACTGAATATTATTATTTTTTAAATATATTCACAATATGTATATTTCATTAAAACGCATACCTGAGGTATACATATATAGAGTAGGGAAGACTTGGCACAGTAGCAATATCTCCGTTGCTGGGATAGATGAAAATTTGAAAAAAAAAAATAAAGAAAGTCCCCGTCAACCTTCTAAATACATCAGGGTTTTCAGAGAAATTCGTTGAAATTATGTAAAGATGCGCAATATCATTATTTACACTGTCTGGAAACCGAATTTCAACACTTAACTTTCCAGTGATATAGTATGCTCCTTTTATCGAACAATCGAGTTGTACAGAGCCGCCTTCAATGACCAGGTTTTCCGTAGTTTCACTGCGCCCTCGTGCAAATGCAATACAGTAGTGCATCAGAGTGGCTACGGATATCATTCTGGGGGAGTATCTTATGGAATAGAAATGGCAAGGAAATGGAGAAGACCTAAAGGCCTGAAAAGTTTTACGATGGAAACACTAAAAATGATTTTTTTATTATACCTACATGCACACTGTAGCCGCATAAAGTCCGATATATGCACAGGAATTCACTTAACAACAACAAATTTAATTATCATGTCGTATTAAATGTCACCCGTTTGTTGACTGTACAGCCACAGTAGCAATATCTTGAGGAATTTCTCGGTGAAATTTCAGTCCGATAAAATTAAAACAAAGATGCAAGAGAGAGAGAGAGAGAGAGAGAGAGAGCAAAGGATAAAGGAGCGAATCTTACTACCTTGGGGCATTGAACATAACGATCAGTGCAAAGGGACTTGGCTCTGGTTTTGGGACTAAGAATATTCGCAAAACACGACGCATTCTGTACGCTATTTCTGGAATTTCCACGTTACGGAAACGCTGCCTGCTGGCTGATGTTCGCATACTAGTTAGACAAAAAGCATTAATTCCGGCGTCTTGAGGATTTACATACAGAAAATCTCCAAAAGATGCTCGTTTGGAAACAAAAAATTGTTAGTACGATCCTTTTTTGAACAATAATCTACAGTAATTATTGTTTCTCTGTCAAATAATTAAAGGGATTCTTTTATAATACACTATTTTTTTTACTATGAACATGCATTAAATTCTGAACGTCCTGCAACATCTGTTCAAGTAAAATCATAAAATATGTGAACGAATGACTGAAAAAGATTGAAATTTAAACTTTACTATGAATTTTGTAATGTAAAACTCGAACGATATGAATTATCTGGGAAATCCAACTAACCAAATGGTCCCTGTGTGAATTAATATATTATCATCTTTTTCTACGATATCCGCGCAGATTCATTAGACAGAACCAGGAGTCATTGTGGAGATTTACTGGGTATGCCGGAGTGTGGCAGGGGTAAAGTATGCTGGGACGTGGATGGCG
The DNA here is from genome assembly GCA_963564615.1 of Rhorus exstirpatorius. NCBI lineage: Eukaryota > Metazoa > Arthropoda > Insecta > Hymenoptera > Ichneumonidae > Rhorus > Rhorus exstirpatorius. Next base: position 31,931,134 of record OY751317.1, read on the forward strand.
AGTGTAGATGAAAATTCTTAAATAATTTAAGGCGTGTAACTACGGAATATGGCACAAAAAGTTTAAAGATTTCTGTCCACTTATGCTCCAGCTGGGTAAACCTCCATGACGGAGCTTGTTATCATAGAAAAATTATTGAAATACTTTTTTCAGTGCATTTGATACATCATTCCCCGTAGCCTTAATTTTCCTATTTTGTTCTAATTGCACATTCTACGCGCCTCCTCATATCGTTCATTCTATAATCTAAAATGTACACACTACACTTTATCTCTATGTTGAATGAGCAGCCTAATAGAATAGAACGTTGGCCGGAAAGAGGTATACGAAGTGCTAGTCAATGGTTCGATGGTTTTATTAGTCAGCCGTGAAAAGAGCTGTTTGGCGAAGAAGCGTCTGGCTGGCTCTGCCACTTTTTATTCTGCTCTTGACTAACAAATACGTTTCTCTCTCTCTCTCTCTCTCTCTCTCTCTCTCTCTCTTTCTTTCTTTCTGTATATATATCCTCTCTACGCGAGTGACGCACGAGGAAAGATGACTACAACTATACTTAAACATGCTCGGCCGATTTATTTTCAGAATAATTTCACTAGAATAGAAATAAAAGATGCAAGAGAGAGAGAGAGAGAGAAGGAGATAAATATGAGATAAATAGTTAAGGTAGTCCTGTCGGTATACCGGAGTCATGGACGCTAGAGACTATATGATTTAATAATGGGTCAAATAAATTCTCTTGAATGTTGTAATAATAAGATACACCAATAATTGAGCGTTTTCAATGACGTGGCGTAATTATAAGGTCCTAATTTTTCTAAAAAAATTTTAATTTCCAATGTCGGCTTGAATATGTTCAAGTTTTGACGATCATTGGATCGAAAAAATTGTCAGAAATATGGAAACGTCGTAAGGTGCGTCGTCCGTACTCCTGCGTGAAGCGTGGCTGATTGCTATTCGCGGTGCGGCATCTCGTTCAGCCACGACACAGGTTACGTGAAAATATGAGGTTATGTTTCTGTTTTGATACGAAATAAATATGAATTCAGAAGTTATCATCAGTATTAACGAGAACTACATTGTGAGAGCTGTAATGAAAAGCAAAAGCAAAAAGGTCAATTTGTTCCTCGCAAGCGCGAAAGCAGTTTCATTTTTTGATTTTAATAATAAGGTTCCACCACACATCTCACAGTGAGATTTATCTGATGGGCTTCGATTGGAAAGTTCTGAAGAAATGTGTCATAAGTTTTCTCAGCAGATAATAGTGGTTCCTTCACAATTAATTAATTATTTGAATTGACAATTTTTATAATTCACAGTAATTCTTGAAACAAATTTTAATAATTATAATAACTAACCCTACACTTTACAATGACAATCATTCCGTAATGTATTTCGTTCGTGCACATTGTCATATATTTATTTATATGACACGATACGTAACAGCCTGGATGTATATGTATATATCTGCGACAATGCGCTATTGCCAAACTTATGCGCCATCTTCCTAGCGTGACATTCGCATTTGGTTCGGTTCAGTATCGGTTCCCGTTTACGTGATATTACTTCCTCAAATCTCCAGTGACTCTTTACTTTTTTTTAACAGAAAAAATCTATAATATCTAACAAGCACGTGATGCTTTTTCTTTTTTCTCAATCCCTGATCCAAGTGTACTAATTATTGACCTAAATACATTATTCGATGCTGCTATCATAAGTACCTATGTACACTCATGTATCAATATCAGTTTTCAGCATTTAATTTCTCTCTGTAATATTTGGTAATCGAGCTTGAGATTTCGCTAACACGAGAGTCGATACTAAAGCTTCGATATATAAAAAATTGAAGCACCGCACTTTGAAACGCTTTCACGACAGGACTACCTTAAACCCGTGCATGCGATTTACTCTCACACCGTCATGACTATTCACTATACGCGATCAAATTTGTTTTCCCATTGTCATACGAAAACATACAACGAGAATAAAAAGTCCATTGACGTGGATGAAGTAATCAGAATCGAGCACTCTTGTTGATTTTTGTTTCATATTCTTTGTCGCACATAACTTCTGAATCCTTTCCACGACCTCCAACCGTACTTGCGGTAGAACGATTAACGGGCTTCTCAAGGAAGAAAACGTTTGCACGCTTTCTGATCCTAAAATCTTTTTACTATTTTCTTGCATCCTTCTTCTTCATCATTCTCAGTTTTTCGCTCTATATATATATATATATCTCAAAGAGTGCGATATATAGCTATTCTTCGCTAGAAATAAAATTTCCATTCTTATACCCGAAGCTAATTTAATTTTAATTAAAGTCCTTTGTTTCGGTGTGGAGAAAAAAAGCTCTGCCGGATTCAGCTGGGACTAATAAATTGTGAGAGAGACTCTCAACTAGGGGGCAGTGAAGATGATGAGCAAAAGAGGTGCAGAAACTTTCCCTTTTTCTGTTTGTTTTTCGCAACCAAAGGAATATCCCGAACGATCCTACCGTTTGTACTTTCATTATCCCCCACATATATATATATACAATATTATCCATACGTGTACGCGTATATCTGTTTTCAATTCCGTTCTGGGCGAAGTTCAGTAACAAAGATCCCTCTCGACTCCCTCGAGCTATGCCCACTCATTCAGCTCCGTTTAATCGTATATCCGTATGCACATGCTTTAATTAATTCAACTGGCCTCTCTTGTTAAAATCCGGTATTCTCCTTATACCATACCGTCAATAGTACGATCGTAAATAAATAACGAACATGGTCGAACATAGTTTTCATCACAAATAACGGATACGATCTGTAGATTTTTTCTTATAACGGCACGCAGAAAGTGATCAAAACATTTTTCTATTTTTTTATTACATTGAATTTTATGCAGTCATGATAAATCAATGGTCCATTTCATTCAGAATGAATGTGCTGACGTCCAGATTTTTCAAACGTGTGCCCGTTGTTTAACGACAATTCCACGCTTAGGTCAATGAGGTAGTAGTGTAAAATTCGATAACAGCAAAACAAGTCCGAAAGGAGGAAAAACATAGGAGATAAGTTTCGTCATATCTCTTTTGCCTAGCCCTTGCTTCCTGCATGCTTGCAATTCGAATCATGAAATATATATATCAATTTATTCAATTTATTCGTTTAATTGTAGGCCAAAAGAGTCGATGTATATTCTGCTCGTGAACCGTGAACTTGTCCAACAAACACAACACACAAAATCTCGATTCTCTTGGCTCTTATATACGTCATGCAGAATCAGCGAAGAACAGGAGGGTTGGCCTGTTGCCTGTATCACTTCTATTAATTATGCACACCGGCCTGAATTCTTGCGATAAGATAATACGATATAAGCGGTCATGAATAAGAAAAAAAAATTCTTTTTTGGAAAATTTGACAATAATTTATTTCACAGTTCTACAAAAAATGTTTACTGCAAAGGATTTCACACAAAATCGTAGTGAGTTAAACAAAATATGTACATTTTCTTCCGACGAATTTTTTATGCACAGCGTTATGGGTGTTAAATTGACAAAAAAAAAGTATTTTTCAAATATCAACGGATATCGTTTTACTGACAAAAGACCTTTTCAATATTAGCGAATACTTTTTTACTCCACATATTATATTATGGAAAGAAAAAGGGAATATATTTCTTTTTACGGACTTCACAAAAGTACGTTTCGGAAATTACGAAAATTTGTCCGAAGAGGTTTAAAAACAAACCGTACGTCCCGAAAGATTTCTCCTGCCACGATAGTGGGACTCCTTTCGTCGACATTTCACGTGTGCCACTTTGAAAATTGAATCACAGTAGGGTTCGTAATAGAATGCCCATCACGACAAGTTGTTTCCTTCACTCACGGCTCTTTAAACATTCCATAAATAATATTACACTATCCCGGTCCCGCAGCATATTCATAAAGATATTTTTCTGATTTTTCTCGATTACATCAAATTTGTCAGATTCTGCAGAACAAAAAACTATTCGTGAATGACCCTAAATCTCATTACTGTCTCCACTCTTTCTTTTTCTCTCTCTCTCTCTCTCTCTCTCTCTCTCGTTCCTCGTCTCTTGCCTTTTTTTATCTTTCAATGTGATTATATTTTTGCATTTCTCGATACGGTCAAAAATTCTGTTCGCCTTTATATGCTCACTCGGTTGGTCCAACTTAGGTGCTATATTAAGAAAAAATTTTAGTGTCTGGATTCGAAGATTGATTTTTTTTTTTAGTTTCAGAGAGAAACCGTTGAAATTCATTGCTGTTTCGGCACTTCACAAAACATTCGATTCCTTATAGATAAAGTTGTGGCAAATTCAAGGCTCGCATCGACAGCATTGAAACAAAACTGGTTATATTATATTACAATTACAATAATAATTCAGAATCATAGATTATTGAGGATTTTTCTATTATTATAGATTAAATAAATTGAATCAATAATTATTTCGCCAGACTATTCACACTTTTGAATTACTGTTACCACAACGATTGTCAAACCTCCTTGAACCCACCTAATTCTCACGTATGCAAATACAACCCTTCACTTTGTTGCATGTTCTCTAAAATGATAAATCGTAGTACATGAGTGTTTGTTCATCAAACTGTGACACGTGGATGTGATGGCAGGGAGGGGGGGTCACTTAGATGTTCACGAAGATGAGAGAGACAGTTAGATGCCCAAGAAGTGTGTGTGTGAGTGTGTGTGTGTGTGTGTGTGTGCATGTGTGTGAGAGAGAGAGAGAGAGGATTCATAGCCGCACCCTTGACCCTTCACATTAATCATTCGGTGTGCATTTCATGAGATCCTCCTGTTACTGACTCCGGTTGGAAGTAAATCCGTGGTCATACAAGGCGGGTAGCCTCTCGTATATATGTATATAATATTATATAGATATATCAAAGGGTCACAAAATAGCATAACGTTGACAATATAATGCGTCAAGTGATTTCAGTTACGCCCTTTTGTCTCCTAGCATTCGATATATATGTATGGCTTGTAGTGCTGAAGAGGGGATGATCGAAGCTACACTCGAGATACAGCTCAGTGGATCTATATAATCTCATAGCTCGCATGCACGTGTCTGCCATGCATGCTATATATTCGCGGTTGTTCGAGTATCATGTACGGATATAACGGAGTACATAATGAAGGGTGCTCCTGTCTCCTGCCAGATCGGACCAACTCGTAATCCTCGACATCACATCTCGAGCCAAAATATAATTAAAAAAAAAAAAAAAAAAACCAATATAAAAACGATCTTGAGCATATGATCAATTTCATGTGGAATTAATACCTGAAATTTGTATTTTTCAATAGTTAATAACACGCACATACTAATGTCGAGTGAATTTTGAAAAAAAAAATTTCTAGCTTCCATGAAAATAGATCTCGATCAAAATAAACGAATATTAATATAATAATTATCATGTAAGACAATTCAAGGATTCCTACAGAACAATAAATAAAATTCCAATGTTTCTCAAGTGGTATATATATATATATACATTCTCGTTCATAATCAGACCGTGTGAAGCTGTCTTTTTTCCTCGATTTCGCTCTACTTTGTTTTTCGAATTTTACAAATCCATGCAAAGTCGAATGTCCGCGTTTAGTCGATTTTACGATGACGCACTGTTTTGGCTTAGTCGAAATTTCGCGCATAAATAACGCGAGTCACCCGCACCGATACGATTGCGCAATGTCGTTAAATCCGGGGATTTGACGGAGTCTGGGGATGACGACAGCGGCGGCGAGGACGAGGCCACACCGAGAAGTGGTCTTTGGCAAAACGGCGGGGAATGGACGCGCTGAACGCTGTCCGCTTTCGTTTATATGGGGCATTCTAGATCAATGACCCCCACCCCCGAGGGATTTGCTTCTCCATCTTTCATATTGTTGTTACTATCTCAATAGGCATGGAGCGTCTTTTTTTTTTTAGATTTTTCGACATCTATTAGTTGTCAGCAATGTTATGAATAAAAAAAAGTAATTACATGGAAACAAAGGCTCTTTAGACCCATGTTTACAATTCTGAAAAATATCGCAAAAAATTTTGTACCAGATATCAACATTTTTTAGGCATTGGTATAATATTGGAGACCAAATCCCGCAGGATTTGATTCACAATTTCATGTTAATTTAGCCTAAAATACCCCATACATACATATATATATGTATATGTCCCGATAGTATGGGTACGAATAGGTGTAGGGATAGAGACAGTATATATATATACAATGTGTTGACGGTACCATAGTGATTCACGAGAGGATCTATCGATCGATTATCATGTATCTATATGGGTGGGGCACTATAAGCGCAAAGATATTTGATACCTTCAATGTGTAATATATTTATAAACATTCGTGCGATTTATAAAAGTTTTATATGGTGTTTTCTCAGTAACGCACATATGCACAAGATCCGTATAAAAATGGAAGAGTAAACGCTCTCCACTTTCCTCATTTTCTGACCACTGGCCGAAAAAGAAGAGATTTTATGTATTGGATTAGCACACGAAGTAACCTGTTTTGTCAGACTTGTCAGACCCCGCTTGTTTGTACATATACAAACAGGTGTATCTGTAATGAAGGCCGTAAAATCATTCCATTTCATTACTCGGCGTTCCAACGCTACCCACTTCTCTTGATATTATATTTGCACCCGAATATGCAGAATTTTTCGAGGGACTTTAATTACACTTCTACACAAGAATCCATTCAGCAAACAAAAAACCAACGAATGATAATAAATAAGACGAATGAAAAGGCAACCAGCGAAAGCACCGTAAAATTCCGTTGAGGATTTAATGAACTAAAGATCGAAATTTTCAAAATAAATCCTGACGGCAAAAAGTGACATCAAAAAGTTTTGCATGGTTCCAGACGGAATGAAATATACATAAAATGGAAATATATGGAAACTGCATCGCTTTAGTTGAGCAGGTGCCCTTTTGCACGCACGGGAAATTCACGCGAATTTTTATATTTGAGAATTTTAACGATTTACCAAAGCGATTTGCCACCAATGAGAGCGTTCATCCGACTGATGCGATGCAGTTCCTACGTTCTGGGTTATATTTTCTATTTGGTCTGTATGATTTGTTTTTTCAACTGTAAATCTTGCTACGGCACTGCTCCGATGAGCAATGATCTCATGAGCATTGACCGTATAATATACACTGTAGGTAAAATCAAAGTTGTTACGAAGCACGACGAGATGCGGCTCCGGAAACAACGGTGGATAGGCGGTTTTCTCCGGTCCCATTCGAATTCGCTAGGCAATGTATATATGTATACACAGATAGTATATAGAACAGAAGGGAGAATGGATTTGACTGGGGCCGGTGTCGCAGACCGGTTTATCAGGGACGCCCATGCACAACGGGCGTTCAACTGTTGAGCCTCAATTAGGAAGCAATTCAAACTACCTCATGGAGAAACAGTGAGACAAATACATGTATAGGCACGGGAGCATCCAACCGACGAGCTTTTTTCTCTATCTCTCTCTACCTCATTCTCCAACAAACGCGTGCGTGTGTATGTATATATTTAGCCGATTAATACATAAGTCTTCCTTCTCTGTCTGAAGAAAAATATAGCGAGAAAAAGAGGAAGCCCTCTATACTTTATCTCTCAGTGATCTCAGCGGTTTCACCCTTCACTCTTCCGCGCAAACGATCTTCCCAGCTTTCACTTCAACTCCACAGGCTAAGGAAGAGAATTGCTTGAGTAAGTTCAAGGGTCTCTTTATAGAAAGGACTGGGCGGGAAGAAAGAAAGTAACGAGAGAAAAAAAAGGTTACCTCATTTTGTGTTAAATTATGATGGATCTTCACTCTCGTCTTTATTTTCCGTATAAACATTTTATACACAGCGTGTCGTATAACTCAATTATTCCAGATCTGCACAGGTTATAATTTGAATCTAATAAGGACATTGTATGTACAGTACCCTATACATTGTATGTACAGTGTATCACTATTCACTTTTTTTCAATTTCGAGCCTCTGAAAGTAGGAATTCCCGGATTTTAAACACTAGTGAAAGGGGATTACTGAAACTGCGGTCTGAGAGGTGTTTCGTTTGACGTTTGTACGAAAGTACAACTCTTACAAGGATGGTACCCCAGGTCAATCTCTCCGATTTTGATCTAGTTCATGTATGTTGTATAGTGCATCGAAAACTATGCGACACGTATTTCATTTTATCGGCCATAAAAAACTTTAAGGGGTGAGACTACCCTCCAAAAATGGAGGTGTCAAGCATCAATTTTGTTGTTTGACTCATAAGAACATAATAGTTTTAAACCGAATCAACTGGAAAAAATTTATCATAACGAGAAATGAAAAACATAATTCTTTCAATGAGAAAAAAATGGAGGGGTTGGGCCACCCCTAAACATGATTCCATTTATGAAAAAATGGTCAAATTCAAGTTTAAAAATTTGAAAAATATGTATATTGCGTATGCACACAAACGAAAATTGACGTGCTTTTGGATTTTCCCGAAAAAAAATATTGGACGAGGTATCCACCCCCGAATGCTGTTTAACTTGCGTGTATGTAAAAAATAGTCAAATTCAAATTTTAAAATCTGGAAAAAATATATATTGCGTATGAACCCTAAAGGCTTTCAATTGTTCATGTTTTTTTTTTTCACTGTATCATCAAATGCTCAAAAATAAATCATCGGGAACAAAGACAAAGTAATGGTTAGACGGAATTTGAATACGTTACGAAAATTATAAGCAAAATGTTATAAATTTTCGAATCCTGAACAATAGTTGACGAAAAAAAGCGTTTAAAGCACAAGGATTTTTTATACCATAAACATCAGATAACAGCAACGTTTGTGCAGTCTTGGATTTTTGAAAGCGTCTCCCAATAATCTCCGAAACTGAACTTGACTGGATTTTTTTTATTTTAAACATTTTTTGCATACAGGAAAGTTAAACAGCGTTCGGAGGTAGTTACCTCGTTCAATATTTATTTTTCGCAAAAATCTAAAAACATGTCAACTTTCGTTTGTGTTCATACGCAATATATATTTTTTCAGATTTTTAGACTTGAATTCGACCATTTTTTGCAGAAATGTATTTATTTTTTTTTTCTAATTGTGAAAATTACATTTTCAATTTCTTGTTATGAGAAAAAATTTCCAGCTGGTTTGGTTAAAAAATATTGTGATCTTATGGGTAAAACAACGAAATTTATGCTTGACACCTCCATCTTTGGAGGGTAGTTTCACCCTCTTAATTTTATATGGCCGATAAAAAAAAATACATGTCGCTTAGTTTTCGATGCACTACAACATATGAATTAGATAAAAGTCGGAGATATCGACCTGGAATACCTTCCTTTTGTTAGACATTACGTGCAATCCCCTTTAGCGAGATTTTTCTTGTACATAAGTATTTCTATATTAAGAGAGTGGGAATCGGAAAACAAGATTAAAAGTTAAATCTAAACCCTGATCAACCTAAAAGTTAATATCGATGGACTAATGCCAAAGGGGCGTTTCGGTTATGTATTAGCATAGCTTATACGCCCCTATGGAGTTTAACCATCGATATAAAACCGTGATCCTATATTTTGCTCTACATAAATTCTTCTGTTAGAACCAATGTACGGTTTTCATAAAATTATGTGCTCTCATCACCGAAATCGAATTCGACCGATCTTCTGCTTTTCCCAACATATATTTTGTTCAAGCGGTATACCGAGAATTATGTGATAAATCTATTTTCCCGTCAGTACAATGTTCTCGTTTCATCACCGATCTTTACAAATCTAGGATTGAATCGACAATTTTTTTTATAGACAAATCCGAGATTCATCGGTTCGTTAATTAAGCAACGGTCACGGAATCGCATGCTATGGAGAGGTGACTCGACGAACACATGTAGCCGATAGTCGTAAACTAGGTCAGACATTATTGATGTAAAATCGATGGTTCCAACACAGCTAATTTGTCGCCTTGACTAAACGGTGTTGCGTTGATTGAATTACAAATATTGATATACGTATGTGTATTATATACGTACATCATGTATACTATAGGATCTGCGAGATGTTAGCTAATAAAAAATCTGAATCGCTTGAGACGAAACGTTGGGCTATCGATAAAAATTACGAATAACGAATCAATGACGTTAAACAGATAAGACGTCGAGACGCAAATATGTGGGAACGTTTAGACGCGTGACATACCGGAATAAAATAAAGATACGGAGGCCTCAAGTTTATGAATGTAATTTTTTCTTTCGTCGAATATTACAATACATTACGCAGAGCTAATTGAAGTGGTTTGGGAACTCTGGATGAAAAGTGAAAACTGCAACGATCACGATTGTTTTCGTACGTTAAAATTGGATTTGCGTTTTACTGAGAGTGTCGAATGAAATCCGTTGTAGTTTACGAAACAACGTTAGAGCTGGCGCGATAGCTTGTTATTGAATTGCGGATGTCAAAGGAGAGAGCATATCCGTTAGGGGACAAAATTCCTACCGATATCGAATTTCCTGCGACAGGACGCGTGCAACTTTATATGCGCTACGACATCGTCATAGGTGAGAATTTCCTAGCAATCCTTGCTCTGTGCTCAAAGTGCATACAGCCAGAGAAAGTGCAACTCGGTGGTAAAGATGATAGAGAATTAAGCGTGGTGGTTGGTGATTATGCTAAGATCCTGAGAGGAAAGGACCGAGGAGAACTCTCTGCTGGTGCTTCTGGACATTATCGTGCAGGGCCCTGTGCCAAATTCAGTGGGAAACGAGGACACGGTGTGTGCAGCACAAGAGGATGTACATTTCTCATTTATTATAATACGACCCCTTACCGTCTCTGTCAGTCTGCCTGGAAAGCCTCTGATTGCTGTTTTCACTGTCATAACCGAAATAAAACAGCGTCTTTGGCCATCAATGAATAATAATAAGTGTGCCGCTCGTCCGATTACGTCAGATACGTTTGGATAACACTCCATGTAATTGACTACAAAAAAATTCGATTATTCCACGTCGATCTTCGGTCTTCGGACTGGAAGTATTCGATTCTGTTAATGTTAGTATTCAAAAATTCATGAACCTCAGATGAAATTTCGTTTCAAAGGGACCGTGATTCGGCTGGTCACGATGTTAAGCAGATATTTACCACAGATACTCCAATGAAGGTGAATTGTTAATGAAATATAAATTATAATTCATTTGTTACTGCAGAAAAACGTTAAGGCTTGTGACTATTCATTGCATACTTCATTTTTACCTGGAACGGTAACAGTAAATTACTATGAATAATCAATTTTTAAACAACTGATACAGCAGAAATTCTTAAAACGCCATAATATAGCTTAAACTTTGTGAACCGCTTAAGGGCAATGCAAAAAAATTTTGCACCGAAATTCCAAAATAAAAGAACAAAATTTTATTTACAAATACACTGGAAATCGCTTAACTGTCCCCTCTCCGCCACACGGAATGTCACACACACTAATCCCCCCCCCCCCCCACTCTGTTGCGAACCTGTCCTGACACGAGCTCGCGCCCCTCCCTTGAGCACAGCATTCGAGCGCTCTGCGACAGCGTGAGGGAAGACGGTTAACTGTCCGATTTCCCCTCCTATCCGCCATAAAGCGGACAGTTAAGCGATTTCCAGTGTATGTATCTCCCTGAAAATCATAATTAATGTCTTCCAGTCATTTTGCATTATCATGTTAGGATCAAAAGGTCTAATTTGCTTCATTCAAAGTACCATGCTGACGACGGTAACTTTGAAACTTTACTTAAAGAACTGCTCACTCACAGATGAAACGTTTAAATTATGTGGCAACTCTTTCTCCTAAAATCACCTGAAGAATAATGCATGATTTACGATATTTTTAAACGATTCAACCACAAATTTTTCGGTACTTAATAATGAATGTTTCGATAAAATGAACGTTTCCATTGTTGGATTTACTTTGGTCAGAATCAAAGATTTATATGCTTGCGAAATAAATCTCGAGAAAAAATATTGTTGTCCTGCTGACAATGAAAGCACAATATTACTGGTTGTAAGAATGAATAACAACTCATGAATGGCTGGACCCACGAGTCGGCGATACGCGCTGATCTTTAATACAATAGTAACACATTGAAAGTCACTCGGTGAGTTTTCTCTCGCTTCTGATCCTCAGTCCTTCGAGAAAATAGCTGCGATGTAAAATCGTATGCGGGGTATTCGAAGCCAAATCGACAGCTCCGTGACCCTTGCCCTCTGAGATTTTATCGACATTTAAAAAAAATTTTTTTTGTTACAATTCCAAAGGGCATGCAGTTCGTTTTTGTAGATTATTGCCAGCTGACAATTTTCAATGATTTAAAAAAAAAAAAACGTATCAGGTAAACGTACCGATGGTCGACCATGTCCCAATCTCCAACCACAAACTACTGTTTTTACATTTATTAAGATTTCTCTGCCTGAAACATGTTAATTGTAAATAATCATTCAATTCGTTTTTTGTTCCTCTAAATTTAATTAAAATTTTATCTCAATCTGCTATCAGTTTCTAATTAAATTCTTTATTTATGTTAACTCAATTAAGTATTGCGCAGAAATATCGTATATTGACTAGCGAAAACGGTAAGGAAAGGACTATGCGTTGTTGGTATATATTTTTGTATTTCGACAGTATAAGTCTAAGAAGAAAAAAAAGTTGTATTTACGTGATAACATCTATAGTAACGATCTAGATTATTGAATTATGCCAAAATAAGTGAAATAAGAGAGATATTTAGTGTCCGACTATTGGGACGTCTGAAATCGTAGTCTGTACCGATCTTCGACCGCTGGTCGGGCACTGGTACGCGTACAGTATTAGATCGTGTCACAAGACGTAACAAGACGAAAAATACAAGACCAAATGAAACAAATAAATGCGAATGTAAAATTCATTATTCTACTCATATATTGCTTCAAGTCATTTCAGAGAGCTAATTCTAAATGCATTTTACATTCACATGAATAAGTATTTTATTAGCGTTAATTATACTCACCATGGATATAAATATGTTTGTTAAATTAATGAAAATAAATATATAGTTGTTATCTATCTTTGTTGTGATTAGTAGTAGTATTATTATTAAAGTTTTAGAGATCTTTAATCAGTTGACGAATATGATCGAACGTTGGTTCATATGGCGCTCGATGATTGGGTTATTAGCGATTTTGAGTGGTCTAATACGGATACAATTGATCCAGTGGTTATTATTTCGATTAATTAACAAAAAAATGACTTGATCCGTAGTTTTTTTTTCCAATTTTTTAGGTTGCATGAACTTCAATTTTTCATAATGAAACGCCAGTTCATATGTTGGATAGAGATAAATGAGAATAATATTGAAATTACTGCTCTCATAGTCTTAGATGGTCGAACACTGTTACGTTTACCTCGGCACAAAATAATCTCTACTTATTAAAATTATGAAAAAAAAATCGCAAAAACTCTCTGTGTCGGACGTACAAATTTTGAGTAAACATTTTTCTTGGCTAACTCGTATATCTAGGATGCCTAAGCTTGGGTACTGAAATCGTTGCCTCATTCGGCGGGGATCCCCTTTCTCATTAAATCGTGATTTCAGTAGACCGGTCGTTGTTTTTCAACCCTTTATTTTTCGCAAATGGGCTGTTAATTGCTGAAGCCGGTTTTTTTTTTTGAACGCGAGCTTAAAATCGTTTTAATTAATCGCCAACGCATAACAGATTTTCCGCTAGCCTCGAGCTGCTGCTGGTAAAATCTTCTTTTTTTTTTGCTCTTTCGTTATCTCACACAGCATTGAAAAATGCTTATGTTATCCACGAAGCACATTTCCCATAAATAAGGATAATTTTTCAATTTTACGAAAGAGCTCGGTATGAATCTGAAGTTAAGCTACTGACGATCGTTTTTTTTTTTTCGTATCAAAACTTTTAATAGAATGACCGTGAGAATCTCGCCACCGAAGACAAGAGGTTAAGCCGGTCATAAATTTATCTGTAATATTCTTTTTTTTTTTCGTCTGTAAAAGCTTGACGGGTCACTTTTTCCATATTTCGTTCTTTTACTTTTTTCAACTCCAAATTTCATGTCTATATCTTGAAAGTTTATTCGCACAAGACTACATTTCTCGCAACAGCAGCTAAATATTCGGAGCGTCCCGTATTGAGGAGATAACACAGCCCAATCTTCGATACTCTTTTTCCTCGGGATTTTTCCGATAGGAATATAAAATGCAGGATATAGAGTACACCCTGGGGAAGCGTCACAGCGAGACGCGCCCTCGGGAAGTTGGATAACGAGACGAAAGAACGATGTACGTCCCGTGAAAACCGAATCCGCGAGATGGTTTCTCGATGGACCATTACTTGCGATATACATAGAGACGGATAGGCTACCCGCCACCGTCAGCGAAATCAAACTTCCAATCTTTGTTTATGTCACGATGAAAAGTCAGCGATAGCTCGGAAATTCCCTCGAGAATTGTACATTCCTCGAATCACTTTCGTGTATATTGCCTTGCTAACTGTGTCGTGATTTTTATTTCGCGATATAAAGGATTTCCTCTACTCCTGGAATGTACGCATTCACTAACGAGAAAAAAAAAATCAATGTTCATTAGGCGAAATAGTTGATCCGTGACATACGAGCATATAATGCCAGTTCACTGCCTCGCGAATTTTTTTTTTTCCGAATATTCAATCGATCGTCGTTCTTTTCAGTTCAACGACAACAATGGCTCTCTAAATTGGTACCTTCGATTAATTGAAACACTCGAAGGGCCCTTTAATTTCGTACCGGGTGTGGTTTACTTACAGATATTAAATTGATTTGTAATTCGATGAAATTTCCCTCTATTTGGCATTGAATAACCGTTACTTGATGCAATGGCATTGTCGCAGTTCTTTCCCTCAATGGAAGTTTTGAAAAAATTAAAAGAATCGCTCACACCAAACGAAGAAGTAATTTTTCAAGAAGCGAGTATCGCATATGGGTTTACTTGACGCATTGGTGCTATCAACGTTACGCGCTAGTGATAAATTATTTTTTCTTATAAGTATATAATTGTCGTATGTGCGGGTGAGCCAACAGCATAAGCAATCAAACATTCCGGGAACAAAATGAAAATTGAAACTGCTAAAATTTGTCGAGTAGTCGCAGTTAAGTGGCTTAATAGTTAAGTCATACGAGAAGCAATAATTTAGGGGTTTGCGTATGATAGAAATAAGAATTTCACGATGAACCACTGGAACGTTCTATCAATTAGGAAAAACCTTTTTGCTTTTTCACACTGTTGACATGAGTTTCGTTATATTTCCATGCCTCAAAAGTGTGGTACATACCAACAACTATTTCTTTTAAATTTAAGCATGGATAAACCTCTCTAAATTGCTAGGGTTGTGATAGCCACCACTTATCACCCATCTCTCTCTCGTGGCCAATAAAGTTTTTCGCGTGATGTGCTTTTGGGCTATCTCAGCATATGTTTCTGCGCATGACCCCGACCTACCCCACTGCAGTTTTAACACGAGAAGTCGAACGACCTTCTGCAAATAAATGAATAAAAATTCCGTAGAGCCAAGAGCAAAGTAGGAGGCTCGAGCAGCTTAAAGGAACGAGATGGTTCAATGGAGAGTGAGGACAGGAAAGTGAAATAAAAAAAAGAGGGGGAATATAAGCTGTCGAAGCCCTGCCAAGATCGTGGTATACCTCTGAACGATTCAAATTAAATTTATAAAACGTTCCTGGCACATCTTACTCCGTATCTCCTTTTTTTTGCGCTTTTTTTTCCACTCCTCATCACCGTGCACCCATATCCGTCCATCCGTTTCACGTTATCGCCCTCGCACTCGATGGTACACGACGGAGCGAGATATTTTCACGATTCGTGTACGAAATAAGAGGTCCGTGATACTTTGGCGAACATGCCAAGTGGAGAATTTCGCGACGTTAAACTTTCGAGCCTCTCGTACCACACATTCTCTTTGGTGTGCATCAGGATTGTTGCATTTCGAAAAAAGTTTCAACACACGCTTTGCGTCGAGAAAAACTTTCCACGACCCTCTTGTATGTTCATCGTGAATCATGTCTTCTATACTATTCTTCCGAATTTGTTTCATTTTTATTTTACCAAGTCTCTACGGGTCGTCATAATTTTTTTTTTTTACTTCAGGTTTTTGTTTCTCTATGTATTGCGTTACTTTTTTTTCTAAACAGTACAAACAGTGAATTAATTGTGCGAAGGAAAAATTTCGTTAATACAGAATATGAATCTTGGTTGGTTTAGTAATTAAAATAAGTGAAGAAAAAAGAGTTCTCAATTCGTCACTGAATAATCAAAATTTTCCCAATTCGGCGATTAAATAGGAAGCCTGCGTGTGAACAGGAAAAAAATCATCGTAACTAAGGGCTTTAGCTGTCATTTACGCTTTTATTATTTCATTATTTGAACAGTTGAAAGGAAACTCAGCGTTTGGCGAATCGATCTGTGTCCAGCACTATATAGAGCTTCTCTCGCACAATGCACAGCTGTATTGATATAACGATGTTAGGATGGTAGCAGCACTAGCAGCAGCAGCAGCAGTTGTAGAACTACGACGAAAAATACCGCTCGTATGTTGTCGAACAGAAGCCATATGTTCCTTCAATTTTACGCTCGATGCAATTCCGGAATGGCCGATGGAAAACCGAAAAATAGAGGTACCACGAGGTAGAGAAAAATAGAATGAGAGAGAGAGAGAGAGAGAGAGAGAGAGAGAGAGAGAGAGAGAGAGACAATTCACGTATGTATGCGTAGAAACTATCTAACTACGTATGCCCCAAGCCATTCCCATTAGAAATTGTTCATGCGGTCACGATAAAGTTGGAATCGTAATTTCCAATACTTTTCTTTCCTCACTATACGAAATACATTCGATAGAATGGAAAAGAATTTTCAATCGTTGGTTTCAAGTCTCTATATTATAAGCAATCGTTTATTTGATATCTTATTTATATGTTATTTCTTTTTATACATTTAAGGTAGTCCTAGCGTTTTTGCACATAGTGCACAATCGCATGAAATTTTTATACGTTAGTCTTAAAGCACCCTTCAATGCACCTGCAAAGTTTGAGTGTACCTTAACGACCTTTTTAGCCAGAAAAATTGTGTTGAAAATCACGATTTTAGCATAACGACTATAGGAAAAATCATGACCGCGCGGAGATTACCTCGAAATTCATACACTAATATAGTCAAGAATCACACAACCCAACGCACATTTTGTTTTAAAAATATTGAGGATTCAGATTTTCACAAAAAAAACACAAGCTCAACGGATGTTTGAAAAAGATTTTACGAGTTTTCGGTAGCCCCGGACGAGTTTTCGGTAGCCACGGGTACCGATTCTCTCTTGTTTCGTGCATGCCCCGTTCACCGCGCGCTCCACCGCGTCTACGTTTCCGCTAATTCCCCCCCCCCCCCCCCGCTGGTCGCGCTAGGACTACCTTAAATATTAATGAACTGACGCGGTAGAGTGGACGCACGATCGGTGTGCGGCTCTGATGATCTCCTAAGTTCAGCATCAATGGTCGAGGCCAGCACTTGGATGAGTGCACTCTGGTTTGGCGCACCGACTACCGAGCGGGAGGCAGTCTTACTCAGTTTCTAATGGTAACACATCGGAAACTTAGTTAAAATAAGGCCGTCTGTATCGGCATGGATTTTTCACAGTTTTCCCATGTCCACGGTGAATGCGAAACAGTGTAGGTGAAAAGCAGCTGTGGATGCTACGGAAGTTAGGTTAGCTTGATGAAGTGCGGGTAGGGAGTAATAGGAGGAAAACAAATTGTGAAGGGACATGCGTAAAAACCTGCAAGGGTACAAATAATAATAATAAATATAAATGCAATAAAAAAAAACAATTCATTATTACGTAAAAATGGAAAATTGCTATTTTATAAACAATTTAGAAAGTAACAGAAATATTTTTATCGTTACATCGATTCTGTGATTTCTGCGCACGCATGAAATGGCAAGTTATCATACGAAATACTTGTGAGTTCGTACTTTCTTTTTATCACAGTAATTAATTAAGTTTTGCAACGATGTCGTGGCACTTTATCGATTATTTCTGCTGACACGCCCCAGTCTACAATGATTGCTACAATTCATTATTCTAATTTAAACATAACCCCCACTCTTACTCTCTCTCTCTCTCTCTCTCTCTCTCTCTCTTCTCTCTCTCTCTCTCTCTCTCTCTCTCTCTCTCTCTCTCTGACTCAAAATGATGAAAAGAAAAAAAATTGCTAGTCATACAGCCTGATCGAACGATTGTTCGATTGAGGAATTTCCCGATGATTAAGTACTCGCCCGAACTCCCTCACGTAGCTTTTCGTGTCTCGAAAATATGTATAATGACAGAGCGTAAAATCTTATAACCTATCGCTTCTGGTACGTCAATCGTACAACGTGCCGAAATTATCACGCGAACATTTATTAGAATCAAGCAAGACTGTATGTGTGTGGTGCTTGTGCAAGTGCGCTCGCGAGTATCAAGTACTCACGCACACACACACACACACACACTCACATACACCCACACACAAGCATGCAGATACACAAACGAAAGTGCACAGAGCAACAATGATTCTGGGCGAAGATCGTGGGATGCGGTATGATACTGACAACCAGTGACCCGAGCCTAACGCCTTCCGATAAAATTTTCCATCCCCAAGATTCTTGCTGCCGCATCATGTGAACTTACGTGACTCCGCATGACTAGATGCGCCGCAATTCATGTAGATATATATATCGATGGTTAAATTTCATAGGGGCGTACAAGCTATGCTTATACATAACCGTTACGCCCATTTGGCATTAGTCCATCGATATATGTGTGTACACGATTTCTCAGATTCTACTATATATGTATTATTGCTCGCTGTGTAGTTTCTCCTTTTAGAGATGCTCAAGCTATGGCTTTCGCGTGTCACGGAAGCGTGACACGTGAACACAGCGGAATTGCGAGTTCTTGAAATTTGCAATACAACCTACAATTCTTATTCAATGTTCAACCCAAGAATCAAAAAGACAGGATAAGAGTACGGGAGCTTAACGATTTAAACTTGACACTATATGTCTTCGACGATAATTCAGGCAAGACACTACAGGCTACAGTGGTAGAACTCAAAACACCAAATACAGTACGAGCAATACTTTAAACCTGATTTGTGATCATCAAAAAGGAACAAAAGTCCGCTGTAGTTGAAATGTACAAAAACCTATTTCAAGAGATGATGTGGAATGACCAAATAATTTGTCAAAATTATATTAAAAATCAGGTAAAAAAAAATGTGTGAGAGGATTCAATCCAAATCCCCTAGTTCCAGCCTTTTTGACGATGTGAATTATTAAGGACGAAGGAACTCTATGCGATACCATCGAATGCGATAGGGTGTATTGTATTCGTCGAAAGACGAACATTGTGAGCAAACGAATTGAAAACCACACTAAGTATTTTGTTTCAACAATACTCAGATTAGTATGATCCAATCGATACGACGTCATACTGTAGTGCGACAGAATGAGAGAAGATTGCTGAGAAGTGATGCTCCTGACGCTGACGTCCGTAGTTTTGCAATGCTGCGCTAAGATTGGTCAGGATAAACGACCCTTTTTGGCTAGACCTTTATAAAAAGTTGGATCAACAGAAAAATTGTGTGTGCATTTAAAAAAGATATACACATTGTTTATTTTTTCGTTTAGTACTGGCAGCCGTTGGTGATACTGCTTGTTTAGTACTGGCAGCCGTTGTGGTCGAATAAAAATATGGAGAGATATTTCAGTGAGGTGTGACATCGAAGCAAAAGTGGCAGACAAACAAGTAGAGACAATACATCAAGTCTCGATAGATATGTTTATGCATAGGTATATATTGTTGAGAATATCAGAATATCAGAATTAAGATCAATAGTCGCATAGGTATTTCATTAACCAGAATGCTGAATAGTGTCGACTCGCGTGGTCCTCCAGAAGTACGGCCATAAAAGAATATATATGTATATTTTACACACATCCATTGAGTGCACACTGAACAAGGCCCATGCCTTATTCAACGTCTTCTTTCACTCTTAATGGCAATAAGATGATTCAAAAGCAGATTAACTTTTTTCTTGAAGAATTATTAAATGATCCATGCATATGTTCGGGAAACTGAGGCTTCTGGACGCACTTTTCACATATCCATTTGAATATTTTTCCCAGGAATTTCCAAAGTGTTTTGACTCTGGTTTGGACACTCAGTGGATTCTTCGTTAATAAATAATGATGATAGCTATAATAATGAATTGTTCAAAGGCTTGTAATTTGGTAGATTTTTGGAGTAGGAGACCAGCAAAGTCCCAATCCGTTAGAGTCGTTGCAGGGCTTTTATTTCGTAGAAATATTATTCGGTGGAGTTGCATTTAAGTAGAAATATAACTGCTAGAGTTGTGGATGTACTACTATAATTTCCTTTGTGAGGGTCCAAATTTATCTTGTGCATTTCAAAGCATAAATAAAAAAATTTCCTTGCGGGATAATTCTAGAAAGATTCGCTTATCTATCAAATTGGTTCAGTATGCACTCCGGTGATGTATATCTGATATACCAATGTCATATACGTAGACTGCTGTACTTCATGTATACATACATTTATATCATTATGAGGGAAGTCTGCTGATAATAATTTCATATTGATCAAAATCATAATCGAATTTTCCGAATCAACACCCCCCGAGAGCTTAAATTCGGACGTGGCACAAAGGTCGCTATCATACGCTCGGTTGGCCTGAATGACTGCACCTCCAGCCACTCGGAGCAACCGCCTATAATGGAGACCGCCGGTCGTTCACGTCATTATTACGATAGGACGATCGGCATGACGTATTATACGGCGCATTATGCTATCGTCTATAAATAACGGTGGGTATTGTCAAGCTTCGTGCCTTTCAGTGCGACTGTTAACTCTCGTGTATTTCGTTGGTGAAAGGTCCCTCGCGATGTACATTAGAGTCCATATTGGGGAGAAAACGACATTTCGAGAAATGGATAGAGGGAAAGAATGAAAATGGCGTATTGAGGGGAAAAGTTATGGTAACAGAGAAAAGGTTGCACAGACCGATATATGCACCGTTAATAATTGTGCATTGGTACATTGATAGGATTCATGTGTTACACAATACAGGATCACCGAGGAAGGAAAAGATTTTTTGACAAACTCATTATTATTAATTTAGTTTGAGTTCGAGTATTATATCGGTTTCTTTTTAAATTCTTACATATCTGATCTATACGTACAAACGTATTGTATATTCTTTTTCGGAATCATTGAATCTTCGATAGTTCTTACCTTGAGTATTCCCTCTAAAACTATAAAATTCTGATCAATAGCAATAATTGGCCAATAGTTCGAGTCAATGGACGTGCACGAACTTTTCCGCGGAGAGTCGATAGTTTTTACAAAATTATTCTTGATAGTTTGTTTTCTTCCATATAGCCTCCCTCCCTTCCAAGACAGCTCGAAATTCTTTTTCTTTTCCTCGAGTTTTTCCCCGTTGCACCCAATTTCTGCAACGCTCTGTATACACATAGCCGTAAAAGAGTATCCACGTAGTCGGTATTCATGCATGTGTGTACAAGAATCCCCCCGCGCTAGAGTTGCGCCGCAGCGATGACCGACAACACGAGACTGCATCATTCGCGTTGCTACATACTCTTGAAGGGTTGACGGTGGTCTATGTTTTACGTATACGCGAGAAAGTGTCGTGTATGTATATGAGCGTTTGTCCATCGTCACATGCATGATCGTACAACCTGCTCATATAAGAGGCACGAAATAGAGTAAAAAAAATATATGTATATATATATATATATATGTATATTTATAAATCAAGCCGCCGTGCGGTCGTTGCGCGGTGTGGAAGGAGGAATTCGCGATGAGGGAAAAGAGGCAGAAGGTAGAAAACGAGAAAAACGACTCAAGGGTGGTATAACGTGAGCGTCAAAGCCCTCCCCGTTGGTCGGTATACTGTGACAGTACTTGAGGATGGCGCTGTGTGCGTGCTTCTGTGGTAGTATTCATATATATTTAACACGACTAGCCGGAATGAAGAGGGTGGAAAACCGTCGATTATACATGTATATTCATCGATGGCTCAGAGTCAAAAGGGCATGAAGATTCTGTATATAGTCCACGACCCAACGCCCTTTCCGAGCTCAGACCATCGTTATACGCATACATGGTTAGATGTAAAAACGTAAGGGGGTGAAAGGATGTGGCACGCGCCGCAGCAGCCAAGGCCTCCACCGTTACACCCGCAGAGCGCACGCTGCCTGACTGCCGAAGCACAACCGCGGTCGGGCGCGCGATCGGACGCCGCTCGCAGCAACCCTCGGCTCTGGCTCGCGGGTGCTTTCTGTCTTGCTACTTCACTTCGCTCGCTCGGTGCGCCCCGAGCTCGTTCGCTCGAGCTTTTTTTCCCTCAAGAAAGCGGTTTGTGCATTTTGAAAGCGGATACGAC
Source organism: Rhorus exstirpatorius (assembly GCA_963564615.1). Classification (NCBI taxonomy): domain Eukaryota; kingdom Metazoa; phylum Arthropoda; class Insecta; order Hymenoptera; family Ichneumonidae; genus Rhorus; species Rhorus exstirpatorius. The sequence continues at coordinate 31,953,684 of OY751317.1, forward strand.
AACGAGAGAGACAGAGAGAAAGAGAGAGAGAGAGAGAGAGACAAAGAGAGAGACAGAGAGAGAGAGAAACAAAGAAATAGAGAAACGATCTTGTATATCGCGGTGTTTGCGGTCCTCAAACGAGACGTGTCAACTCTCCCATCGATACAACCGCGAAAAAGAACGAGAAAAAAAAAAGTAAAAATCGTTGAGACTCTTTATCTGTGACTAAAACTTTCTCTGTTCATTCCCCAACTCGGAAAACTTTCTTAGCAGGGAAAATACGCTTGCATCTCATCTCAAAAATACATATCATCTATGAGTAAATATATTTTTTTTTTTTATTAGAACGTTACTCAAAAATTTTTAAATTCAATTGAATCGTAATCCGCGAGTTATCGCAGTTGGGATTACAATAATTGTAATAGGATCTGACAGGGAGATGCCAGAGAATTTTCATAACCGCCAATTGTATCGTTGCTATTGATCTTAAGATTTTGTGCGCGAAAAAAATCGTAAAGTGTGCAAAAAAAAAAAGATGAGATCGAAATTCTCTCGTGATTTTCTACTTTTGTTTCTCGCTTTTATACACATCGTGTGATGCTCTTCTTTATTGTTCCGTCGATGTGAGATATACACGAGATGCTCGTCCTCGTCCCCCGGCTTAATTAATCGACACTCGACATTTTCTCTCTCTCTCTCTCTCTCTCTCTCTCTCTCTCTCTCTCTCTCTCTCTCTCTCTCTCTCTCTCTCTTTCTCCATCTCTCTTTCTCTCTCATACTGCAGACTCGTTGAAAGTTTCCGCGAGGACTAATTAATCCAGATACTTTGGAAATCGGTGTTCTCATTCGAGTGCGTGGTTGTGTGTTTTCATAAAGGATGATTTTTTTTTCTCGATACAGCGTGATTTCTGGTGCAACGGTTAAGCTAATGAAACTCTGAACGTAAAAATCTTCGGGTATTTTTTGTTTTTTTTTTTTGTAATTTCCAAATATGCATCATTTAAATTGAATAACTGTGAGTGCGCGACTGAAAATGAATGTGCAGTGTTATTGAAAATTCAATCGAACGATAATCTGATTTTTCGTAAAATTTTCACTTAAAAAAATGTCAAATGAAATATTATCGTTAGCTACGAGAAACAACGGAATGATCGTACTCGCGAGAAAAATTATAATATTACTATATAGTGGCTCACTGTCCTCGTGTACGCGTACAGCACGTACCGTATAACGGAGTTTTACATCTCCGGGTTGAGATATCCAACTGGCACAGCGTGCGCCTGATTCACCTCTTGTTCATAAATATCTTGGTCGGTTATATAACTGGGAACCGGCGAAAGCCATGCGTTCGAGAATCTTTCGCGGCTGTGTGTGTTTTTTTTTTTTTTTTTTTTCCATCTGAGATCCGGGAAATCTCCCTAGGAATATACTATCGGGCGCAATCTCAGGATATACGCAGACCCGCGGAAGCCAGAAGTCGCGTAAACTATCCGACTCCCGCTGAATATACCCTCACAAGATCTTACAACTTCTTGTTAAATTTTCATTCGTTTCTTTTTTTTTTTTTGTGTTTCTACTTTATTTCGTTTCATTTTGCCACTTTTTCTTGTATTCTCAAACCGGTGAGATGGAAAAACTCATAAGTATCGAATTTTTCACAAGAAAAAGAAGTAACCTTTATTTCGCGAAGAAACAATAAACATGCACGTATATAGAAAATTTATAAAGTTGATTAGACGTGGCAAAACCGTAATGGTGGAAAAGTTTTTTCGAGGCCACGATAAAGTAATGAAAGTTGCGAGCTCTATTTTTTCACTTTTGCCGAGGGAACAACGTGTCTACCGCGATTTCCTCGTGATTAAAATCGCTTGAGGCTCATTTTTATCAGGCCGTGCATGACCCGTATATTTCAGAAACTTTGGAATCGAATACAGCGTGGTTAGAAAAAAAAAAAAAAAAAAATTTGCATGCAGCTCGATATTCGGAAATAAGAACGATAAATAAATGAGATAGAATTGTAATAAACTCTCCTTGAATTGAGTATCGTATGGTCGGGTTAATCGAGTACTAATATTCGACAAAATTGTCTTAACATTTACAAATACTAACGGATAGCGATGACGATAAAACTACCCCAGAGTTCGTTTATTTAATCTAGAAAAAAAATCAATAATTCTCGATGTACACAAACGGTGCATAATTTTAAAAAAATAATCCAGAAAACAAACTTTTTTTTTCATTCGGTATTCATTAATCCCCCAAAATGTGTCTGATTTTCATGAGTGAAGTTTTGGTTCATCTTATAAGATATAACTTGTTAGCCAAAACAATTAATGTTATCATAAGCAATGAGCAATTAGTTTCCAAGAGCATTTTTTTCGACAAAGATGATGAGCTCAATTATTCGTCACGACGATACTACTACTAAAAATTTTGTTTATACAAAATTGCGCCGAAATATACCTCGGGAATTATCGATACATGAACTTGGGTATTTTTCTGGAGCATTAATCGTTAAACATTTTGTGAAAATATATTATTCCGAAATTCCTTATCAGTCTACATCTTGATTTGGAAACGTGTAGAAAAAAAAATATGCTATTGAAGATTTGTAAAAAATTGTTTTTTTCAAGACCGACGTTCGATTATTCCTCAATACAGTGCATAATACATTATATATCATTACCGGGAACTACGTTACTCTGGTTAAGTCGCGCTTATAGCCGATCGAAGTTGGTGCAGCATGCATGCTCACGTGCAAAACTCTCGGGGTTGCGCGATACCCATACGTTCACCCTTGATCGGAGATTTAACAAACACGAGGCAGCTTTCAAAAATTTTTTTCCTCAGCACGCTCGGCACGTATAGCCTCATTACTACGATGCAGCTTTATTAATTCGAGTGCAATATACGTTATAATATTTTATTCGTGAATATGTATACATGTATATTGTTTTTTTTCCACGGTGGCTTTTCGTCGACACTATTTGTTTTTAATTCTGGTACGTATTGTTAGCTGCGTGACTGTACCGATAAACGCACAATTCGACGCCGCAGCGAGTCCATCCGCAGACCGACACTGCTGCAAAAGCAAAAACGGATAATCCACATAATTTAACACGCAAACTTATGCTGAGTTATGCACCAATGGTATATAGTGCTGCCGGATAGATTGTTCGTGTATCGTGTGAACTTAGGTTAAATTTATACTATAGTTCGTGTTTAAAGTGGTTAGGAGCGTGTCGATCGAAGTGTCGGGCGCACGCTTACGTGGATATTGCGGTGAAGCTACCAGCAAATTTCTTGGACTGAGCCATTCATTTCATATTCTATTTTGATGCTTTGACAAGTTATGATACAGCCCTGATTTTTTATACTCATAAAAGCCGTACATTCCGAGTCGAGAAACGAATAACGTAATTTTTTTCTTGTTAAATTTCGTCAGTAAAAATGATCAGAATAAAACAGAAATGCAGTAGCTTATTTACGCAGCAGCAAGAGAATTCCCGGAATTTGCGATGAATTTTTTTTTTTTTTTTCAAAATACAAAAATTTTTCTTTCGTCTACTTTCTCGTATTGCCATTACGATTGATAGCTCTCTGTTTGTACAGAGACTGCGCATGATAGCTATTCTCTCGTGGTCAAGGTTGGCTTATGGATATGTCACCATGTAGCGAACGCGAGATTCTCAGTCGGGATACTTGTTCAACTCCCGAATCATCGAACTAAATAAAACCGCGTGATCGTTGCTTTGATCCTCTCATCCACGTTTATTACAAACATATATCCGATCGTTACTCTCGAAATAATCGTGTCGTTGCAGTATCTCAACAGCGTTCTCCATAGTTATTAATAAAATTAGATAGTCCAAGGGTATATTTATACGTTTATGCGTGAACGAAGAAGCGTTTTCCTCGAAATCTACCAGGCACCAAGGAATTATTTGCCTCCGATGAAACGTGAAAATTAATCCGAGTTATGTAAAAGCTGGGTGCCGCCTCGTTGTCTCTCGTCGGAACAAACTTGCACTAAATTCTGTACACGCACACGATACCCCAGAGAATTGCCGTGTTTCCGCACGCACACACACACACACACACACACACACACACACACACACACACACACACACACACACACACACACACACACACACACACGTGGATATATATGGGAACGTAGATCATTAAAATAAATTTTAACAATTAATATTTGCCTTATAACATTCCGTTCGATTGAGCAGAGAGTGTTAAAATGATGAAAAAAAACATTTTATGCTTCGTAAATTCGAATTAATATCAAATCATGCTCCGACCGAGAAGTCTCGCTTAAAAAAAAAAAAAAAAACAGATGTGCCTCGTGATGTGCGCGACGAGACTATCGCTTCATTTTTATCTGAGATAGTTTGCCGCTGAGTTTTACTGGAATAAATCGAACATAGCTAACCACGCTTCGCGAAATATGACTCTTCGGTGAATTCGGATCAAGGTATGGCCGCAGTAGCGGGCCTTTATGGAATTTCAGACGACCGTCACAGCAGGATACCCCAGGAGCATCGCCATCATGCGTGAGTTTTCAGAAAAAAAAAAAAAGAAAAAAAGAGATCATGAGATTAATATGCTCCGAGTGTACACGTGACTAGATCGTAGAGATGGAATTTATAAGTACGCGTGTTACCGAAAAATATCGTCAATGTATTTGAAGTGTGCAACTTTTTTAGATTTTGAATTCTGAAAAATGACAATCAACATACGAATGTCCTTAAATTGGAATTATTTTAATCAACCGCATTTCATTCATAATGGATAACTATAGTTCATTTTACATCAATCTTTTTTTGGCAATTAGAATGAATTATAATTATTGGTAATTTGAGAAAAATCGTTTTATGTTAAATTACGGCTGAAACGTGAATGAAATGTGAATTGCCGAGGCTCGAGAGAACAATTCACGACACACCTGCTCTTGGCATCAACGTCCTTATTACATTATATTGCATCCGGCGGTAATTGTCAATTGTACACGAGGAATATGAAAAAAAAACGTTCTGTCTGGTTTCGTTTTTATTTTCCACTGAATATTTCTAGAATAGCTGGAAATGTCGTTTCATGCCAGAAGTTTTCATACACGTGTACAAATAAAACGGGTATAAGCGTAATTTATTTCACGTATCCCATATCGAATGAGCATCATTGGCGGTGCTCAGAACAACAAAATGCGACGTCCCTGTGCATATTAATTGGCAGCCGAATTTCAATATATTACAAAATGGCAGCAAAGAGCGATTATAATTTTTTTTAATACTATCCGATAGAAATTAAAATCTGATTGAGATTAATCGTAAACGTCTGAGTAAGCATAGACAATAGACAAATGAATAAATTCTAATAATTTCAGAACTGCGTATATTTAACTCATCCTCTATATGAATATAAAGCATGTCGATATGACAAACTTTGCTGAAAATGTCATTTAGCACATTCGCTTTGTCACATACGTCGCGTTAGCATGACGATTGGTCCATATTGAACAATCGCTTAAGCACGTATATTCACAAACGATAGTTAAAAAATATGTGTGTACTGAAAAAATTGCGTAAAATTAATATTTCAGACACAGGTTTTCTATACTTTATTCTATATTTGTTCCATTTTACAAGCATATTTTCGTTATAAAGGTAATTATTATCTCAAAAGTGGTACACGTTTTCTGGTTAATTAGCGTCATCGAGTCATCTCCTTGCGATGATTCGATAAAATTTCTTTACAATTATTTCTACCGGAAAAATCAATGAGGCTTGATAATAATGGCGAGGAAAAAAACACATTAAAGACACATCGACAGAACTCTGCTGTGTCTCGAGCGCATACTCGGTATAGCTATGAAACAGTATAGACCGAGAGACAGGGACACAGAGAGAAAGAGAGAGAGAGAGAGAGAGAGAGAGAGAGAGAGAGAGAGAGAGAGGGAAGAGAGAAAAGTGTACATATCTGCTCTACATGTTGTCGTAAAAATAAAGCGAAGAATTATTCACGTGTAGGAGAGAAAAAATCTCACGCTACAGAGAATTCAAGATTCCATCTTTATTCAAATTTATATGTTTTATATGTAATTACCTCATACAAATTTCATGCAATATGGCGACTTCTTGAAAAAAAAAAAAAAAAAAAAAAAAAAAAATTCTCACCCTCAACGAGAACTCGTTTCGGTCCGAGTTCTGTCTCATACCACAGGATCATTTCACTCTTACGGCTTTATTTCATTTGACTCCCACCCTGTCCTTTTACAGATTTTGATTTTTAAAAACATCTCGCCTAGAGAGTTTATTGGCTAAAAGTAAAACCATAAAAAGCGTCAGTTCCAACATCTACATATACTCAATTCCATTTAACGTTCGTTGGAGGAGTTGCATTGTACGACAATGTTGTTCATTTGTTACCTGCACGACGATTTCTTCCGTTCTATCCTCTATTGTCAATCGCGTAGGAACTTTGAGATTAGGACAAATCGCCAATGCGCAGAATGATATGGCATCGGTTTTTTGAATACCAAAATATTTAGGTAACTCCACGGTCGTTCAATTGATTTTCGATATATCATCGGCTCTGACACACACTTATATCTGACTATGGATACATATAACATCGATGGCTTAAAATGAAGAGGGCATATCGAGTATTTACCACCACAGACCTGGCTGCGTTAGGTCATCGATATATATCCCCTTTACTGCACACCGAACCCTATCGGACTGCAGCCTTGGACACATATAGCCAACTTAGCCAACTATGCATGTCTCTTCTCACAACGAACCCGCGGTTATGTCACACCTGCATGTATATGATACGCGATTCAAGATAGACTACAAGAGAGCACATGGGGACAGGGTAGTACAATCTCTGGATATCATACGGTATAGTTGAACCGATTCAGCGGATATCATGTTCATTATTTGACACTGATTGGATCTCTAGTGCCACTGGAGAGAACTGTGAACAAGACGAGAAAACCATTATAACGATAATGATACGGAAAGATGGGGGAAGGAGGGTATTACGTTGTTTCCTTTAGAGTGTGCACGTGAAACCAAAGTATATAACTTATTACTCGTGCAAGGCAATAAAGGAGCGCAGGCTCATGCTTTACGAGCTACGAAATATGTGTTACATCGTTTGCCATCTTCCACCACTCTATTTTTGGATGTATGCGTCTAATGTGTGAGGTTTCCTTGTTACGAATACTTGTCGTGTATGAAAGTCATGTAAAATTAGTCAATTAGCGTTACGACACTGTGCGCTCGATTCATATAATAGTCAACAGAAGCACATATTGCGACGTAACTAATTGAAAGTATATTAATTTTCGAATGGAATGGCATCTTCATTGTTCCCTCGTGACTGCTTCGTTGCTCGACAAATTGTTGCCTTCGTTGTATTCGTTAATTGAGAAACTTTCACTGAAACGTCCGGGTCGATAGAATACGGAAGATTGAAAGAATTGTTTTTGAACATTGGTTAAGAAATTAATGAACTCGTTTCGGTCTACGTGGAAATATTATTTTACATTATATGAATATTATTCGTAAAATACAAAATGGATGAAAATGAAAAACGTTATGTTATTCGTAACTATGCTATTTTCAACCTTTTTTTTCCTGCGTTTTTTCCTATCGTGTTATTTTCCGTCCGTGTTATTTATTTTTGTTGTTTTGCACAATAATCATATTTACCGGTGATATTTAGACGCATCGCAACACGTTTAACTCCACTAATCTTGGATATATTCCATTGATGCAACCGTAAATTGTTGAAGTCTTCCACAAATGTACTATGTAACCCTCATGCTACTCGTCTTTCAAAGCCAATAATCGGATAATCCAATGAATGGATACAATAGATAAGCGACTAAATGTATTGAATCGAAAAATGATTCGAATATTCGCTAGTTGATCCATTTTTTGCCAACCGGTCCTTTATTTCAAACGAGATATCGTGACTCGGCGAGAAAATCCGAGTGGGTGCAATTTTTAACAAAGTAGAACGAGGATAAAGGTTAGTACAACAGTTCTTGGCAACGTATCCTGGAAACTTTGGATATTGCGTCGCATACACGACACCAATGTATCTTTCACGGAGCATGAGAGAATTATAAATCACATCCAGGATAAGTCGTTAATGCGTCTGAAGAAGAGATTTAGGCGAGACCGAAACGATTCAAAACGAGGACTCGGATGTCTCGACCATGATCTTCATCGTAAAATTTTGTTCCTCTGGTCCTGGTTGCTGAAACAACATACACACACACACACACACACACACACACACACACACACACACACACACACACACACACATACACACGCATATTCTCATTTATTATCTCGTCGTCTTGAAACGATCGTAATGGCAAATAGTTTCCAAGCAAACGAAAATGGTATTTCCGCGTCTAGGTCCGTTATTTTATTGTGAACAATAATCACAAAAATTGTAGGAAATAATTTCCTGTAGTACATATCACCCTTAACAAATAAGAGTCTAACATAGCGATGACTCAATTATTACAGAAAATCTTACACCAAATAAACTTGGATCTTATATTATTGCTAAGCTAATTTGTATAATGATGCACTTTGAGCAGTAATAAGTTTCATTCCTACGTCATCGAAAATAAACTTTATCAAACGATAAAACGGTTTCAATTTTATCAGGTGGTTAATTTTTCGAAAAATGTACGTAGTTGCTCCCTCGATAATTACTTTGTGAATATAAAGACATAAACAGTAAGCTAAACCACAAATACAATTCATCTTCATCTTATATGTTTCTCTTATTCATACATAACCAAATAAAAACTCCCAAAAATATATCTGAAAAGCCTTCATGCAACTACCATAAGATGCAATTTCATAGAAATTCTGTATCAAATCAAGTTACACATTTAAATTGCTTCGATAATTGCATCTATTTATTGAAAACAATTTATCCGTAATTATTTTGTGATTTTATTGACCATTGGTCAAATTATGTTTGTTATCATATTTTGACGATTCAAATCATAATGAATCATGGAAAATATGCATTAAAGTTATCATGAACGACCCTTGAGTTATGTTATAACGTTGTTTCATGCGAAATTTGGCACAACGTGGTTGCGAGTCGAAACATAACCTGAGGAATGGTTCGCAAGTATGGAGGGCACAAAAAAAGATAAACGCTAACTTCATTTCCAGCTGAAACGGACAGTAATAAGAAATTCTTTGAGGCGAATGGTAATGTGCCACATGAGCTCAATAACACATAGCCAAACGCGTAAACAAAAAAAAACATAAATAGAACTGTCAATTACGTGGCTGATATACCATGAAGTATTTTCATCAAAGCTCAGGCATATATATATATTAGGGTGGCCCTTAATATCGGTAAAAAAATTTTTTTTTTGTCTTACCCCCTAAATCGATTCGAAATATTAAAAAATGATTTTTAAGACTGATATCCGCCCTTAATTTTAATATTAACAGGTGCCTCAAAGGCCCTTAAACCGCTTGACTGGTGGAAATTTCGGGTAGACAAAACTTTACTTACTATCAACTTGAAATTTGGTATCCGGGGGTTTTCTGGGTCGCTGAGTACGAATCCGCACTCAAAATTCAGAAATTCAAGATGGCGGATCCAATATGGCGGATCGAAAATGCAAAAAGACATTTGACGAGAGCAAAAGTTAGTACTCGAGGGTTTTTGGGGTCACTGATCACGAATCTGCACTCCAAATTTAGAAATTCAAGATGGCGGATCCAATATGGCGGACCAAAAATGCAAAAAGACATTTGACGAGAGCAAAAGTTGGTACTCGGGGATTTTCGGGCTCTCTGACTACAAATCTGCACTTCAAATTCAGAAATTCAAGATGGCGTATCCAATATGGCCGACCGAAAAAGCAAAAAGTCATTTGACGAGAGTGAACGTTGGTGCTCAGGGGTTTTCGGGGTCGCTGATTACGAATGTGCCCTCTAAATTTAGAAATTGAAGATGGTAAATCCAATATGGCGGATTGAAAATCCGAAAAGTCGTTTGATGCGAACGATAATTAGTGCTCGTAATCAGCGACCCCGAATTATATATATATATATATATATATATATATTCATACAAAAAAGGAATATTGCAGTAGACGAGGTCGAAGCGAGCAGACGCCTCGTGGGAGCCCTTGAAAACTTTGACCTGTGCCATAAAAACGAAGAGTTTCTCGCTCTATCCATGTCCTAGATAGGTGCAACGTTTCAACACCACGCTATAAGTGCCCTATATGTATGTATGTATTAAATACTAGTTGAAATGTGGCAACATACTCGCTGACCAAAGCCGAATGCGGTGGCAAACGCAATTTGGAATTCTATATATATGTCCATATATATAGGAATATACGTAACAACCTAGATAATATATGCACGAGTGTATTATATACCTAATATTGTGCAGGTAGATGTCATTAAACAAACGCTTTTTCCTGACTTTCACAGGCAGCGTAGTGTATTTGAAATTTTGTTTAGACGACTCGAACTTTTTGACCAACGGATTATGCATCGACCTAACTTCGTTCCCTCATGAATTATTTGTGTACTTGATAATAACAAAATTCGTACTCACGATGAAATTAAAGCGAGACTTGATCTATTGGTTATGCGACTATAAATCTTAATTTAATTTTCGAAAATTAATTAAAAAAAAAAATCGACCCCTCAACTCATCAACGATCAATTAAAACAATCTTGTATTTGACAGCGTGTGCTGCTCAATTGTTGCTAAGACTAGGTCAAGTTGTTTCTGGGAGGTCATTCCTTGCACCTGATTGGCTACTCTCATGCTTAATGTATCTCCGCATCGCGTAAACTACGAGAGCTTTCACTGTAATTATTTTCGACAGTACTGCAGGAAATTACAGTTATCATAGTAGTTTCTGCCGTAAGCGGTTGGTACTGCAGAATCAATATGTTCCTCTCTCAAAACTCATCTCGAATCATTGCCTGCTTATTATCCGCAGTAATGTTGTATACGAAATAGCAGATTGTATACCGTGAACAAGGTTCCCTCTTTATCGCACAGCTGGCGACGATATTAGTGCGATAATATTTCCAATAAATAATATCGCCGCAATGCAGTACACGTTCTGCAGGCCTGCACATGCAATCTCTCTCTCTCTCTCTCTCTCTCTCTCTCTCTCTTTCTCTCTGTCTTTCCATGGAGGTATACATGTGTATATACAATTAATTTCTACCAAACAAAAGAGCATAATCCATATTATATTATGGATTAAAATTATATGCATTACGCCTTTCCGTTTGCTAGTGGTCGAATCATACGTGTCACAATGTCACAGTAGGGTCGGTTGGTATGACGATGTTCCTACATAGTTATCACGTCGTATATATATTATGTGTGTCTGTGGAGGTGCAAGGTGAGAGTGAGGGCGAGTTCAATGTAGCTTTGCAATTTGCCACTGTAAGCCCAACGCACATGACGCAGGATTACGAATCGCCATGCGAGTACGCTGTATAGCATACACGGCACCGTTGGCAACGGCATGGAATACACAGCGATGTATTCCGCGGCATTATACTGCGCTATAGAATATCCGAGCAAATATCCAACATTCCCGTTGAAGGAACACTGACTCGAATGACTGACTAGAGAAAAAGATCGAACCGCTCAACAAATTTTCCACACATACGCCTCCTCTGCGATCCATCCTTTGCTCATCCATCGAGCTTTTTTCCATCGATTATCTCCATTCTCTTAACCTTATTTTTTCGGTTCTTCCTACTTTGCTCTCGGCAGCATAATGATAATAATCTTCTCCTCAGCAACATTGTCTTTCGTTCTGTTTGATCTTTCTCACGTTTTTTTTTTTTTTTTTTTCGAATATCGTTTTTCAATCGATTGGACCAAGCATACATGAACAGTTATACAAATTTGGGTTCAAGGATTAACGAAGTGATTTTAAAAACTGTATTTGTTTTTTTTTTAAATGAAACTTGCAGTCACGTCACAAGAGCACTTACCGTTGATGACCTACTTTTCAGTTTTCCAAAAGTACATACGGATGCTCTGGATTTTTCTTGAGGGAGCTAGAGCGAAGTATAGGAAGAAAAGAGCGCTGAATGCGGAATGTTATTGATAAGGCCAGGTGCGTCTAACTTGTAGTGAAAAAAATCGAACTTCGAGAGCGTGCCATTGAGAAACTATGATTATCGGAGAGCATCGAACTCTCGAGTCGACCTGCGGATTATTAAATTAGTTAAACAATTTACTCGAAAGCGGGTATCGGAAATCATGAAGTTATACTTAGCACCTCTACCTCGCTAATTCATAATTGGCCATCCTATATTCAGGACGTTATTTAGAAAATAAATACTCATTCTTGAAAATAACTTCGTATCGCGTACCAAGCCAAAGCTCCCAACCTTTTTGCCTCTCCAAATTTCGAGAAAATAAATGTTGTCAATTTTTATGATGCGAATATGGATCTTGAGAATAACCGAAGTAAAAAAGAAATTATGACGAAAATTTTCTGAATTTTTTACAATTCTAAAAAGTTAAATAAAATGAGAAACGTTTAATATTATAACTATTTTGCTTCCTACGGTTTTCGAGCAGCACCTGCTATCCAAGCTAATAATATTTTCACCGTAAAACTTTTCAATACAGAATAACTAAGAATTAACAACTCTGAACAAAAAAAATCTAATATCCATTCTGTAATATATTTTTCTACATGTTCAGTACTTTTACGGGAATTTACAGAGGACAATCGTGTTTTTCAAAGATTACTTTAGAATGATATTTAGATAAACCTAATTTGCTAGTCTTACAAGGACTTGCATATTTCAATTTTTTTTATCGACTAACCCTATAATTTGAGATGACTACAATTATACATTAAAATTCATTCGATATCATTGAATAAATAACCGACTTGTAATAAATGGCAATAGTCGTTATTTTTTTTCTAGTATTTAACTTTATTCGAATAAACGAGAAAAACGAACATTTCTCATTTCCTAACGAGATCCGTGGTAGATGAGGCTAGAAATAACGGGGGATCACTTCTTCGCGGAGTGTATTAGAGAGACCATTAAACGACCGAATCGTGAGTTATTGGTCTTCGAAGTGGCACAACGAAGTCGATTGGGGGCGAGAAGAGAGAGAGAGAAAGAGAGTCGTGCTTGACTCCGGATTTAGCGCGGAACGAAGCCGATCTGAGTCGAGTGGGATTTATAAGTCTTGCTCAATCACCGAGGGGAACAGGGAGAGATACACAGAGTCAATAACTCACCACTGAGTCAGAGAATTAATACGAAAAGTAACCATTGTACATAATCTATATGCAATGCAACGGAAAAAAAAACTAAGCATAAAATACGCAAATCATTATAAATTTTTGCTGCTTATTAAGAGGAGGAATATTAAGAACGAGCAGTGCCTAATTTAATAATAAATACGGTTCTTCATATTGCACATTCGAGATATAAGATTATTTCGCACTTTTAATAAAATGCAGCCGGGTGGCTGGACACTCGATCAGCGTCACGTGGTCATAAATTCTCGTACACGTGTCGACATTTGAATTCTACTTGCATACTCTGCTCTCTCCCCCTTCCACTTTGAACCCTCCGCTAATAATTCGAACGAAAAGTGATTAAACGTTGTAAAAAAAAATTTAAAAAAAAAATTAGTTCATTTCCATAACTAGGAGGTCCGTACATTAATCACTTGATTACAAATTGTCGTGGTGTCTAGGGGCTTCTGCGCTGTACAAATAATCACAATTCAAAATTCGACTCGCACTCGTCGCCAAACGAAGTATGGAAAAAATTTTTCCATTAGATCAATTGATACGCGATAAAAATTAGACATGCAATTGTGATTTAAAAAAGAATGACATCTTCATCCTTCAGTGTAGTTCCGTAAATAAAAACCTAAATTATCGAGAGACTTCAGATGCACGAGTTTCGGGTTCTCGTGCTAATTATAAACCGTCTCGAGTTAGACTCCTTGCTGAATAATATAAAACTTCGTTACGGTCATATTTTCCAGTTCTCGCGAGCGTACAGAGACGTGCATGCGCTGGACGAACGTGAATATCAATCGACGATTCAGGCAAATGTGTCAAACGTGTGATGCGCAATTTAATACCAAACAGTATAGGGACAATGGCTGAATTTATTGTTGTGAATATAATGGCGTGCAGAGCATGAATCCGTGAGACAGAGAGACAAAGAGAGAGAGAGAGAGAGAGAGAGAGAGAATTAGTAAGAGCAGCCATCATGTGGCTAATGGAAGGGGTGTAGGTCATGGTACGGGAAATAGTGTTATAGTGGTGTACACTCTGTCAAACAGCGAGCTTTATTTGGTGCAGTAACGTCGATAACCGTAGCGAGCATCGCATGGTAACGCCACCTCGACGAATCACTTTGAAACATTATTGAAATACGGAGCTTTCGCAACGAGTAGCGCCCCCCCAAAGCTTCGTGATAACAACGGCAGGTAACCATTCCCAAGATTTTCTGCAGTTCTCTGCATGAAAAGCTTGCTCCGTCGAAAAATTCACTGAAACACGTGATTTCCACTTTCAGAGACAGAGTTCGCCATCCGTCGTTGACTAGAATTTTTCTTTTTTTGTTTTTTATCCTCCCGCGGAAGTTCAGTTTTCCGAATTTAACATTGCAACAGCAGGAACATAAAATCAATGAGTTCTTCTTTTTTTAAGTTTTGTTGCTATTGGAGTTGTTAATTCAGGATATTTACTACAACTGTGACAATTTTTTGTTGAAAAAATTACGAAAAATTTTACGCTTTTGTTATGCTGATATACAATACATGTAAATTTTTCTTTCATTAAGTACATACGCGGCACCGCTAGTCTACGAGACAAGTTTATGAGATTTTGCTTTATTGTGCGTGCAAAAAGTCTTATGAAAATTAATCATTTTGAAAAATACGCATGTTCGATGAACCAACGGTATTAATTTTTCCATACACGAATATCTATATGTTTAGGCTGCAAGCCCAGTCTAAACATTAACACAATTCGAAAGAAAGTGAGAGAGTGAGCAGACACCCTCGGACGTAAATTTCCGAGTGCATCGACAGAATGCTGGTGAGAGGCTTGAGAATTTCCCAAGAAAAATCTGACGCACCCACGACAAAACGCGTACTCTCATCGTGACAAGTATATTTTCGAAAGCTTTCACCAAGCTTTCTCCTCTACCTTTGAAAAACATATGCCCTGTTCAAACAAAGCCCGTAGTATGATCGTTGAGTGTTTGGCAGCTTGGACTTTCTGCGTTTATTTCAACAAGTCTATCCATAAGGCGTTATTGTTAGAGAGAGGGAGAGGAAGATAGAAGAGAGAGAGAGAGAGAGAGAGAGAGAGACAGAGAGAGAGAGAGAGAAAGAGAGAACGAGAGGTAGCGAGGCTGGGATCAGCAATGTGCGAGACACGATGGAGATAAATAGACAAGAATATAAGGGGCGAGAGACCATCGAGCAGAGTTCTATTAATACAAAGAATGTTTAAATATAGCATAAAGCTCCGTTCCTTGGGTCGATGATCCATGGATCAATTTGTTATTCGTAATGGAACGTGTGTAAGGGTCTCTTGTGGGAGGGTACGCGGACTGGCGCCTATTCTCTTCGCAATTCGACTAGAATAAACGATTTCCGGTTAGCCCTTTGTTGTGGTTCTCATCCATACTTCAAGCTGTGTGAGCTTCCAACAGTAGCGTGTTACATAGCGTGTAAATGTTTGCTGTGCCAATATCCATGCTGTCTGAGTAGTACATCGTCGAACTTTCTCTATCTATCTATCCCTCGCTCCTTCTCTCTTATCGGCCGCATTTCTCTCGCTGTTCGTACTTGACGTCACCACGCTATGTGATCGTTAGGTTACGTATATGATGCGGCGAGGTAACGGCAAAAGGAACGGACAGGAAGGGGGGGTGGGAGGCAAGAAGCTGAGATCTAAGAGAAGAGAAAGAGGAAGGAAAAGCCTCCACGTCCGGTGGCAGTGACCGAATTATTATAAATAATCTGCTGACGTGTTTACGATTGCAGAGTAGCTTATTCCACTTTTTATTCGTTGCCAAAGGTAAAATTATCGTTTCTTTTTGTCACTCATTCTTCTTTAATCGCTCACTGCTTCGACATTCGACGAGACAACGCTCACGATCTTATCTAACATCGACATAAAGATTCATCACTTAAAAGTCTCTAGCATTTTTGCATCAACGATTTGTCATGTTTAACCTCGGAAAATTTTTTTTTTTTTTTTTTTACTTTGCGATTAGAAAATTGAATACTGTGCACGACAGGTGCCAAAGTGGTAAATCATTTATCCAAGCCGATGCGCACTTTCGTTTGCAGTGCAGCGCTAAAATAATTCGCTTCTTCATCTCGGAGTATAGATATGAAACGAAACTGATCGGAAACAAAATGTGATTATCAAAATTCATTGTGACAAATGGTAGGAGTTAAACGAAGAAAATTTAAATATACGAAATCCCGGTGACTGAAAAAATGTATCCTCAAAAAGATTGAGAGGATTACACAGGCACAGATCGAATGAAAAATATACTTAAAATTTCGATTCTGATACCGCTTTAATCGGATTAGAGCTTGCATCAATCAGTTTCTTTTCTTGTTTCATTCAGCACTGAATCAAGTGGGAAATTTTCACTGATATACAGTTCCAGTAGTTCAGGCTCAACGTGATTTCTTTTTATTCGTCCCATTTGTTAATGGCTCGGGTTTTTGTTTCGCCATATCAACATGAAATTACGTAAATAACGAATAAAAGATCATTGAAAATGTGAATATAAATTTCAATCAGCGACCATTAAAACATTGCGGTAACTATAGCTGTGAATTTCTATCACAGCTCTGGGATGGTTTTTAATTTTTGATTCGAGGAACGGTTCGAAAATTACAAGCCCACGAACAGCCAATTTATGCATTTTCGAATTAAAAAAAAAAAAAAAAAAAAGAACCACTGACCATCACATTCGTTCTTTCACACTTCAACTATTTTTATCTGGTTCAATTGAAGCATGCGCTTGAGGCCAACGCAATGCCAGTGGACCGAATAAAGCTGCCATGGGGTTTGTGAAATGATAATTTTTCGCGAGAGAGCGCGCTTGATATTTCATTGATGTACACACACGATGGCCGCATTCACTGGAAAGCGAACTTCGACGCCACCGCAAGCGCACCTCTTGCCATCCCATCGAAAGTCTCTATGCGGAGAAACGGTAGCCTATGTAGTAGTCAGCGGCACCGAGCTGACCTAGATTCCATTGGGATCCGAGCCACTGCCGGTTCTGCCGCGGTGTGCTCCACCTTCGTGTTCTATGAAGCCGGTGAATGGACCCCCGACATGACGCACACACCATAACATACACGGCCCATACGTTTTTAGCTTGCGTACAAGCAACACCACCAGCAACAGCAAAATCTAGTTCACTACATCGCTTCAGTCTCACGGACCAATTCCTCCCTGGGTATATAGTCGTGCGTTTCGTTCTATCAGCGCACAACGGCGTTTCCTATACCACCAACATTTGTATGTATGCTCTTTGCACCATTGAAAATTCACTTTTCTACCGAGATTCTCTATATTCTTCACATCATCCTGCTTGTCTATCGCTCTTTGACTGAAATGGAAAAACAAATGCGCGACAAACTTTCATCATTGTCGATACGATTTCAGCGCACTGCGTTAATCATTGTCTATAGTCACAGCTTTTCGAAATTCGAAGTTTTTTCATGTTTCTACCGTAAATGTTACACTTATTTTTAAGAATTTTTCATTCATTCGTCGTTTTAATGACAATTGGAAATATCGAGAAGATTATTTCGGTTCCTTGTTCGAGATTCAATTTTTGTTTCCCCTGCATCGAAGATAAACCGATTGAGTGGAATTGAATCATACGTATATAGAGGCGCGCTGTTGTGGATTGGAATTATAGAAAGACGAGTCACTCCGAGCAGTGGTGCGGTATATCGAGTTTGCAAATGGGTCAGTCGATGCTGATTGATCGCCCAGAGATACCGACAACCACCGCAAGATGTTGCCGCGTATATAGCCAGGACGAGATTGCGGAAGAACGAAAACGAGAGAGAGAGAGAGAGAGAGAGAGAGAGAGGCCGAGACGAATTGACGCTACGGTTAAACTGTTGAAGCGATAATTGATCACCAGTAACTGTGCGGCAATTCATCAATGAATTTACAATATATACCACGTTAATTCAAATTCTCAATATCTCGGTAAATTTTCCTTGTTGATTTCGCAGTCTAACGTGATTGCATTTCACGCTCATTGCATAAACGTCCGTTACGATTCA
Organism: Rhorus exstirpatorius; assembly: GCA_963564615.1. NCBI lineage: Eukaryota > Metazoa > Arthropoda > Insecta > Hymenoptera > Ichneumonidae > Rhorus > Rhorus exstirpatorius. Next base: position 31,972,062 of record OY751317.1, read on the forward strand.
GAGATGAAAAGCCATTCGGGCAAAATACAAATTATCATATTTTCTTTTTAATGGTATTTGTATAAGGACAGCATGAAATTCTTGTTCTCTTCGAACGAATGGTTAATATTTTTCCAACACACCGATTCCTATTTATTTTGCTAGAAAATAAATTCATACTTTGTTTGAGCGGCATTCATGTGTCGGCTCAATTTTATTTCTCAACGCTTCGGAAACTCTTTGTCAGTGGAATTTAAACGAAAAAAACGAGAAGTTGAAAAGTTCAGTAAAATTAAGCTTCGAGAAATAAAAGTATCAGCCGTGCGCGTGCATCATACAAATTTGAAGTAACAAAAATTGTTATACTTCCCAAACATTGCCTCAAAACAAAGCATTGATTTTTTTTTTTTTTTTATTAGAACAAAAACTCTGAATCTCATTCGAATTCGGAATCATCCGTTTCCCTAATCATCCAGGACACACACGAATCTAAAGAACGATGCTATTGCGTGTAGGAATATGCCACGAATTTCTAATCATCCGCTTGCCCTCTGATGCATGTCCGTGTGTGCTCTTGCTTTGATCCTCATTTGCAACAAATGCCCACACCCTATAATCTCAGCACATTACAGAGTACCCGTTAGACACGAAGAGGAACGAGAAGGCAGGGACGGGGAGAGAGGAGTTACTCCGTGATTGATAAGACGGTGATTCGGTTCATACAGTTAATTGCATTCGCGAGAGCTCCTATATAGATACATCGAAGGTCTGTAACATTGCAATGAGAATCGTAGAGCTAAAAAATTGTGAATTTTTCACAACGCGTAACATATACGCATAAGCCTCTCAATTTCTTACGAGTTCTAAGATCAAGGTAATACTTTCAACTTGGGGCGTGGCACAGTATCGTCTTGTCTATATTTTTTTCCTCACAATATGGAGACCCTTTTCACCTTTAATCTCCGGTTGGCACGAATGTTGGCACTTCTGGGCTCTCTTCTCGAGAATAAATACCATCCCGTTGACACGCTGGCGTAAAGATCAATCACCGCATATAGTACGTGCAGAGATATACCGTACCCACGTCATTGTCGTCCACCAGACGACAACGCGCATTGTCTTTTGCACGAGAGTTTTCGAAGCGAGCACTCTTCTTGTCTGGCAGAGATTTTCTTTGTCGCATAGCCGCAACACCACTTCTATACGATCCTATGTGTTGGTGGCTTTCAACGCCGAGGAGGCGTCTTGTCTAGTGGACCGGGTGCAATGAACTCGCATCATTCAACAACGTTGTATTTTCGTTAATGAAATTGCTTCTTTATAGAGAAAACTTGGTTTCTATGGGGGGAAAAAAATCGAGATTTTAATGTCGCAGAGTACACAAATTATTCCGATTAGTAAAAAAATCATACGTACAAAAAAAAAATTTATGTACTATTGTGCCAGGCTTGAATGTATTCAAACCATCATAACTTAATGATAAGGTCTTGAGATAACGGGCTGAAATTTGGCCCACAATTAGAGCAGTGAGTCCTTCTTGCCTCGATACGACGATTTACATCACAATTCATGTAACTCTACGGATTTTACGAGATTTTTAATTTTATGAAAAATATCTGTAAGCGCTCCAACGTTAAAACGTTTGGGAATATAAAAATCATGTTTTTGACGAAAATCGACAGAAATCGTTTAAATTTATAAAAATCATGCGTAATATATAAGAAATAATGCCTGTACGTATACGGATATTCTATACACTGCATTCGTATTAAAAAAAAAAAAAAAAAAAGGGTGCATGGAAAACGTCCAGGGAATTATTTCCAATGGCCGGATAGCAGTGCGGACAAGGAGTAGCAAAGGGTCGGGATGGGGAGCTTTGTTGGCTTACTTCCACGTCGCGTTGCGGACCAAGAATTCTGGTGGCCCAAATTCACCGATATTTATTAAACTACAGCAAAAACTCGAACTTTTTCGATCGTAGCAATATTCTTGAAATACCGAGAGACGACTACGAGAAGCTTGAATTTCTCTTATCTCCGGATATTTACTTACTGTTATCATATTTTACAATTTTATCGATATTTTCTGTCGTGATTGTTCCGGCAACATTCATTTCAGCAAGAGCATTAAAAGTCACGGGAGATAAGAAATTCTATTTGTTCGAAAGTTCTTCGAACTCAGTCATTTCGTGTTCAATTTATTTCTCGAAATTCACGTCGACCAAAAATATTCCTGCTCATATGACTAGTATGAATGAAAATCAGTCCAGTCAGAGATAATCGAGAGTCTTTCTCCGCGACAAACGAAACCTCAATACATCAATCTCCTATTCTTCCGATATATAGTGTAATTTATTTGACGATATTGCTCCACGCTCAGGCAGCAATAGTTTTATACATGTTGTATACAATATACAACGATGAGTGACTATTTCTTACGAAATATACACCAAATGCTTTCCGCCATTTCTGTACTCATTTCTTATCAGAAATCGTGGGTACTACGGAGTTTCGCTATACCCCCCCGCTCCGCTTCTCGCTTTCTCATGAAACAGCCATTGAAAACTTATCACGGTTTATTGGTTATTCGACGATGCTGTATGCTTCATTCATCCCCCTGTGGTCCTGATAATCGATTTCAATTGATCGAATGGCCCATAGTTCGAAAGAGAAGAATCGAATCGGGCGGACACAATCAACAAGAGTGAGCTCTCTATCTCTCTTCATCTTATATACCCCCTCTGTGTCTCACTGTCATGAATATAGCGCTCACATCGCACCGAGAAAAGCATCTATTTTAATCGAAATTTCTCCGTTATAACCTATATGAAGCATCGCACAGACCTAAAATATCCCCATCATACATAAATATCCCCATCATACATAAATACTATATTGTATTTACGATATTTTTTCCTGAATCGTTATCGGACAAAAAGAAAACTTGGCGATCCGTAGTATAACTAGAAAAATACAAAATAAAATTCGTATTTTTTTCGTAAATTCAAAAAATAATATTATACATTCTGTAATATTTTCACAATACCGAACCATTTCCAATTAACGTATAATTTTTTTTATTACTCGTCACTCGTCATGATCACGATACATAATTTAGAAATTTTTTTTTTTTTTTCGTTTCATTTGTTCCAACTTGAATGATTTTTATGATTATCGCTTGCTATGCAATGCCCTTTACGAGGTATACGAGAAATATGCAATTGCATATTCATCGCTCGTCCGACCGTGTGATTTCCCTGGCCCCCTGACGATGTTGATACATCGGCCTATGGGGCATGGAATGTCGCTGGAAAGAGAGAGCCTGACATGACATTGCATGACCGTGCCCACTTCGACGTATTATAGTGGGAACGCGAGGATTTCTCCGCGTGCCTCTGTCCAACACCGCCGCTCAGTCTGCTACGGTTCTGGCTCGCACTACTCCAAACTTCCGCCTGGCGCGCGCCTGTCTGACTGTAGTTGCACCTGCACCACTAAATTCGATGCATCGACACGCCGCGAGGCTTGCCACTACTACTACTTTTCCTCTTGTCTCTCGCCATGCACACGACTGACATGCGCGCAACGTGCATGCACGCGCCCTATGCAGACCATGGTCGATTATGTGTATATATATATATATATATATGGGTGTGTGTGTGTGTGTGTGTGTGTGTGCATGCGTATATCAAAAGGGTGAGAGGGAACCTTGGCTTTATGGTGGATGACACGAAGAAAATTCTTGAGACAGCGATCAGCTGATTTCCTTCACAATGACGCTCAAAATGTATTTCAATGCAGAGACAGTTGACCTACTATAAGATGAAATGTAAAGATCACCGTTGACAATTATGTACAGCGGTGTGACTGCCACATGCGATTATCGTTTTACGATACACGATTAAATTATTTAACGATGTGTGCTAATTGTAATTGGATCGTTGCGCAATTAATGTATGTAAGGATGTGAGACGATTATGCGTATGCAAAAAGGTCATCAAAACATCTAGAATAGCCAGGTGGGCCAATGAAAAAAAATTACTATGTATAGCATATTAAATTGGGTATACGAAGCCACATGGTGAAACCGTTTGAAAATGAAAAAAAAACTACAAGTTACCGTGGGCGTGAAACTTGAAAAAATCTCAAACAGACTTCTCAGCGCTCTGACAATCTCGCATAAATTTTTTCATAAATTATTGAACGCGTTCAAAAGATACTCCAATGAGGCAGTAAAGATATACACTGCGATTCAAAGATTCGTGATGTAATACGTAATATCTCGAAATTGAAGAATACTCATCATCTTTTGTTTCTCAAAATTAATATCATACGGTATTACGTTAGAATTTTTTTTTTCATACCAGTATTCCCGAAATATATTTTAGGGAGTATATTTCTTGCAATATTGAAGTTTTTGCTCGTATACTTTGAGCACATCTATGTGGAAAACTTTTTGTTTAATTTGGTTTACGAAAAAAAAAAAACAACGCATCCTCACATTATAAATTCCTCTATAACGTCTGGCACTCGCATCGCGAAAGGCAGAGAAGGTACCTACCTAACTTATACACTTCGGGTATACCAATCAGTTAAGACGATTGGCATGTAGCCCAGGAGAACGTTTAGAATGAGGACCTCTACTATTCTTTATTCTCTCATCCGTGTGATACGATCAGGTAAGAAAGATCCAAGCAAAAGATTTTCAGGCAGGTAGCGAGGTCTTGACTATTATCGGGTGGTTTCGAGTGTATCAACTTCTTGACTTTATCAGATCTTCTACCTTGTTTCTTGTATTATCATTGGATACGGATAAGCGATCTCGAGTAGGGATCGATTGCTGAGTATGTAAAGGTATACGAGTGATTGGTAGTAGCCACAGTAGTGGACACGGTATACGAGAACAAGAGCGTGACACAAGTAGAATACAGTAGAGACAAGGGATAGGAAGGAAAGAAAGTCCGAGGGCAAGGGATGCGCGTACAGCCGCGTGGAAGGTCTCGGTAGTGGGCCACGATCAGGTGGGGAGTGGCACAGAAGCGGAAGGAGAGGGGGGGGGGGGTTGAGTCAAGGGTGACGGGGTGGTTGAGCCGTGAGAGGGGTGTATTGATTGCGCGTCGCTGGCAAGATAGAATGAGAGAGTGGGTGAGAGATAGAGTGAAATAGTGATATGGAGATATAAGCATCAGCGCCACGGCCTTGTCTCTCCGTACACCGTGCGCACTGCACCCATTCCCTTTCTCTCTCTCTCTCCCTCGCTCTCTCTCTCTCTCTCTCTCTCTCTCTTGCCCTTTTCCCGCAATCTGTTTCGCACACCGCTCATAGTCTCCGTGCTTTTTCCCTGTGTATCTCTAGCTCCCTTGGGCTTTCTGTATCTCTCTTATTCTCTGTATACTAGCCCTTCTGTTATTCTAAATCTGTCCTTGCTTGGCCACCCTCATGTACAGTCTCTTCTCTCTCTCTCTCTTTTTTTCATCGTTGCGGGATCAATGCCGTCATTGCATGCACAATCCGCGATACGTTGTTGCGTTCGTGTGTTGTCGCTTAGGGAAAGCAAATTTTCCAGCGAGCATTACACCTGGTGTACGATGCTTCCTATTTACAACCAGACGTACACACCTGATGTTCAGTCTCCCTCATTCGTGTAGATCAGAAAGAGGAAGGGCGCATAGGAAGAGCGCAGAGTAAAGATTGAGCACACGTTTTACCTGGATCTTTATCTGACTTCTAATGATTACAGGTGTACTCGGAGTACAACAACGCAACGATTAGTATACAGGGGCTTTTAGTTGACCTTTCATTTATTTACCAAGCGATGAACGAGGGAGTAGTGGAAATGCGTCAATGAGCGGAAGGGTTTCGTATTTTTCTTGAATGCGTGAAAAAGTGATATTCCCATGTTTGCTTCGTTTTCTTGTTCCGTTACTCTCACTCCCACTCCCGATTATCGTTGAAGCGCCACCACCTGGCCTCTCCCTGTCTCTCTTTCCCTCTCATTTTCCATGCAGAGTCGTTTTCCAACATAGCGAACTCTGTGGTGCTCCGTACTCTCTCCCTCTCCCTTTCTCTCTTTCTCTCTTTCTCTCTGTGGTACTCTCTTTCTCTCTCCCTCTCTCTCTCTTTCTCTCTTTCTCGATTATATATATTGTCGTATGCGACGACGAGGCAACGCCGTGGCGCATGGCCGAATACCCACGAAAATTCACGATCTCTCGTGCACCTTCGCAACACTCTTCTACAATCCAAGCTTGTAGCCCGGCTTCCTGAGGCCCTGCGCCCAACCTCACGGTGTACAAGCATCCCCGCGCACGAGGGTGCATCTTTAGCCCGCTTTTCGCTCTCCTGCGGATAGAAACCCGCATAACGCAATCGGCACCCCCCCCCCCCCCCCAATTGCTTCCGTAAACTGTACGACAGTATTCATGCTCAGGAGCTATGATCGTTATCCCGCCATCGGCCTGGAATTACATCTCAACTTAAAAAGGGTTTCTCCGCTGCAAAGAAAAATGTTTTAACCGACGATTATCCTAGCGAAACGATTGTTTCGCTAGGAGGTCAATCAAAACACGTCTTTCCACCGTTTATCAATTTTATGTTTTGCAGGATCTCGTGCTATTACACATGCTTACGAAACATTCTCTAGGTTTCTTCGCGTGGTCGAAATAATTCATTCGAAATATTGAAAAAAAAATGAAAAACAACTCATGTAGAAAATTGTTCGTAATAAAAAAAATTTGAAGAAAAAAAAATGAAGAGGAGGGGCCCGACTGAGAGATGTCACGTCATTGGGAGCCGACGATAACCGAGCGTGCTCGACGACGTCGAGCTTTCACGAGCTTGCGGGCTAGCGGCGGCGTGGTGTATACGTCGATGAGGGCATGCCTGCCAAGCTTGCCGAGTATACACATTCGAAATATTGGTATATATCGTACAGGCACAAGCTCGAAAGCGACGAAAAGAGTGAGAAGAAAGATAGGCCATTGCGGACGATAAAAACGGATAGAAGATGATGAAGGGGAGAGGGAGATGGGGGTGGAGGAGGAGAGAAACGACGACATTCACGATAGATATGAACCAGTGGCCAAAGTGAGAGAGAAAAGTAGGCAAGTGGAGAGAGTTGTGGGCCATGGGGAGGGAAAAACTCAGGGTGACAGAGAACGAGAGATAGACAGTTGGAGAGAGAAAGAAGAGCGATAGAGCGTGCTTGCGAGTAGAGAAGTGGAGGTGGAGGAGGACAAGAGTGAGCGAAAGGCCGATAGAAAGATGGTTGCTCGAGCGAGACGAACCGAGCTTATGGATGTTCACGGATGAGAGAGAAAGAGAGAGCGAGAGAGAGAGGGTAAAGGAGCGGGAGACACACAGACAGAGAAAGATAAAAAGAGAGAGGGAGAGAGTGATAGCACGGCAGCAGCAATGGGAAAAGCAGGTAGGGACGCGCGCAGCTCAGGCCTGACAGGCCACACGGACAGGCAGGCACGCAGGCGACTAGCGCACCGCCACCGCAGCCTTGCAAGCTCTCTCCCCCGAGAAGCTTAGAGCTTAAAGCTCGTTGCTGTGTGTTCTCCGTGGTATCCGCTGGTCGTGTGTCGCGCGATATAACGAGGGAGAGAAAGACCAGGCTGCCGCTGCTGCTGCTGCTGCTCTTATCATTTCAGTGCTCTAAATATTACGTTATGCTTTACGGGTGACCGAACTGTACGCTCATCTATCAACTTGTATTGCCTGCGTGCGCGCGTATAGGTGCGTATATCTTTATTCGTGTGAGTGTGTGTGTGTGTGTGTGTGTGTGTGTGTGTGTGTGTGTGTGTGTGTGTATGTGGGTGTGTGCGGGAGCTGCGTGTGTGTATAGGTGTGCGCGCGCGTCAAGGTCCTGACGAGACGGGATACCGAAGAACACGACAACGAGAAAATCGAGTCGTAAGAGAAATAAAAAACGTATAGAGGATCATCAGGGGACACGGGAGCGTGGAGTAGGCGAAGGAAATCGGGCGAGAACAAGGAGCAAGAGGAGCTTGTAAGGAGGAAGCGAAAGTACAGAGGATACAGGAATTAAAACAGTAACTGGGTAAAATACTTTTCTACCATTATCACGAATATACTTGTTATAAACGGAGAGTACGGGGAGGTGAAGAGATTGGGGCAAGAAAGGAGAGAAACGGTGAGAAGAGGATACTCGAGAAGCGCAAGCGACGTGTCAAGATAATGTGAGGTAACGTGAGAAAATTGGGAGGAGTAAGGAGAGAGAGAGAGAGATAGGATGAGGGAACGAAGTGAGATCGTTGTTCCAGTGGCTCTTTGCTGCTGGTGCTGCTACCATCACTGCTGATATCGAGAATTAGACGAGGTTGTGTTTGCTATTTCGCCCATTCGTTACTCAGGAACCATACTTTTACCAACCACCAGAGCCGAAGCTTGCATCAGTCGCTGACTGATTTCTCATCGAGACGAGAGCGATTGGGGAGGGAAAAAAGGATAATGAAAAAGACAGCGATACGGAGAAAAATAAGTATACGAAGTACGATGGAATTTTAAAAATGAAATCCTATCACGAAGAGAAAGCTCGGTATGAGCGGACGTGAAGAGGCAACGAATTGAGTGACAAAAGAAGGAAAAAAAAGTTAACGAGACAAGTATTTTTATCGTGAGAACAAAGAGAGAGAGAGAGAGAGAGAGAGAGAGAGAGAAAAAGAGGGAGAGGAAGTGAAAAGCTGTGGAATGATGGACACTCCTAGGTCGTAGCTGTCGGCGTGTCGTTGCTTCGTGCATCAGTGGTACAGTGGATGTTAGTGGCAAAGTCGGGAGAGAAAGAGAGAGAGAGAGAGAGAGAGAGAGAGAGAGAGAGAGCAAACGAGAGTCGGGAAATCGCACAAGAGATTGCGAGGCGCGTCCTGCTCTCGCAAGCCTAAAAGGCTCTCCTCGGTAGAGGTGTTCGCGATCGTGTAAAAGTCGCACAGACGTGTGATTCTAGTACACAAAAACTAAGAATCGATTAGAAAAACGGGAAAATTGACCACGCAACATTGAAATCGTACTGGCGTTAAGTAACGAGGGAAAAAATAACCCCAGAACATATTCAACACTCGCTGTGAGTGTACGTGTGTGTGCGCGTGCGTGCGTGTGTGCGCGCGCGCGTATGTGGGTGTGTGTATGTGTGTGTGTGTGTGTGTTTGGAGGTGTATGCGTGAGACGGACATCGTAGAGTACATGTCTAGGGTGGCTCGAGCGATCCATAATTCTCGTATACGCTCTCTCTCTTTCTTTCTCTCTCTCTCTCTCTCTCTCTCTCTCTCTCTCTCTCTCTCCACCTCGTCAAGAGAGAAAGAGAGTTTTTGAGAGGATGCACCATTGCTCCGTGCTTTACAGAGACGCCAACATTGATGCAACATTCTCGCGATCGTGCAAGCACACGTAACGCAGTTGAGAGTGGAAACGACATGTAGGCAAGGCGCGGACGAACATGCTACACTCCTCAATGGATTGAGCTCCTGAAAGGAGGAAGGTGGGGAGCAAAAACAGATACGTGTGGATACGAGAAAGGGAAGGAAGTGAAGAAGCAACAAAAAAAAACAACCACTATGCAACGGACAAGTGAGACGACCGGTTCTCTTTTTCAATACAGCTACGTAGCGCTAACCGTTACGTCTGTTATATTGTCGTAGCGTTGAAGCACAGTTTTTCGCTCCCGACTACCCTTGGTGGTGTGTCGAGAAAAAATTGAAAAAAAAGAAACGAGAGAGCGGCTACTCATGTGCGACTGCATGACTATACACATCATTTAGCATCTCTAGCTTTATATATATATATATATATACATTGTGTGTATATATATATATATATGTGTGTGTGTGTATATGTGCATATTGGTATAATATGTATTTGCTTAACACCTTTTGGACCCTCTCGAAGAATCAAGATACAACGTTCTTTTTCGCGTTTACACACGCCAACCGGAAAGACTTTTTTTAGCCCATAAATCTTCTCTCGCTACGGAGAGATTCGTGAGGGATATCATATCGTCACGCGCCCACTGTGCTTTTTCGTGTACACAGTGCAAAAGTGGCTGATGCACGTGCGTATGTTTGTGCGTGAGAGTGCGTTTGTAATTTCGTCCAGTGCGCTAATGCTGCGACGATGCAGAGATGTGATATATATAGTGATATGAAAAAAAATTTTTTAAATAAATAATAAGTAAAAAAAAAAAAAAAATTCTCGCGTACACATCCGTAATCGTTGATCACGGCCAATAACGGAACATCCGTGTATATTCGTCTTAAATGACGTCGGCACGCGTTTTTCATGATCTCGGGTCGATCGTTACATCGACCGTAATCGTCAGCACGTTCCGCGAGCGTCAAAGTCGTCGGTCCTGCGATTTACCAACGTAAAGAACCTCCAGGAGGAGCAGCCATTTTGGTTGCTGCCGGCTGCTGCGACGGTGGCAGCCAGCGGGTGAGCCACGTCGGTGGGGTCGGCGGAATCGCAGGGGCTTGTCGGGGGTGAGGCGCGCTCGGGGGCATGGGGCTCGGGAGGGGGAGCCGCCCCCTCTCGTAACCGCCGCGAAGCGCCAAGATTTCCCGCATCGAGTTCATCGAGAAATGGGGGCTGACCCCTGTCCTCAAACCGAGGCAGGACCTACGCCCCCACCGGAATGGTGCGGAGGATGGCGACACGAGGTATAATAAACAAAAAATCCTTATCATAATATACTATCCCGTCATTTCTGCATCATCGGAATGATAACTGTACACGTATATATGCGTCAATTCGAAGGACGAATGATGTATACGTCGATTAGATTGAGACGAGACATCGTTGATCAAACGAATTTGCAAACGGGTCAATTAGCAATAAATCGTTAGGTCAGATAGCAGGTTAGGTAGTTTTTGTATCATTAATTTTGTGTCTGCAATCATTTTTACTGCCAACTATCTGAATTTATATGAAACGAGTGCTGTATATGCATATGAGCGATTCAGAGTTACATCCTGTCCAGCCGGAATCGTGCTTTTTGGCAAATATCCCCTTGGCTCGAGGCCTATTGTTCGAACACTTTTTATCAATTCTCTCACGACGAGAATTATTTATTCTTACCCTCTCTCTCTCTCTCTCTCTCTCTCTCTCTCTTTCTTGTATCACGCGACGACGATGCACAACGCGCATAACTGCGTACCGGTGATAATATCCAGCTGGTTGCTGCATTCTCGAATAAATCGCCGAAATATATTTTAACATTATTGTGTGTCACGACAATGGGAGAAGAACAGGGGTACGTCGATATATTTCAATACGATGAAATTTCATTTGAGATAAACCACCAGGGACCAGGTCCCATCGCGTAATTTATTTTGTTTTTTCATCATTCTTGAATACACATCTTGCGACAAAAACGTCAGGTACATACGTGTATAGATTTATTTCAATATAAATAGAAAATATGGCATACATTGCAAGTGGTGAAGGTGCATATATACACAGACACGTACCTGATTGGGTACGGTTAGGTACTCTGCCATGCCACGAGAATCAGCCCGATCGGATACGCCCGAAACCGCATCATCGAGTTCCTCTCGCGAAATCTGCACCCCCTCCCTTCTCTCCCGAACCGTTTATCCTCCTTCCTCCTTGCTCCCCGAGTCACGTTTCTCGTGTGGTTCGATCTCTCTCTCTCTCTCTCTCTCTCTCTCTCTCTCTCTCTCTCTCTCTCTCTCTCTCTCCCTCTCCGTATGCCTCGGTCTTTCCCGTCACTAATCGATTTCGGGGATATACCCAATTATCTGGTACCTATTGGAGACATTACGGTACATAGAAATGAACGTACAGATATGTAAATGCCTTTATATACACGAGTAGACGAAAAATTATCGATCGTCAACCGGATTCTCAAAATCTACCATCGGTTTCAAATAAAAACGCCAGTGGATCGTATATTACAACAGAACTAAACCTCAGAAATACACTGACAAATTAGTCTTCCAAATCCCGGGACGAAAATGATATCTTCCTCGTGCTACTTTGTCGATTTGAGAAAATAGTAAACGTCCATCGTACTATATTATTTGTTTACCGACTGTGCCGCTTCCCCCAAAGCTAGTTTTTCAAATTCTGTTTCGCCATTATGTGCTTTCCAATTGTCGCGAATAGTCGACAACCGACTATCCGTGAAATCACCGAGGGACCGTGTTCAGTTTGCATTTCAGATTCGCGAGTAAGCACGCATTTCGAGCTTTCACGCACTTGTAAATCGCAATTTCAAGGCTTACATTATATGCCATTATAAAACTTGTATGATAGTCCTGCCTTAGATTTCATGAAGATGCACATTTACCTATGATAATTAAATATCTTTCGTTGATCTGAAATTCCTCTGATGCTCATAAATCTTCGGGTAAAATTTCTCACCGTCACTGTAAAAAATTTGTTTACATAAGGATATGCAACGTAAAATACGCGATACTACAATACCAGGTGGTAGTTCAATCTTCCACGAATCAACATTTAGATTGAACGGAGAGAAGAAAGAGCGTGGGCGAGATGAAAATGGAGGAGGAGGAGAAGAAACTTGCCACGTCGGCGATGTAACATAATTCACGATAGCGCCAATATTATATATATATATATATATATATATATATATATATATAATGTAGGTGTATTTAATCGCGTCACTGCTCAGACTCGCTACTACGAGCGAGTGCTATACATAGTATTTGTGCTCACACGTGTGTGTTGGATTCGACTAGAGCTCAGTTAAATATAGGAACAGTGAGAGATTCGAGAGTTATATACACTTTATGGCAAAGGCCATTACCATTTTAGATGTACAGCTGTAAAATGTTTCTCGGAGCGAGTTTCACGCAAATTTCAGTGGCGGATCAGTGTCTGTAAAATGTATATCCGTGTATATAAAGATCCAGTGCTGCTTATTGAGCCTGTACGAGACGTCTGACGTAAAAAGACGTCGAAATACCAAAGCGGGAGGTTTAATTAGAGCGGGAACTGAATAACAAGTTGATCGGATAAATTTTAATGGACGAAAATTCAGTGGTTATACCTTGCCCGAGTCTGGCACCGTCAAGATATATCGAAAAAACGGGAAAGAATGGAAAAAAGTGCACAAAGGTTAAATCTTCAGGGAACAGCTCAGTCGGGAAAAGTAATAAAATGAATATGTGTAATTAGATAAAGCGGCTCGAAGCACGGAACGTAAAGTGGGCACGTGTAATCTGCACGAACGTTGATTCAAGTAATGGTTCCTCCTGCATGACGAGGGTACTTTTAGGTGTGTGTGTGTGTGTGTGTGTGTGTGTGTGTGTGTGTGTGTGTGTGTGTGTGTGTGTGTGTGTGTGTGTGTGTGTGTGTGTGTGTGTGTGTGTGTGTGTACGACTGAATGTGGTATGTATTTATGTATCGTGTGGTATATTAATGTGTATGTATATGCGAGGAAGACGCAGGCAGTGGGTCATCAGGAAATCGCTGTGTGATTGCCTATTTCGTATCGCATTGCGGATCGGCATTGCGACAAATCCTATTGATACATAGAAAGATCATTAGTTCGAGTGTTTAAGACGAACGCATCAATGCATAAATGGTGAAATAACCGCTGACTCATATCATCGCCTTAAAATAATTTTCCGTTTCATAATACTTCACGATAATAAGTCAATAATTTAATTTAAAAAATCCACTGACAATGAGTTGAAGTTGGTTTAACGATTTTTATTTTTCATCTAATTTGCAATCGGACGAGTTTGAATCGAATTCTCTTCAATATAAAAATATTGGGCTTGAAAAATTTCGCTCTTACTGTGCCAAATCCTGGGAAATTTTTATTATTTAAATAGCCTTATTTTCCAGAAGTAGAAAAATACACTTCACCCGTGAAACTCGCAATACGCACTTTTGGGTCGGTGCTTCTGGTACTCGCGGTTGCCTAGCTTAGTGCCTTAGATACAATTCTCACCTCGATTTAAACGAAATTCCAGGTGAAGTTATTTTCTTGTATAATCAACGTTGGAAATATTACGCTAGTTCCATTGAAATGGCGAAGATATCGCCGCATCGAGCTTTAAAAAGTATAACGTAACTTTTTAGTATCTAGCACGACAGATCTGGCAGGCTGACATTACGCTCGATGCTTAGAATAACTCTTGTAGCTTGAATAAACTAATTTTCAAAAAAGCTGACAAGCTATACAGCAAGGGAACAATGACTTTAAATAAGAACTTTTGCCAGTCACGATTTTTGAAAAATTTGAATTTTTTCATTCGAATCCTGATCGTACCTGGTCGAACGACTTGTACCTCTTCTTTTCGCGCACTCAGTTACACATACACCTATGGGCTTTCAATTTTGCTTATTATACATACGTGTTCTCAGAGTTTAAACGTTCTAAAGTACTCGTTTGATGCTGGCAATAAAAAAAAAAAAAAAAAAAAAAAAAAAAAAGAAAATGAGTCTGTGAAAGCAAGTGGCCGAGAATATCTTATACAGGTATAGATGCGAGAGAGGATATAGAAGAAGGGCACGTGACGTACATGCAAGTCATACAAGAGAAGGATGAAAGAAACGTGAGAGAGAATAACGTATATAGAGGAATAAGAAGAGCGGGAGGAAAGAGGGTGCAGAAATGATGAGATGGGGTTGGTCAGAGGAAAGACAGGTAGAGGGTGAGAAGGGCAGTAGGACACAGCAGCGTCGCGGTAGAAAGCAAGCGAGGGTTGTAGATATATATAAACGTGAAAGAGTGAGGACGAAGGGGCTGCGGGAGACCATGGCATGTAGCCAATGCCGTAGTGCCGCAGTTCCCTAGGTACTTGCTGCAGGTTTCTTTTTTTTTTTTATTATTATATCTGTATTTTATTGGAGCTGCCAAAATTTCCGGTGAACAATATACATAGGTGAATAAATATACACGTTACACCGTAAAATACACGTTTTCTTTCGTGCAATTTATTGATTTTCAATCGAGCGTTTCGAAGATCATTTTTAAAAGTGCGTTTTTTTTTTTATTGAGTTCGTCAAAGACCCGGCGCTGCATCTCTATCGAAAAAACGTTTCATTTTGTTCTCGTTTAAAAACATAATTATTCGAATTGTCATATTTCGTGCTATCAATGTGTTTTGTTTTTTTCATTATTAATCATCGTCTATCGGATTTCTGATGAACGAAGAAAAATGTGTCTCGGCGAATACTTGGTCATACAAAGCTTACAAAAAAAAAAATTTCCGACTTTTTCGATAATGGCGAAATTTAATTATCCATTTATAGGCAGTAATATAAAGAGTTCTCCCGTGACATCAGGGTATTGACAGATCGGATGAAGCACGGAAAGTTTTCTGTCCAGAAAATAACACGCTTGTGGATGTCCCAAGCGTGTTATTTTATATGCAACTTTCATGCTTCTCCCATCGACGTGACGATTTCACACCCAACATTCTCATTTGAGCTTAATTAACTTGTCCACCCATCCATTCAGAAATAAAAATTCTCCCGATGCATCAACTGCGAGACATAAACCCTAAATTATACTCGTCAGATCAGCTGTCTCAACTATTCTCTATCGTGCTCTCTGCTCTCTCTTTCTCTCTCTCTCTCTCTCTCTCTCTCTCTCTCTCTCTCTCTCGCAAATAAAGCTAAATAATGCAACGAACCGGGCGAAGGTCCATCTTGAAACTTATTAGGAGCAAGCAGCACTCGAGATTATAAGGCAGAGAGGTGTTTCAGAGTACAGTTTTAGCAAGAGGAAAGTACTTGAGGCTTCGTTGACTACGCGAGGGGAAAGCTTTTTTCCATCGTCATTAATTCCAACGAAGGCAAGCAAGTTTTTTTTCGAGTCGTGTGTGTGTATGTGTGTTGCCCCTCTACGGTGTCATTCTCCCCTAATCAGTGAGATACTCGTGAATGCTAATGAACCGTCCAGCCACTCGATATTGCGGCGATAAGAGATAGAAAGAGAAGAGCCGGTTTCGAACGATCGACGGGACAATGAGTATAAGAACGGCGATGTATCAGGTAGAGGGATAAAGGGTGAACATTAGGGATAAGGAGGGTAAGGAAAAGATCTGCATCGAAAGTGGACGAAAGAGTGGATACATGAGAACAAGAGGACAGAGTGTACGTGTATATGTGTGTGTGTGTGTGTTCACATGTGTTTGGAAGGAAGTTACGGATAGCCTCTCGCATTAAGCGCTTCATTGAGGAGAGCTACAGGAGGGCCGGTTCACTGCGGGATTCTCTCTCCTTTCTTTGCTCGGGTTCTCTTGTAATTAGATGAAAGCTAAATGGGAAAGCGGAAATAGAGACAGAAAGGAGTCCTGGAGATATATAGACTGCAGAGAAAGACAGAGTGAGAGAGAGAGAGAGATAGAGAGCAACAGACAGACAGAGAAAGACAAAGATAGAGAGTTAAAGAGCTGGTAGTGACAAAGAAGGAGAAGAATTAGAATATGGTGTGAGATTATAGTAAGGGACAGGCCCCTTTTTAGTGGGCTTGCAGTCTCCGAATGATTCGGCAGAGTCATCTACAACGACGAGAGTAAAAAAAGTCGGTCAGACAGTTGGTGGTGTAGAGCCAACAGCGGAAAATCAGTATATAATTTATAATACCAGCGGCATGCCGCAACCCAAGATCTCTCGCTTCTTTCGTATTCGCATAAATGCGTCCACGGTGAATGAAGACTTTTGCAGTACCGTTGACGAGGCTCTAAATTATTGATGAGCTCGAAACACCCCCACTCTCCCGTGCTTATATGAAGACGGCCCGCAGTGGTGGTTTGATGCCGCATTTCGCATATACATATCCCTATGTATGTGTGTACTTTATATGTATATTTGTATATGCACATTCTTCCAAAAGACACGAGTGACCCCGAGTCACTGTAGAAGGACCCTGGTGAAGTACTCCGTGCGGACGCCTTACCGAATTTGCAAGCCACACGCTGCATCTCTCCCCCTCATACATATATCCAACACGGGAATGTAGGTTATGGTAGGAGGGACTCGCATAGAAGACGGAGCTAGAGAACGGTATATCGGTTAGAAGCAAAGCCGCGACCATCACTAAACTCTCACCGGTTATATACAAAAGGGATGATGGCTCTCTAATACATTCAATTGTGCGAAAACTTATTCCTACTGACATGGAGGTCGTTCGGGCTTCAAACGTACTTGCTTTGCACCATGTATATATGTCTAATATCGGCGGTTATGCGACTTGAATCGGATATTAGGGATATATCACGGAAGCATTGTTTGATATTCCATTTCATTGAATGAGGTCATGTACAAATTAAGAGCTGTAGTTTGCCGGGTAACCCCTTCACAAACTTACTCTCTCTCTCTCTCTCTCTCTTACTTTCTCTCTATCTAGCCCGTCGATGACTTTGTCAGGTGGATTTAAACGGAGGGTTATGGAAATACTCCGTAATGTCAAGGCGTGGACTGTAGGTATCACCAGAGTTTACGTCCCAAGCTTCTATAGCTTTCAAGGGTTTTTGATTATATAAACGTACATACACACACACACACACGCACATGCACGCACACGCGCATATGTTTGTATATGTGTGCATTATCATACCGTTAAAACTGTTCGACCAGGATTCAATTTCATGGTTGGGTGCGCCATTCTAGCCTAACTGTTGGGAAAATGTATGATAAGAATGTTTATCTTCCAAAGAAAACTAATGATTAGCTCATTGTTAAGAACTAATGGGAAATCATAGGTGTTAGCTAATAAAATGGGAAATAGGAAACAGATTACAACCTTCTAGTACTTGGTTCTCGAGCCCCGAATGCATACGTGGATCGGTTAATTATTACCATCACCCGAAATGTGTCAACGATAATAACAATGTTATACTTCGTGACAATGCTAATGTTGATATCACACGTTACAAGTAGAATTTTTACGATTTGCAAAACATTGGGAACTTTTTTGGTAATAATAATTTGGACATCGGGCTGCGCCTTGACGTTCTCCTCATCCATACGTGAAAGGCTAATGGGTCTACGATTGAAATTTCATGAAGGAGAAAGGAAAATTGACCTTAACGATTATAAATGCTTCAGG
This sequence comes from Rhorus exstirpatorius, assembly GCA_963564615.1. Taxonomy (NCBI): domain Eukaryota; kingdom Metazoa; phylum Arthropoda; class Insecta; order Hymenoptera; family Ichneumonidae; genus Rhorus; species Rhorus exstirpatorius. Next base: position 31,990,110 of record OY751317.1, read on the forward strand.
GAATTAAATATTATGAAATTTATGAAGTTCGCCGAATATTAGAAATTTTGGATTCCAAGACTCGATGCACTCTCAAGAGATTTTTCACGGTATGATCTTTAATTTCATGTCATAAAAATCTTGTGGTCTTTCTAACAATTTGTTTTTGCAGTTGGCAAAGATCTAAACGATCGAGTAGAGTTATAGCCTCGATGAATGGTTTTACGAGACGATCGTCCAATCGTTGAAGCGCAAAATGCATGTCGCGCGACTGTAAACGCTTGGTTTTCTCTCCCCACGTGCTTTCTCGTAGCGTGGCTTATTAAAGAATTCTCGCCGACACGTTAGGCGTCACGAGAGTTTTGTATTCATCGTATTTTCTTTGGCTACGGTGACACACACGCACGCACGCACGCATGCACACACACACACACAAGGGGTGGGCCTTTTGATAAAACACGCTACACACGAATTTATTGCCACTTAATGTTATTCAGCTTTGCCACGAGTTTCAGTAACTTAATCGCAGAAAACGAATGTAGGGAGAGAGAGAGAGAGAGAGAGAGAGAGGGAAAAAGAAGTGGCATGAGACAAGTACGCTAAACGTTGAAAATTATTACTCAGAAATTGGCAACATGAAAATTATGAAGACGTATAACTTTAGATGCCTATTTTATTATCCTCTGTTATGCATCCATTGCGATTTTCCTTCGACAATTATACATATATATGTATGTAGTTTTACAAAAACGGAGTTCAAAGAATGGTGAAACCGCAAAATAAATATTTAACATCAGAAAGTAGTTTTTCTAGCTTTTATGAATAATGAACACACCTCCACACATACATACACACCCATACGCTGGAGCTCAAAGCTCACTGGGTCAATTGCGCCGCGTTGAGCTTTCTGTTTGTGTGGCTATAAAAGAAGAAAAGAACATTTCCAACACTCCAGGAACCACACCTATCTCTCTCTCTCTCTCTCTCTCTCTCTCTCTCTCTCTCTCTCTCTCTCTCTCTCTCTCTCTCTCTCTTTGTCTCTCTGTGCACCCGAGAACTCAAAAAAACTCAAAGTGTACGGAGGAGAATGAAAAAGAGACGTTGAGTCTCTTTTTTTGAAAAAAAGTGTTGGCATTCTTTTCCGTTTGTTATACACCACTTTTAAATGGTTCTCTCGACGCTTGCCAACTCTCGCAGAGCCTTGGGGCCCGCCGTGGATAGTTTGATAAATTCCTCCATTTTTCCTTCCTTCCTTTGCACTCAACGATAGGGCCAAATGTACAAGCGGTGCTCTCTCTCTCTCTCTTCCTTTTTGTATGAAAGGCGTCGCGGGAAAAAGCCGTTTTCCCGTATTGCTCTTGTACGAAACGCGATGCAATAAGTTTCAATATTTCCACTCCAGCGTTCCAATTCAATACGAGAAAATGTCGTATAATTTCAGGGTAGATGGGTGAACGCGACCAATTATAAATTTTCGTCATCTCATATTCAACGAATAATTCATTTCACGGTAAACTTCGGGAACAAGTGGTCTGAGTCTAAGGACTGTATAATGAATGATTTGTTTTAGAGAATTAATTTGATGACGTATATTATTTGTAATTGAGCTAGAAGGTTTTGACCAATGTATATATTTTACATACATCATTCTTTATTTATTATCGTCATGATTTTGGCTAGACAATACTTATTATGCGTGATTGCTTGTTGATATTATTATATAATGGTTGTTCGTCAACTATCCACTTAAGCGTATCCAACTAATGGCATCGCTGGGGGAATAACGTTCGCTAGTGAAGCTAATTGTCGTCCAGAGTTTTTGATAATCAGTATACATCGAAGATCAAAGGATACGGACTGTTGTGTCTAACCAACTCGGGGATAGGGAACGATTTCAACAATCAAGTCCGCAAAGCCGCAATTTTGTTATTGTTGCGGGAGAATATAAATTTCCGGCGCACGAGTACATCAATTATTTAATTAATTGTAATTATGATGAACAAAACGGGAGAGTCTCTGATTGAGCGTAATTAAAGCTAATAGTTCGAAGTTCGTCAATTAATATCAACCAGGAACATATTCATTCAGGTGGGTAACAGCAGAAAAAATTGCGGCGAAAAAAAATCCAGTATCGTCGGGCAATGCATTGTGTGTATAGATTTGAATTTCGAGTCAATCATATTTACCGGAAACAGTATCCTCATCCTCGAATCACTGTACCATACTCGTGGTGGCAGGTTACATATATATACGAACCCGAATACGTTTTCAGCGGTGTCGACACATACACGCTCTGGTGTCTCTCTGGCAGCGTATCGACAGCCGATGACAGGTTGAATTTCCTCACGCGTTTTTAGACTCTTCGCAAATCCTCTCGCTGTGTCAGAGCCGGTATATCGTCAGAGTGTTTTCTTCTCTTTTTCGCAGATACATAATGTTTGTCAATGCCAAAAGTGGGGTCCGTTGACAAGAGACGGAACTCTGCCCATCACTTCAATTAATGGACAGTTTTCAATAAATCGACGATACGATATGATATGGATATGTTTCAATTATTTATGATGCTGTACGTTCAACAAGCAGGATGAGAGGAACCTTGAAAAAAAAAATAATAATAAATTACGATACCATTTTTTTCATTTCTTACGACTATGATATTGAACAATCAATGATAACCTATGGGAGTTAAAGACTTGCCGGAAGCACGAAACATTTTCCAGATCCGCTCTCTCTCTCTCTCTCTCTCTCTCTCTCTCTCTCTCTCTCGCACGTGACTTCCGAAATACGGATTTCCCATCGGGGAACATATATAGCCGTGTAGTTTATTTCGGGATGAACGTTGAGTTATTCTTGGAATTATTGCAGATATACGCACAACGCGTTGGAAATTGTACGAAATGGTAGAACCTTGCGCGTTCCTTATCAGATTTTTTGCTCTGTATCTCAAGCGATTTTGGTGCACTGGGATTTTTTAAATTCAGTGTAAATCAGCCACCGAGAGAAGTGAATCTTTTTTAATCAAACAGATCCTATTATGCTGGCATTTTGATCAATCAATTTAGCCTTATAGAGCCTGATAGAGATCTACGTTACTTAACAAATAAAAATACTCTCTCATCGAAATAGATTTCGTTTGATTTAAATAAATGTCTATTTATCTCAAACACAACCCATTTTTCTCAGCTTATACTTGACTTTCGAATCGTCAACGGATCGGCACATATATGAGTCAATCTCCGGTCACTTGTATACGACAAAATGTCTTATACATCGGAGACCACTGACCTATTTCAACATATATTCCCCGGTTACGAAAATTCTGATCGTCGACATGTGAAGTGTGAATTTTCATCTCGACGTTTGTCACATTTCAGTTAAGCGCATTGATGAGATTCGTGAGATCGTTTTAGATTTCGTATTTTTGGACGAAAGTCATTGCCATTGACACGCACAATATGGAAGAATTTATCGTTTTTTCAACGTGGGGGGAAAAAGTGCTGTTAAAAAAAAAAATTACCAAACTTTGAGCAAAGTCATTAACGTGTTATAATTATCAGAGTGCCATACATTTAATGGCTTGTTAACTCTTTGGTAAGTGGGTCAGAGTACCTGCCTGTGGTACATAGCACGTGAAAAGTTGAACGCTGCGGGCGAATGCCCGTGTAGGTGGCTCGATTGTCTATGATGTCTGTTACGCCACCGAATGTCCAATTTTGTTTTTTCTATTGTAAACTATAAAGCCACGCGCTTTTTGTGTATTCTTTTTTTTTTTCAACGACCACAAAATCACGAAATGCGCGATAAAAAAAAAATTAAAAATGCTTTAATCGTGATTTCAGATCGCTGCCGAAGCTCAGCAGCCAAGACGAGGATGGTCCAAACACTCACACTCAATACACAGGCGTCACACACTTCGAGCCGATACCACACGATCATGGCTTCTGTGGAAGAGTCACCATCAACGTAAGAAATGAACAAAACATTGCTTTTTTTTCTCCCCTCAAACATATCAAACGAAACAGACATGAAAAATACGTAAAAAACATTGTTCGATAGTTTAACATACGTTTCTGGTTCGTATGGAAAGCTCGTGTAGTATACTCAGTTTACGTAGGTACACTTAGTGTTTACATATTAGTCTTTAGTCAGATTTCAACGTATTTTTATTGCAATATGCAATTCGCAAGGTAAACATTATTATTCCAATTTCTTTCTTTATACTTAAGAGACCTGTATACTTTTGTAAAATTTTCTGAGAAACTTGACGCACCCGGTTGGAAATACGTGGGTGATGCGCATCGACGAGACTTTATTGGGCCTGTAGCCCATTCGTCTTTTTCTGTTTTTTTTTTTTTTTTTTTTTTTTTTCTTTTCCTTTTTGTTTCTCTTCCTCCTCACCAATGGTGATCGAGCTACAGAGAATTGTTTGGCACGAACGGGCCAATCGAGGATCGCGTGAGCCCAAATCCAAAGAAAACTTTGCTCGTACGTCAAACGACGTGAAGTTGAAATATTATTGGCTCGGATAGGTTTTTTTTTTTCTGATACATTACAGAGCGGAAAAACGTTGCGGTGGAAGAACTTTTGTCTTCGGAAAGCGGTGGCGGTAAGCTCGATGGATATATGTTTTTATGTATACATATATATATATATATATATATATGCATACATATGTATATATGGATGAAGATAAAGATAGACATAAAATTGATAGTATTTTTAACACGCCTACAATATCGCTCTTCGTATTTTCAAAAAATATATTCTCGTGACGGTACTCGTGAGTGGTATAAGATTATTCCGAAGACAGAAAGAGGAAGAAAGAGGGAGAGAGAGAGAGAGAGAGGGAGAAATGACCTAGACACATCATTTGGCAGATGTCCAAGTTCATCTTGGAATCTGTAGTGGAATATAGTAGCAAGGTCGTGTTGTATGCGAAAGCGGATTACCCGTCTTCGGTCGCGAATACGACCGCATTGCGCCAATTACATTGGCCGGTTAACGATGTTGTCTTGCTTCGTTCTTTCTGTCATTTTTTTCTTCTTTTTTTTTTTCTTCAATTCTCTACGTTCTTCTTTCTCTTCCTTTCTCCGTCTCCAGGAGCGCAGAATATTCAAACTAGGCCTGGCGGAAGATAGTAATTTACATTACAAAAGCTCGATTACTTAATAACTCATCGCGAATAATAACCTTAATCGAGCCAACTGGATCTATGTAATTACGAGAAATATCTATAGACTTATAACGATCGGATACGTATACAGAGTTGCCAATATGGACGGATTGTGTCACCAAATGTAATTGAAAGTATCAAAAGGCAAGAAATAATTTTTAAATTTCTAAATCAAAATTCTTAATACGAAATTTCTACCCAACAATCCAATGATCTGTGAGATTAAAAAATCTGCGCACACTTTCCCTCTGTCTAATATGAGAACACATAAAAAAACCGCAATGTGGCCTGCGATAATCTTAGGATTATTGAAAGAAAGAAAAAAAAAAAAAAAAAAAAAACGAAACATAAAAGAGCAATACACGATGTCATGATCGGTGATGCTATACGGGCTAATAGTGAAAATGTCATTTTACAGGTGAGCGGGTTACGGTTTGAGACACAGCTACGTACGCTGAACCAATTTCCGGACACGCTACTCGGCGATCCGGCAAGGCGGATTCGATACTTCGATCCGCTGCGCAACGAATATTTCTTCGATAGGAATCGGCCATCCTTCGATGCGATACTTTACTATTATCAGAGCGGTGGCCGGCTCCGTCGTCCCGTCAACGTACCGCTTGATGTCTTCTCTGAGGAGATCAAGTTTTACGAGTTGGGGGAGCTGGCCACCAATAAGTTCAGGTAAACGGTCTTTACCTGATTAACGGGTTTTTGATTTTCACCTTCCCGTAACTCCGTTGTTCTTCCTTCGTTCGCCTGTCGTCCTTATATCTTTCTATCTCTCTCTCTCTCTTTTTATTTGCCATTTTAAATCGTCCAAAATTGGCCGAACGCATCGAATTTTTGTCCGATTCATATAGATATATATATGTGTATATATTTTTTGCTCATAACTGCGTGCGTCGTGCGCTCTCGATGTTGGTAATCGTAGATTGTTCTTTTTTTTTTGTTCTTCGCCAGAGATGATTGGTAAACAGTAAAGAGGTGTAAAAAAAAAAGAACAAAACAGAAAAAAAAAAGGTTTTTCGTGTGTTATTCGGATGAATTTAGGGAGGACGAGGGATTTATCAAGGAGGAAGAGAAACCGCTGCCGTCGCATGAGATGCAGAGAAAAGTATGGCTGCTCTTCGAGTATCCGGAGAGCTCGCAGGGGGCGAGAGTCGTCGCAATCATCTCCGTATTCGTGATCCTGCTCTCGATCGTAATATTCTGCCTCGAGACTCTCCCCGAGTTCAAGCATTACAAAGTATTCAACACGACGACGAACGGCACGAAGATAGAAGAGGATGAAGTGCCGGACATAACCGACCCGTTCTTCCTAATAGAGACTATTTGTATCATCTGGTTCACGTTCGAGTTATCGGTGCGCTTCCTCGCCTGCCCAAATAAGCTTAATTTCTTCCGTGACCTCATGAACTTCATCGACATCATCGCGATCATTCCGTACTTCATAACATTAGGCACGGTGATTGCCGGAAAGGAGAATCAGCTTGATCTGCCAAAGGCACCTGTGAGCCCGCAGGACAAGAGCACCAATCAGGCAATGTCCCTGGCAATATTGAGGGTCATCAGACTGGTCAGGGTGTTCCGAATATTTAAGTTGTCGAGGCACAGTAAAGGCCTTCAGATACTCGGACGAACGTTAAAGGCCTCCATGAGGGAGCTCGGCCTGCTCATCTTTTTCCTCTTCATCGGTGAGTCTCTTGCGATTCTTCTTCTCATGATTTTGTCTCTGCCCGGTTTATGTGCGTACTGTGAAAAAAAAAAAAAAAAAAAAAAAAAAAATGCCACGTCTCTTGGCCGAGTGTTGTTCGCTATCCCTCTGTGTCGATGTAACTGAGACGCGGGAGCTATAGCAACACCAGCGTCGACTGTTCCCGCGATAGTAATCGTCAAGGAATCTACGACGGAAATATCCCATTCGGAATATCATATTGAAAAATATCCCAAAAAAAAAAGAACACGTTACTGGAGGGTTTTCAGTAGCACGCACGAGCAATGATAACAAAACTAAAGGCTTCCTTACTTCAAAGATTTATTCTTCTGAATTTAATAATTCGTTAACTTAATGTTCACATGATTAATGATAATTTCTTTGACCCGCCAACGATCATTGATACTTTTAATTCTCTAACGATCATTTACAATGAAAGATTGCGCGCGATATCACGTAAGTACAAGACTTCCATTTCCGTTTCCTCTTATTAGGGCACTCGCCTGCCACATCCCGAGCAGAAATTCATTCAGGCTGCCTGATGATTCATCAGTGCCTGATCAGGTATCAATAAGGGGTGCCTGATCCGGCGTGCCTTATTAATGCCAGATAAGGGCCTGATCAGGTATCAATAAGGGGTGCCTGATCCGGCGTGCCTTATTAATGCCAGATAAGGGCCTGATTAGGTACCAATAAGGCGTGCCTGATCCGGCGTGCCTAATTTGTGTCAGATAAGGGCCTGAGCAGGTATGAATAAGGCGTGCCTGATCAGGCGTGCCTTATTTATGTCAAATATGGACCTGATCAGGTATTAAGAAGACACGCCTGATCTGGTGTGCCTTATTTGTGTCAGATAAGGGCCTGAGCAGGTATGAATAAGATGTGCCTGATCCGGCGTGCCTTATTTATGTCAAATATGGACCTGATCAGGTATTAAAAAGGCACGCCTGATCTGGCGTGCCTTATTTGTGTCAGATAAGGGCCTGAGCAGGTATGAATAAGGCGTGTCTGATCCGGCGTGCCTTATTTATGTCAAATATGGACCTTATCAGGTATTAAGAAGGCGTGCCTAATCTGGCGTGCCTTATTTGTGTCAGATAAGGGCCTGAAAAGGTATGAATAAGGCGTGCTTGATCCGGCGTGCCTTATTTATGTCAAATATGGACCTGATCAGGTATTAAGAAGGCGTGCCTGATCTGGCGTGCCTTATTTGTGTCAGATAAGGGCCTGATCACGTATCGATAAGGCATGCCTGATCCGTAGTGCCTTATTTATGTCAAAAATTACTGTGTATTATTGTGTTTACGCAGTCACGTTGTTCTATCCAGCCCGTTGAGACAGCGACTTTTCATCAGAACTCATATACTAATGTCATTTAAATACAAGAAAATAATAAGGAACTAATAGCGTAGTGGTAACGTGTCAGTCGTTAGGTAGGTCGTTAGATAGGTCTCAGGTAAAATCTTAGGTAGGCTCAAAATTAATTTCGACGGAAAAACGTCCGGACTATGAAGCCGGAAACACTCGTAAAAAAAAATAACCTCCAAATTTTTAATTTTTTTTTAAAATGATTATTTAAGAATCGAAAGTGCTGAATTCGTCGATTGGAGGGTAGTGGGATCAAATCCCGGTCAATGACTTTTTTTTTTTTTTAATTTACAGGGTTTTCAAAAATAATGGAATGTAACAGCTTCAAATTCATTCATCGATCATTCCTAATTGCTAATTTAAAAATAATTATATCTATAGCCGGACGAAATTTCTACTCGGGCTTTATCAGGTCCAGATAAGGCGTTTTATCAGGGCCGGATGAAGCGCCTGATCAGGGCCGAACGAGGCGCCTGATCAGGGCCAGATTTACCAATGCGTTACACCCCTGATCAGGGCCGGAGTTATTTAGCCTGATCCGGGCCGGATTTGGTATTGTGGCAACCTGATCAGGGCCGGATTTCTCCCTGATTAAATTTCTGCTCGGGCAATACATAGGCATAGTAGATTGCTCTGGACATCCAAAAGTTAACCTTACAGCGGCAGCGAATGACTAACGTCACCGCAGTATGCGAATGAATACAACGGAGTTCGACCAAAAAAAAAAAAAAAAAATATTCCTTTATCGGAATATTTTTGCTTCGGGATATTTTTAATAGAGATATTTTCCAGTAAGATATTCTGGATAAGATATCCTGTCGGGTAGACACCTCTGAGGTTTCCATATCCGTGTGAGCAATAGCGCGTAATGTATAGTTGTACATCCGGTAGGACGCCATGACAGTTCCTCACCGGTGCCAGCAGTTCACGTCATAGTCCGAGTATTGCTGTTTCGTGGGAATTTCGACGAACACGTGAATGACTAAAGAGTCATTATACGTATGCGTCAGGAAAATAGTGAACGACACACTCGTCGAGAAAAAAAAATTTATGATTATGGAAAAGTGACAACAATGAATTTTGCAACATCTATTTTTCGTAGCACAAGCAATAATTCACGTACTCGAACGATAAAAAAAGGTCGATTTAACATTACCAAATAGTTGCAGACAGCATAAGACATTGTTGTCCCTTTATTTGACCTGCATTTAAAAAAAAAACACACGTTCTCTTTGGCACTCCTAAAAGTCCAATTATCGCTGATAAATCCTCCACCGTGAGGCTCGCAGTGAAACGTAGTTGAAGCATCAGTGAGCAAAACGGAAATCGCAAAAGTAACGCCGATGGACTCATTGCGTGATCGCCGTTACTGCATTCGAAAACTGAGTTTTCAGATTTTAGAATCTAAATTATTGTTTTTTTTTATAATGTCCATTTTTGAGAAAATTTATTGTATCGCTATACTAAAATCGTTAACACTACCAGGAACTTCGTTGAACCTTCTAATCTGGTTTGGAGTTTTTGTCAGTCCAGCCTGTTCATGATTTTGCCGCAGGTGCACATTTTTCTCTTTTGCTTCGTCATCATTTATCAAATGTTTCATTGAAAAATTGCAAAGTCTACAGAAAAACTTAAAAATCTTGAAAATCGATCCCCCATCATGTTCCATTTGCGATCTTCGGGGAAAAATGCCCTTGCCACGTTGGAGGATCAAATCTTCATGCACGTGGGTCACGCGTTGAGCGCCGATAGTGCGATGCTTAATATTTCACTATTTCACTCGTGCGGGCTCGCATTTTGTCACTGTAAACTCGAAATTTCTCGTTTATCGAATTTTTTTCAAAAAATTACCAAAGTATACGCGAAAGTATTTCAAGATATATTTTATTTATACGATGTCATATAGCGAACAAACGAAAAGAAAAAATTTCTCTTGTCTTTTGTCAGCGAATACACAATTTTCATGAATTTCCATCGGAAAACCGGGAGGTCTTTACAACCGAGAGGAATTTTAACGTTTTGAATGAACTTTAAGCTCATTTTTTCAGATTTCGCGTTCATATAATACTCTGACATGTTTCACGAATAAACTTTCGACCTCGGAAAGCTCTCGGAATACAGCATGCAAGCCACTCGCTTCGCCTGACCCCCGTGCCTGAAGTCTCGGAATAAGTATGATTTTTCCCTTAAAAAAAAAAAAAAAAAAAAATGAAAAATGAAAAAGAAAAATAGAAGAACGAGCAGTGGGTGACGATTCAACTAACGACTATAGTTGTATTTGGTAGAAGACGACATTGACGGCTGGAATTATGGCCGATCGGTGATGATTTTCCGAGTGTTATCGAGGAAGGATGATGCAAAAACAAAAGAAAATATATATAGACGCGAAAAGAAAAGAAAAAAAAAAAAAAAAAAAAGTGAAAAACGAAAAGAGTAAAAGAAAAATGAAGACGAAAGGGCGTCCGTTGGTGACAAAGATAGTAGTAGCGAGGTCGTGTTTCAGGCGTAATCCTGTTCAGCTCGGTGGTGTACTTCGCGGAGGCCGGATCACAGGAGAGCTTCTTCAAGTCCATACCGGACGCGTTCTGGTGGGCGGTGGTCACAATGACGACCGTTGGCTACGGGGACATGAGGTACAGGACAAACATACGTACTTGTCTGAACGGGGTTTTTTTTTTCGTTGTATTGCAGGTGTGGTGCTATTCTCATCGGCGGTTTACTTCGCGGAGGCCGGCTCCGAGAATTCGTTCTTCAAGTCCATTCCGGACGCGTTCTGGTGGGCCGTTGTCACGATGACGACCGTGGGCTATGGTGACATGACGTATGATGTACTCACTTTCATTAACATTTTAGTTAATGCCACAGTATGCTCCTATTGAGTTGTTCGTTTGTATGGTTCACTAAATGGTTGGTTGGATTAACTACTCTCTTATCTACTCGCATCACGACCTTCAGATTCAGACTTTTCAAATTTTTTGATTTCCTTTCGTTTTTTTTTAAATTCTTTTCTCTCTCTCTCTCTCTCTCTCTCTTCACTTTTTCCTCATTGCCACGTCTTTATACGTCGCAATTTGCGATCCAACGATCTCTTTTTACACGATCAAATCGAGCTTTGAATTTCGTGTTACTTTGGATTGTTTTTTTTGTTTTATTATTATTATTATTATTATTATTATTATCGCTTTTGTATCATCATTTCGTCAATCTCACATTGGATCGTCACGGTGTTCAAGTCGACATTTTTTTCGTGTACATCAAAAGCTCGAACGCTAGAAATTTCACTGGCCAATCGTCGTAGAACACTCGTGTACAACTTTGACATGATTTTTTTTTATCACGCGCGCCGATACCACCACGATAGTTCTCCTATCGAGCTATGTCACTTTGAATTATCTTTTTTTTTTTCTCGTTTGAATCTATCTCTCTCACACAATCAAAGAGAAGTAAAAAATTTATATTTCTCCCTTCCTCTGTATTATTATTATTATTATTTTTATTTATTATTTTTTTTATTTTTGTTATTATTTTTCATTCCATAGATGACCCTTGCGTTCATTTGCCATGCGAGCATTATTGCGCGTCGGGCATCCCTTTGAAGTGCATCGTTTCGTGATGAATCTCTCTCTCTCTCTCTCTCTCTCTCTCTCTCTCTCTCTCTCTCTCTCTCTCTCTCTCTCTATCTCTCTCTCTCTCTTTCTCTCTCTTTCTCCATTTTTTTTTCTCTTTTTCATCAAAATTATCAAATATCTCATTATATTGATATTTGATTACTCGAACATGAATATATTCCACGGTTGTCACGAGACAGTATTTGTATAAATATTTTTTTAAACCTAAAAACTCTTGAAGTCTATCCGAATTGGTAATAAAATCGATGCAATTGTTGTTAAAAATTTGTTTTTTTTTTTTTTTTCAAATTACAATCGTTTCGTTCCAGCAAACGGAAAATTGTCCGTGTGTGAACGAAAAAATTTCCATGTACACAACGAACAGCCAAAATTGTTAACGTTACTTATCCTAGATTCAAGATTTTTCGGGAAAACGAAGCGGTTCACTTTTAACTAGCTGCCCGACCAACAAACCAAAAAAAAAAAAAAAAAAAAAAAAAAGGAACGAAAAAAAAATCATTTGCGTTTCATACGGGGAAAATTCTTTGTTCCTCGCGTTTGCTACGAAAAGTGGCTTTGAAAGAAGAAAAAAAAAAAAATGATTTTTACCTTTGAATTTCCGAGCTTGCCTTTCGCGCCTCAGCTCTTTCAATGAGATACGCTTGAAAGAAAAATTTTGAAATTAAAAAAAAAAAAAAAAACGAAATTTCGAGAGTAAATCAAACAAAACGTCATTGAGCCAAGCTCCACGAGGACGAGATTCGTCTTTACGGCGCATCTAGACGAGTACTCGTAAATACCATGTGTGGTAAATTCGAGCGAATGTACACGTCCAACGTCATTGTTACGACGACATTGAAACCTCGTGTGACGAACGACATGTCGAAGATTAAAGTAATGAGAAAAAAGTTTCCATATGACCGACAAGTTTTTGCGAAATTACATTCGTGATTTTTCGTTTTTGAAGCAAAATTTTGCAATTCGCGTTCGTATTCTCCGTTTCGCCACACGACTTTTCGGACCTCGAATTCTCGAGCTATGTCGGAAGGAAAGAAAAAAAAAAAAAAAAGAAAATGAAATATCAACCGTAAGAAAAAAAAAAAAATGATACGAAAATACCGTAAACTGACCAATGAATAAACACTCGAGGAATATGACGATTATGACTTTTTTATAATTCGTTGATTTATGAGTAATTTTCCTTGGGTGATGTTTTTTTTTTTCTCGGATTATTTAAAACTCGTTGAAAGAAAATAAAATTTGAGCACGAACGAAGTTGTTGCTGCATTCGTGACAAGAGTCGTTCAACATTTTTCGAAAAATTTAAAATTTCATCGAGTCCAATCCACTCATGTATCGATTATCATCAAATTGCGCTTAACCAGCATCCCGATAATCTAGCGTGGAAAATTTCCTCTCGACGGATCCATAGCTGAGCAAAATCATATAGTGACGAATTATGAATAAATAATTACTCGAAGTAATTTCAATTTATTAAAAAAAAAAAGCCAATTACTTGGAGTAATTGTAATGAAAACGGTAATTACTCGAGCAATCCTTGCTGTTCCGAGTCTCGATCGATCTTAGTTCAGCAAAGTTGGACCAAAAACAAAGAAAAAACAAAAAAAAAAAGAGAAAGGATTCCCAACCCAGTCCACCTTTCGTGAAAATTTTGAAAAATTCGCATTACAAAAAAGAAACATTCATTTTTAGTTTTTTTTTTTTTGCAACTTTTGAGCCCTTGAAATTCTTTTTTCAAAAATCTAATTCGCACTCGTTCGAAAAAAAGAAGCACATTTTTGCGTTGAAAATCCACTGTTCAAAGTGAAATTCTTCGTCAATAGATGTTCCAGACAATTTGGGAAACTTCATTAAAATTTTAGAAATTTAGATTTTAGAAATTTTAGAAACCTGTACGAATCATCATTGAGAACTTATGATCGTATCAAGCTGAACGAAAAAGCAATGAAAACAAAAATTTACAATTTCCCACGAAACAAAAAATTATGCCCACGTGTAAAAAAAATGATAGTAATTCACAAATCTTAGGTAAAATCCAGCAAAAAAAAATCGTATAAACATAGAAAAATATTTTTCATACTTCCCAAATAAACGTGAGATACATGTGATCAAAATATTTTCAAATTTCATTATTTATACAAAAATTTCATTATTTATACAAAAATTCAAATGTCATTATTCATACAAAAATTTTTTTTTCATTATTTATACAAAAAAAAAATACTTAAATATGAGAAATATGTCAACGATGTATAAAATTTTGCATAAATATTTTTTCTCCCCGGTCGCAATTTTATCATCGGAGTCGATAATTCATAATGGAATCTCAATGAATATCGTGATCATTGATTCGTCGATTCAAAACGATTTTATACGATATTCAAGATGACTTATCACATTTTTTTAAGGGTCTTCCTACTGCAATCAGCGTCCAAAAAGACTAATTTTTGGGAATTTATTTCGGCGAAACTGTAAATGCAATATTAGTAATTTTTTTGAATGTTTTTATGTTTGTCTCAAGGAGTTTGTGTGAAAGTTTTCATCAAAAAATATAAAAATTTTCACGCCTTATTCTTCTTCGCGCCGGCTGGTGTTTCCCCAGCACGATCGGTCGGTGAACATGATTCTGCAAATATAGTTTATCCGAGACCAAAAAGAAAAATATCTTCATTGATTATATGGTATTAGCTATGGCGTGACGAAGCTTTTTTTTCTTTTTTCATCTCAGGTTAAGAGGAAAAAATCCCCGAAGTTTTTCGCAAAATTCTCAGAGAAATAACGCCTATTATTATTAATATATATTGCACAAAAAACGTAATGACAAAATAGTCGTCCGTTACGCGTAAACTTGTATTCCTCCGAACATGTGAAATTTTAAGTCGATTCGTCAATTCACAGCCTGAGATATCGTGTTACACTGTTTTGAAAAACATCAATCGACGCGAAGAAGTATAACTTGTGAAAATTTCAATATTTTTTTATGAAAATTTTTACGCACACTCCTTAAGATTCACATAAAAAACATGTAAAAAAAATGAATAATATTGTAGTTGTAGTTTATCCGAAAAAAAAAAATCCGAAAAATTAGCCTGTTTGGACGCTGGTTACAGTAAGACAACCCCTTAAGAAAATCTTGCCTCGACTGCCGGATAAAGTCCATCGCAGGCGATACCAAGAATTTTTATCTCGCCATTAAAATTATTGCTTATTCAGAGGGAGGGAAAAAAAAAATTATAATAATACCGTTCATACCTTGAGCAGTGTTTATCCTTATTGGACAGTTTATCCCGAATGAAATATCAGAGCAAACCCCCGGGGCAATGAATACATTTTGTCCGGACGTTGCGGACTCTCATGCGTGATTGATCGAAACAAAAAAAAAAAAAACAAAAAAAAAACGTACGAAGAGCGTGCAAGAGGTTTTTGTTTTGTAAACGAAATAATTTTCGTGTCGTCTCGTTCTAACAAAGAATTTTTCCGCGGTACCGCTTCATAGAGTGTGCCAAGAGTGGTACACACGCGC
Source organism: Rhorus exstirpatorius (assembly GCA_963564615.1). Lineage (NCBI taxonomy): Eukaryota > Metazoa > Arthropoda > Insecta > Hymenoptera > Ichneumonidae > Rhorus > Rhorus exstirpatorius. The sequence goes on from OY751317.1 coordinate 32,005,499, forward strand.
AGTCTCGCCACTTTAATGCATGCGCCTCAAGCTCGAATATACCCGGAATGCTGGAGAGAGAGGGCATGCTATATTTGAATATTATCACTGTTTTCATGTTACACACGAATTATATAACGAGTTATACCGAAGAGCGGGAAATAACCAACAAACAAACAAACAAACAAACAAATTAAAGCGTCGTTGAAGAGAGAAGACAAAGAAAGAAAAGAAAAATGAGATTGAAGTTTGAAAATAAAAAAAAAACCGAAAATACAAAAAGAGAGAGCTCGCTGATGGTCATGAGACCGAGGTGGCTTCGAGTTCATGATCGACCAACATCCACAAGGAATGCAACCACGTTTTTTTTTTTTTATCATTCACTACTATCACTCATCACTATACTACTCTGAATCGCTATCTTCACACGAATTACGATATTTCATGCATTTTTTTTACGCCTGAAATTGCAAATGAAAAAAAAAAAAAAATTTTTACACAATGCCGAAAGCGTAGATGAATGATATATTGAGTGTAGAAAAAAAAAAAAAAAAACAACGAACGTCATGTTTAGCATCAAAACCGCTGCCAGAACGTTTTATCGAGCAAAAGAAGAAAAATAAAAATCATAAAGTGTGAAGAACACGTTTCGTTTGAGTCGCACGTATGATTAGCGCAGATATATATATATATATATATATATATATATATATATATATATATATATATATTCGCACTTGACGTGATTTTTTCGTGACGAAGTTGGAGGCAGCTCCATTTTATCGATCTTCTTTCTTTTTTTCCCTTCTCTCTCCGTTTCGCGAAAATTCACGAAAAGCGGAAAATGATGACGATTAGGATTGAACAAATAAAAAAATAAAAAAACAAAAAAAAAAAAAGCATTGACGCAATGGTATAACGACGAATTCATTCGCATAGAATATTCATCGATTATGGGCATGGATTAGAGTTGGGACTGCCTCCAATCCGAATGGGGATGTGCATACGATATCCCGCTGGATCATCACGATAAATCGACGGGGACAGAGCCTTCTTTCTTTTTTCATTATTTTTGCGAGTCTCGCAGTCGCAGCGGCAGAGCAGCAGCATAATGTCGATAGAAATTATAATAGTAACCACTAGAAAATTAGAAATGCTCACGAATTAGCGAGAAAAAAGTATATATATATACCATATGTTACATGCAGCAAGTCACTAGTATTTTTTAAATGTATAACAATTCGCAGTTGGGCCTCCCGCAAGTAGAGCGACACTTCTCGACACGGCACACAAAATAGACACCACACCTCGCACAAAAATAAGAGAATTTTTTTTTGTTTTTTTTTTTTTGTTTTTCAAAGAAAAAAAAGAAAGAACAAACAAAACAAACGACAAAAAAAAAAACAGTCTCGACCGTTCGTCTCTGAACCTTTTGGGTTTTTTTTTTTTTTACGACCTGTTTCAGGCCCGTGGGAGTCTGGGGAAAGATCGTTGGTTCGCTATGCGCGATTGCCGGTGTCCTGACGATCGCCCTTCCCGTACCGGTCATCGTTTCGAACTTCAATTACTTCTATCATCGTGAGACTGATCAGGAAGAGATGCAGTCACAGAACTTCAATCACGTGACCAGCTGTCCTTATCTACCTGGCACCATAGGTGAGTTTTCTTTTTCTAACTCATATAGGGCAAAAAAATCCAGAGTTATAAATCAAGTGGATCGCGACGAATTATTTTGAGAAGCATTTATGGAATAAACTAAAGATTCGAATCAAAGAAATATACAAGCAAGTCCATTGGTTTTCAACATTCGTAGACTCTCAATTTTTTTTCGTTGGGAATTTCAATTTTTTTTTTTTTTTTTTTCATTTTTCGTTGCCACATTATTGCTCTTTGTTTATTGAAAAATGCCTCTTGCACATCCCTCAAATACTCTCGTATTCAATTTGTAATATTTCTGAACGAAGTTCTTCCTAATTCCCATGAATATAACAATTTTTCAATTGTCTTATAATTATCATTTATTTGCGCTTATATTTATTTCATTTTTAATTTCAACATTAATGCCCTTCGTTCGGTGAAAAAAAAAAATACCTTTCTCTTTTACACTCAATAAAATGTCACGTATTGATCTGCGCGTCATTGTTACGAAAATATAATCACTTCGGACATTTTCTCTCTGAATACGCAATTACGCGAAGCTCTTCCTTCGTGAGCGAGCGAGGGCAAACACGCGCGATTAAAGCTGTATTTATAAGAAGTCGTGCGAATCCACCGAGTATTTCGAGCCAAGACCGAGAGAATCGAGACACCGAAGAAATGTCATTTCGTCTATAAGGTCATCGATTCGACAAATTTTCTGCTATACCCCTTCGTCGTATACTCTCGTTGGCCCGAGAAACCCTAACGAGTGATTAATGCTAATATAGTCCTCGGAGCAGCTATTTATATATATAAAGTCACGTAACTCCGTTATCATTTCGTCATAATCGCCGAGGGGGAAAAAGCAGAACACTCGAGCGTGTTTTATCGCGACACGCGAATCGATTCGACCTATCGTGTATGTATGACGCGCGTACGAGAAGATTTTCGAGATTTCCCCCGAGAGGGGCAAAGAGGGGGAGCGTGAAAGAACTTGAAGAAACTTACGAATCGATTAAAACACGAATTCGGTAGGGAGGAAATTTTTTGTTGTTGTTTTTTTCAATTGATTAAAAGTAAGAACTCTTCAATTCGCCCCCTCTATGAGCGGGGATGCATTTTTTAACTTTGGCTTTCTCAGACGAAGAGCTTCGTGAAGGAGATCAAATATAATACGAGAGGAAGTTTCTCATTTGTCCAATTTTCCCACTGGTTTACGAACCATACACGCAACAATTTTCGAAAAAATAAAAATTTTCATAACTATAACAATCCAAAGTCCTTCACTTTCCTTCGGACAAATAAAATAAAAGCTATCAAAATATATTCAAAATACATATTATTTATATTAAATATAAAAAATTGATGCTTCTGAGGAAAAAATGTATATATTTTCGCGTATATTATATTTTTCATGTGGGAGTGGTTGTTCCTGAGCCCATTTTTATTGCCAATGCCAGCTCGACAGTTGTAAACTCAAGATGGTTGGAATTTGCGCAGAATGGAAATATAAAAATTCAAAAAATATTGAAAAAATACGTACCGGAATGCTTCGATTCTCGCCATTCAATGACAACCACCCTTCAATCATAGTCCATGTTAAATAAAAGAACCATGTAGCCCCATATCGGACATTTTTTTTTCTTTTTCGAAAAATTTCGTCAAATCTGAACCCCTCGGTCGATTCTCGCAAAATTCAGTAGCAAACATCGTTGTCACTTGACCGATTTTTGCAAAAGAAATTGAGCCCGACATCGAAAAATTCGCGGAATTTAGAGTACTCAGCGACATCGAAAAAAAAAAAATAAAAAATCGAAAGTGTTACAAATTTTGTTTGAATGACGTTGCTCAAGGGGTTTTCGCGATATAACCGTTTGAATTTTGCAAAGTCCAGCATTTTTCTTTTTCGACATAACATTTATCGTCTACTTTGGAAAATCTTAAGAACTCTTTTTCATCGATTTCCTTGGTAAAAATAAAACTTTTTCTCCATGAGGAAAGAAAAATCGTTTAAAAATACATTTTTCGTTTCGCGATTGAGCCATAGAGTTTCGCAATCATAATCGTCGATGAAGATAATGCAATCTTCTACGGTAGCAATTTTGCTTTTGAAAAAAGTTCATTGGTATCCCCTGAGTGTAAATTAGAAGTTATTGGAACGCGGGGTGGTCAAGCTTCAGCCGCCATCTTGGAAAACACGTTTTATCAAATATCTCGTAAACCGTGCATCGTACGACAAAAATAAAAAATACTCTTTTTGTAGACAATAAAAGTTTCTACAATTTTTATTTGAAACTTTTTCCTGTATAGTACATGGCTTTTGATTTATAGGGCAGGAAACTTTTCCAAACATCAACAGTTTTTACTGTTATATCAACCGTTAACTATATATTTAGTAACAACCATGTTTGGAAAAGTTTGCCGCGCTATAAATTAAGAACCCTGCACTATGCAGGAAAAAGTTTTGCAAACATGTTGTACAGAATGTCGTTATCTACAAAAAAGGTTTTCACTATTTTTGTCGTACGATGCACGTTCAAGAGATATTTGATAAAACGTGTTTTTCAAGATAGAGTCTGTAGCTCAACCCCCCCCCCCCCCCCCCCGCCCGCCCGTTGCCCGCACAGTTGAATTTACACTCAGCAGGGGACACCCCTGAACCTTTTCTAACAGCAAAATCAATTCTGCAGAAAACTTCAGAAAAAATGGCTAGAATGACTGCTGGACATATGAAGGAGCTTTGTCGTTCACCGTAAATCCTTTTTACTTACGAAGCCACATATGAGCCAAGGCCCTAAATTGATTCGTCACCTCGCGTATGTCATCTTATATCGCCTTACACACGCGTATTACCCGTTATATATACAGTTGACCTGTCTTAAATCTCGTCGCGTCACGTCGTGAAGACATCTTCCTCGCAGTCCTCGCTAATCAATGGATTTACACGTATCAACGAGCATTGTCGTTTTATTCGAATCATCGGGCTTTCAGTAAAAGTTCTTCGAAAATACTTTAGCGTTTTTTGTTTTTTTTTTTTTACTTTCATTTATGCCTGGTAGTCAATGTTTAGCGAAGGAAAAGTGTTTTTTTTTTTTTTATGAAAGGCCACAAATGAATTGCACATTTTCAATCCTCCTAGTTTCCATCTGCTCTCCCATACGATTATATACGGCCATACGGTCTTTGACAATTTTTCGTGTTTCTAAAAATTTCTATTTGCAATTTCGAGCCCTTAAGCTATATGAGTAACTTGGCATGTGATCCGAAAGCAGAGAAATTTTTGTCCAACAAGGATTCCATTCAAGTAAAAAAAAAAAAAAAAAAAAATACAAAGAAGCATATCTCGTTGCACGAGCGAGAAATAAAAGTCATAATTTTATAAATACTGATGTGCATCCGTCATCAGGTCAACACATGAAGAAGAGTTCGCTATCGGAGTCGTCGTCAGACATAGTTGAGCTTGGGGAGGGTATACTGATGACCCAACAGGAGGGCCCGAAAAAGCCCAACTGCAATCCTCGTCACAACAACAACATCAATCCAGCCAGCGTGAGCATTGAGACTGACGTCTGACTACTAGGTGAGCACTTTGCTCACGAAACATTTTTTTTTACCCTCTACCTCTCTCGTCAATCGAGATAACTAGGACTTTCGTTGCCCAAGTACTTCCTTTTTATTGCATAATACATGCTCGTATGATGAAAATTCCGATTTAGCGTATAAGACTCACGCCCAATATATCGTATCTTTCGATGATCATTGAGGATCATATAAATTTCATAAATGAACGAATACCAACGAAATATATGCGCACTTATATGTCGAATCTGAAAATTACTATATCTATATATATATAATATATATATATATAATATATAATATATATAATATATAATATATATAATATATATATATATATATATATATATATATATATATATATATATATATAATATATAATATATATATATATATATAATATATAATATATATAATATAGCGATATATAAAAATATATCGCACTTATATGTCGAATCTGAAAATTACTAGTTCCACGGACAAGAGATGTGATGCGATACGATCTTGTACGTGATTATAAAATTTCATTCTTCAAAGACTCTCCATCATGAATTGCTCGTTAATGAAGCGCCAAGATTTCGCGAGTCCATTCCATTTGTTGAAAAAAAATTATTTCGAAAGAGTACTTGCGCTTTAAAGAAGTGGTGAAAAGTGCTTGGGCTAAGAATACTCGGCCCTTGTACGGAGATAAATTATTGGCTAACCAATGGACCCGGGATACCCGAAGGGTATCCCGAAGCAAATTTATCCCAGCAAGGGTATCCCAGAGAGAAAAATTAACCATTCTCGTGTAATCATTATTTCGAATAATTGCCATTGAACACATTAGATGCCACGATTATTCTACATCGCACTCGAAATTATTATTGGAATAATGTCGAAAAGAAAATTGTCTCGGCAAAATGATGATGATATAAATTTTTTTTTTTTTTTTAATCTTTACACTCGAACGGATCTACCGTAATTCATGAGGAGACTGTTCTACATACCGCACAGTCTCAAGCCAATACTTTCCTCCGATACAATTTTAAAATTTGACAATTCTTACAGTTTTCCCCCCAAACCCATTGGATCTCATCCCTAGTCGTTCCACAGTAGATTCCCCGGTATTATTCTCGATGGTTCTCCTCGTATCTTCTATCTCTTTTTTTTTTTCGAAACTGAGGAAAGAAAGAAAAAGATACGAGGAATCATGAGACAAAAAAACAACGAGGAATCATGAAACAAACAAAAAAACAACGAGAATGTCGTTTATCCGCTTCCCAGCTTTCAAGTTTTCGTTCTCTTTTCCTCCTTTGTGCCGCGTTATTTCACGAAATCATGAATTTCGTATTTGAAAAATTGCAGTAAAGGAGACGGTGGCAGCGTGTCGACCACTGCTGGGCATAATGTTGAAGAGCATCAGCGGCTCCCTGCGTTATCACGTTGCGTAGGACTACTGCTCCGCAATTTTTGAATGCTCCAACATGAACAAAAAAAAAAGACGAAAAACGAAAAACAAAAAAAATTAAAAAAAATAAAAAAAAAAAAATTCAAAACACACGAGAAAAAGCGAGAATAGAGAGAAGGATTGTCCGTGAAAATTTGACCAACGGAACGGGGGAGTAATCGCGTGATTATTACTTTTTTTGAGATAATGGGCGCGAAGACGAGGGACGATGAGGGAAAATGAGAAGGTTAGAAAGAAAAATCCCGTGTCTGTCCGTTTGCGTATGCGAGGGCTAGGCAATCGTGTCTCGTTGTGTAAGGCAAGACGCAAAGTTACAAAAAAAAAAAAAACAAATATACATATATATATATATATAAATATATATAAATGTATATAAATGAAAAAAAAAAAAAAAAAAAAAAAAAAACGAGATCGGGACAAGCAAAGAGCTTCGCGTACCAACAGTGTCTCGTTTTTTTTTTTTTTTTCCTCTTTTGGTACAGCGCACCCCGGACATATAGGGATCTACGAGTATATAAACACGACACTATATATACATATATATATACATATATGTATATAAATGAACATATATACATATATGTATATATAAATATTATTTTAAAAAATGCCGCTACTCGCGCCCCACACCACCGACTCCAGTGTTCAAATCGAATCTTCGTAGCGCCGTTCTCCCGTCGACGAAACAGTGAGATTGAGAGCGTGCTGCGTATGCGCGCGCCCGTCTGTGTGTGTGTGTGTGTGTGTGTGTGTGTGTGTGTGTGTGCGTGTGTGTGTGTATGTGTCTAAGAAAGAGAAAGTAAGTTGTACGTATATATGAAAATATATATATATGCACGTGTGAACAAAGTTTAAAAAAAAAACCAAAGTACCGGAAGGTACGAAAATGTGCACTGTGCGGGAGAAAAGGGTGAGAGAGAGAGAGAGAGAGAGAGATATAGAGGAAGATGGGCTCGAGAGAGGTAAAGGGAATACGGATTGAGAAGAAGAAAGAGGGAGCTCCGGCGTGCCGCGGGGATCATACCAGATAATACTATTTATTGTAACTAATGATAAATCGATTACGCACGGCATTTCGACGGCATTGGATTGAGGTATGAAAAAAAAAAAAAAAATATATATATATATATATATATATATTATATATATATGTATCGAATCATGAAAGCACGAGTAACGAAAACGGACGAACGAGCAAAACGTTAAAACGATGGAGCGATCGAAAAAGTTCGGAGTAAAAGAAACAGAGAGAAGCGGAAACATATGAACGAGCAAACGAGATAAGGTGAGAGGAGAATTTTTTTTAAAACGAGTCGTTTGTAACGCAGATTCATAGACGCAATTCGCGGGGCGTCTTAAATTTTGCAATTAAATTCGTACGTATGAAAATATATGCATATGCATATATATATATATATAAATATATATATGAGAATTTGAAACGAAAATGGCATACATATTTACGGTCGTGCGCGTACATTTGACGTGTATATAGGTAATAAATAATTCCGATGGGGGGGGGGGGGGGAGAGAAAATTTAAAAAAGTAAATTATCGCGGATTCAATACAGGTATGCGCACGTCCGGGAACAATGAGAGCCCCTTGCGGGATCGTGGATTACTGCTGAAGCTGAAATTGTAAACTACGTATTATTATTATTATTATTATTATTATTATTATTATTATTAATGTACAACGTGGATGAAGGATAAAGAAACGAAGAATCAAGATCCTTGTCCCGCGCGCGACTATCGACGATAATATGAGTAAAAGCAAAAAAGCTCATTCGGGCAATCGAGAAATAGCCGCAAACTCAAAACGTGCAACCCTAGCAGCTCAAGGGTCGTGAGGTTGCGGCCAAGGGATCAGGGCGGGCGGGAGGGGGGGGGGGGGGGGAGGAGGAAAAAGCCTTAGAAAAAAAAAGATTTCTTTCAATTTCATTCTTGCTCTTGTGAACATATTTGGTCGGTGCTTTCTTCCGTTTTTTTTTTTTTTTTTTTTTTTTTTTCAGTTTTCAAACAAATTTTATCGCGATTGTCGTAAAAATTCCTGGGTAACAAAGAACTGCCCGCATATTTGAAAAAAAAAAAAATGACTTTACCTTTTTCTTTAGATTGACCAGGCCATCGAGATCCCCGTGTATTATATGCCGAAAAAATATGGAAAAACGAAATGACTAGCTTGTGAAAAAAAAAAAAAAAAAAAAAAATGTATTCATTATCGCCCCAGTGTGCCGATGAAAATTTTCGTGAATGTTTTTTTTCCAAAAATAATTTGGTTTTTTTTTTTCACACCTTCCAGTGCGTCACTTTTGGATGGTGACGGAAACTTTTTGCCGTAAAAAAAGTCAATGTGGATTTTATTTTTCCCGTCTTTTTCACGTCAGGAGTAATTTTGAAATTATTCGAATGTATATTATGGTAAATAGTTTTTTTGCCAGCAACTTTCGTGACGAATATTATTATTTAGCTGACGAGCATATCGATGACCGGGACAATCCAAAATTCATTTTTTTTTTCAACCGCCCTAGTAAAATTTATTTCTTCTTTTTTTTTCGCGTCCTGAATCGATGAATTTTCTCAGTGAGGCGAGGAGAATTTTAATCGAAAAATCGCTGAAAAAAAAAGAAAGGAAAGATTCGATAAGTAAAAAGAGCATAGATAATACGGAAGCAGAAATAACGAGATGATAAAATTTAGTGTGGGGGGGGGGGGGGGAAGAAAAAGGGAAAAAGAAATTGATTCTCCGATCGTGGATGGAAGGAAGGACTTTGTTGCCCGTGTGATTCGTGCTCGTCAAGTCGCTCTAAATTTCTCAAAGTTCCTTAAAATCTCGACGATAATATCATGTTCAATTTCGCGTGGATATTTTTCTTTCGCGAGCCCTCAACGCTCCGAGTCGATTATGAGACCCTTTTTGAGACTTGTCACGCCTTGGCTGTTGGGGTAGAAAAAGAAAAAAAAAAAATGTTCGCACCGAAGTTGAACACACACACACACACACACACACGCACTCACACACACAAACGCAAACACACATACATGAAAATATTTACGATCAAATATTTTAGCTTTAACGACCTGGAGTGTGTAAATTTGGGGAGTCAAAAAAAAGTCTTACGTGTTCCATCGGCGTTCCGGGGATCGAGAGCAAAAAAAAGAGAGAGAGAGAGAGAGAGAGAAAGGCAATAACGAGTATCGATTTGAAATCGAACAAAAGAAGAAGAAAAATGCTCTCGAACTTGGGACATTCATCCACGCGACCCGGTGTCCCATCGCGCTCGCACATCTAAAAAAACAACATCAACAACAACAAAATACCAGGGTCACGATTTTTCACGAAACACCTTCGAATAAATCGCCGACAGGCAACTTTCCGGATTAATCACGAATTTCCAGGGAGAGGGTTGGAGAATAAAAGAAAAGAAAAAAAAACAAAGAAAACAAGAGAAAAAAAAGAACAACAAACACGTCACAGTGAGGGACATACCACTGTGCCGAACACCGGAGTTTCGAGAGAATTTTTTTTTTTTTTTTTACTACTACGAAACACACTCGTCATTCGTCCAAAACAATTTCCCGTGATATTTCAAGTATACATAAAACAAAAACGAACAAACGAACAAAACTAAGGTATATATACATATACTAATTATATATTTCGAACGAAAGAAAACATCTCGCGGTTTCTTATTTGCATAGAACAAAGGCTCGTAAGTTTTTGTTTTTGTTTTCGTTTTTTTTTTTTTTTCAAAGATCGATTAAAGCTGAAAAAAAAAGAAACACACAAAATAAAGTAATGATAACGTCCTCAGCTACTGAAACAGAAATTTTTTTCATGAGAAACAAAAAAAAACCGAACGGACACGAAGAAACGAAAAGAAAAGAAAAAAAAAAAGAAAATTCCGGGTTACGAGAGAACCCAATCGTCCATTCGTCGATGAATTTAAAAACAATATGAACGTAAAAAGCTAAAAAGAAACGAAAAGTTTTTTTTTCAGCATTGAAAAAGCTCAACGTGGTTCACGAGTGAAGTAAGAACTGACTTTGACAGAGATTCGTGTTCAAAGGACAAAAAATAAAACAAATGCTGAATAAAAGAGATAGAGATAGAGAAAGAGAGAGAGAGAGAGAGAGAGAGAGAGAGAAAGAGGGAGTATCATTGAAACATGACTTTCGAAGCAAGGGTTCACGAGGATGTTCGGAATTGATACGAGACGTGCAGCCAATCCTTCCTGCCGATTCCATAAGTACCAGCTTAGAATCTACTTTTACAGGAAAAAAAAAAAAAAAAAATTAGTAAGAGAAAAAAAAACGAAGAAAAAACACAAATAAAAAAACATAAATTTTAATTAATAGAGAAGAGAAGTTAAATGGAGAAGTAAAAACTCTGTATCGTCTACGTTACCTATTTACATGTACAACATGCTTTTTTCTCTTCCCAGCGCGGCTGGTAACTGCCTCCCCTTGTATCTTAGACACACACGAAAAAAAAAATAACCCCCTATAATGCATAAACAAACACACGAATAGTCAGCATACACACACACACACTAATACAAACGCATACAGAAAGGAGAGAGAGAGAGATAGAGAGAGAGAGAGAGAGAGAGAGATCCCCTCGATTAAGGATTCAACCACCGATGAATTGAAGAAGAGAAAAAAAATAATATATATGTATACATAATATACATATATTGTCCCTCTATTGACCGCCACTTGGTTAAGAGGTCTAAAGGCTCGTGTTGTTTGTGAAATAATTTAAACGCCAATTCCCGTGAGATTATGTATTGGATATGTATAGATGAGAGAGAGCGAGAGAGAGAAAAGTTAAAGAGATAATTTATTGTTAGATGAGTAGTATTAATGTAATTCTAGTTACGTTTTCATTCGTGCAGTGACGATCGTAAATAGGTGGTTTATTTTTTAATTTTTGTTTTTTTTTTTTTTTTTTTTTGCTATCGAACGCGATAATTATTTAGACGATACAACTGCCTGTAGATAGTTTAGCAAATTTTCAATCAGTTCTAGTCCAAGAAAAAAAAACGAACGTTATTTCGTTTCTTTTTTTTTTTTTATCCTTCGTCGTCGTTACGAATCAAAGTGATTTTGGTGTGAAAAAAAAAAGAGTCGGACCCGGGCGAAAACGGTATTACGGTGGATTGAGCTGAGTGAAGAAAAAAAGGATGTAAAGTCATTCATAAGTTAAAGTCGTGAGACTCGAATTGTTTATAACTCAGCTGTGAATACGAAAAGTTCCTGGGAATTTTTTTTTTTCCACTTTTTACCGTCATGTGTGAAAAAAAAAACAAAAAATCGAACGAATTATGAAAATCTCATTGTCGAAGTAACGAAAGTCTGAGTATTCGAAATTGGCGTATTTGACTTACACGCGTATTGGCGTATTCGAAGAATCCTCCGTAAATTTACAGACGTGAGCAGGAAGATTTTTTTTTTTTAATTTTTCAGTTTATTCAGGGGTGAAATACGAGGATGAAAGTTTGTTGATTCTGAAGATTCAGAATGTGCGCAACATGATTCGTGTAATTTTGAAAAAAAAAAAAAAAAATGTTCAATTTCATCGTCATGTTATCGTCACAACTCGCGAATTGCAAACTTGAAACGAATTAGTTTCCCAGTTATGGAAATATTTATTTGCAAATGTCAAAGACGAAAATACATACGCAATACGTATTTTCACAGTCTACGGAAAAATATTCACATGAGATATTCCACGGATATTTTTGTTTACTTTTCTTTTTTTTTTTCACATCACGGAAAATTGCTCACAATTTTTGAGAATTTTCCTATCGAATATTTTTGGTGAAAAAAAAAAACAAACAATTCGGAAGAATATTGTTTTTTCTCGTTTTTCTTTTATTCGGACAATATTGATGAAGAGTGAAAAAAAAAAATGTAGAAAAAAAGCTACAACAGTCATACCGAGTACCAATCGAAGGTGCTATCTTCAAGCGATAAAATATGAAAACATTTTTTCCTCCGAACATGGCTTACAGAATTTTTGGAATTTCTGTATATCAATTTTTTGAAAAACCCAATGAAAAACCGAAGTTTCGTGCTTCTACGGGCTTTTATTTGGACCAATTATTATTTTTTTTTTTTTTTTTGGAATTGAAAAATCGAGGATAGCGATTGCTCGAAAATTACTTTTGCGAAAGTTACGAGTAATTTTGTGAGACATCAAATAATGATGTGGCCAAATCGATTCGGGCTCATAACACGTCTGTAGCAAATTTTCTTCGAGTATTAATCGACAATTCGCCTGTCCAATATGTCCAGACTCGGAATACTCGGAAAGTTTATACTTTAGCCACGTATTTTTTTCGTACCTCGTTGTTTTTTTTTTTTTTTTTTCAAGTCAGGATCGTATGATCAATGAATCTCATGACGTCGCATCATGGGATGCGGTGTCAACGGACGTTTTCCGACCTCATGACTTTGACTATATTTTATAACCAAGTGATGAGCAATAACAAATAAAGAGGATGACACGATGCTTCTAGAGCCTCCCAACGTCCCTTTTGTCTCCCTCACTCTAAAGCCGCGCCCGTTCAGTCTCGATGAGAGGAAAATCGAAAAAAAAAATATTATTTACAATAACTTCCGGCAAAAAGTGTCCCGAATGAAGCGACGCCTTTCCAGGTGTACGTTAGGACGCCCTAGGTGGTGAAATAAAAGCTCGCATCGTAGCCCTTAGTTAGGCCAAGAAATATTTAAAAAATTTTGACAAACGGAAATGAAGATGAAGCGGAAAAAAAAACGAGAGATAGTAAGAGAAAGAGGAAGAAACGATCGGATGGACTAAAAATGCGATTCGCATCATTTGATCTTTCATTGAAACTTCACAGCGATTATTAATCGTTCTACGCGTGAATTCAATATTATTATTATAATTAAATTCTCGTTCTTCATTATTGTTATCGATTGTAGTTTATTTTTCAATCAAAAGCATCGCTCCGAAGGATTAAGGGTTGATAAAAAAAAAAAAATTAAATAAAGGGCTTAAAAGTATTAGGCGAAAGAAACGAATTCGTGAAATTTTTTTCCCATGGTAAAAAAAAACATGAAAACATTATTTAAAAATCTATAGGAGCCACTGATAGTGCTCAACTAAGTCGAAGATACCAGTAAGTCACATACACAAACACACACACACACACACACACACACACACACACCCACACACACACACACAACTACAAACTTTGACAACCTAAATTGCCACACAAACGAACTGGGACAATGATTTAACGAGTTAAAGAGTATTTGGGAAACCCTATACGCGATTATTCCCTCCTAGAATGAAAAAAAAAAAATTTATAACTTGCTTGCTGAAGAATTATAATACTGTGTCAACCAAGGAAACATGAATCTATTTATTTTTCTTTCAATATTTGAAAAAAAAATTACCCTGCATGAAGCAATGAACTTAATTAATGTAAAACCTTGAAGAATGCGAATACTAAAGAGAAGAACAAGAACACACACACACACACACACATACACACAAAAGTACGGAGATTTGAGTTACACACACGCTTCTAATACGATATACTTGAATCTCTCGCCTCGCTGATTTAGTGAAAACAAAAAATATTTAAAAAATAAAACGCGTCAACTACCAGCCTAGCTAACGACAAAGAAAAATCATATTCTCTGTGTAAAAAAGAAGGAAGAGCGAGAAAAAAAACCATTGATAGATTTACTACTACTACTGCTACTACTCTACTACTACTAAACTACTAAACTACTACTACTACTACTATAACTACTAAAGAGGAAGGAAAAGAAAAATAAAAGAGGAAAAAATATGGTATACAATAAATTACCGAAAAAAACCTAATTTGCTAGACGATGTAGACGTATAATCGTACACGATGAATTAATTATTATCGAGATAGCTCCGAGAGAGCTCCGGATTATCGTGTGTGGTGCATGTAAATTCAACATTTTTTTCATTCTCTTTCCCATGATTACACGAGATAATGTCAGCTGGATCTTGAAAACATTGAGAGAAAGAAAAAGAACAAGAAAATTCTATCGAGGGTATATTCGCTGTCCTAGGACATCGACATATATTTTGTTTTCATAGTTCATTTCTATTCGTTTATTTATTTATTTTTTTACTCGGATCTAGTCCCGATGCACGAAAGTTATCGAAAGTTTATCAGAGTCACGGTTGATCACGGTGTAATACGTTCTATTATGTGAAAAAAAAAAAAGAAACATCGAGTGGAATAAATTGCAATGCGTTATCGATCATTTTGATCGCTCCAAGCAAACAAACAAAAAAATGATAATCCTGTATAGTTGAAAATTCGCGAAAGTAAAAGTGTTTGCTTGGCATAAATGATTGAGGGAGGGTAAAAATATCATTCGTTTCCGTATCGATAACGCGGATGGAAAAAAAAAACCAATGTCGCGATTGACATTTTATATTTTCGAGAAAAAAAAAAAAAGGAGAAACAAGGGGACTAAGAAGGAAAGAAATTTGGAAAGTGACGAATACGCTACAGAAACACACTGCTCGACGTATAACCCACTGAATCATTGGACTTCCATACTTTAAATGTTATGACATCAATCCCTCTCCCCTCAATAAATCGCGAACACTCCCACAATTTAAACTGTCAAGCAGGCCCATCTTATACTCAACAGAAACACAAAAACACACAGTCACACATACACACACACGCGCGTGCGCGCACACGCACTCGCACGTGCAAACAAACGAAAAATTTAAAAAAATGAGAAGCGTTGAATGCATTATAAATTTAAAAAAGAAACCACTTAAATATACTATTAGAGTTTGACCGTACATGGGAACGGTTAGAGAATGCGATATATCAATTGGAGATTGTCAGAGCTTTTGCGTTGAGGTAATCAGTTTGAAGAAATAAATAAACGAAATAATAAGCCATTGCTAAAATTCAATTTCCATTTACGAGAGCGCTTTACTCCCGGGCGAATGGGATAAAGGTTTTTTTTCCTTCTTCGTATCGACAATACGTGGGAAAAGTGAACGAAGAAAAAAAAATGTATATACATCAATCCAACGATAAAACTCAGCCTAGCTCCGATTGGTGTATCGATCAATACGTGCGGGCACGCCGACTTTCCATTGTGGAAATTCGACGTGAAATCGATGGAAAAAAAAAAATGATGATGAGGATGTCGAAACGGATGAACGAAAAAAAAAAGGAAAAACAAAAAAACGAAACGTGTGTGTGAGAGAGAGAGAGAGAGAGAGAGAGAGAGAGAGAGCCAGTATGCATTCCGGAATGTAAAATAATTTTGCTACAACGCGAAAACTGTGCTGTTATAATTAGAGAAGAAAGAAGAAAAAAAAATCAGTTGCTAACGTACTAACTACCAAAAAATATGCCGTCGAGACCTATGATCGAGTACAGGCTAATCAATCAGGTTGGCGTAGAGAATACGATTTTAAGAAAAATACGAATAAATTAATTAAAAACAAAAAAAAATAGTGCCGGTGCTCTTGCACATCCCTTATCGCGATGCGTGACTGCATTTTTATTTCTCCCCCCGCCCCCCCCCCCCCCCGCGTTTATTTTTTGAAATAATTCTCAAAATTAATTTTCATTCGTTCCTCGTTACACAGTTGACGTATCATATGAGCCAACGTCTGCCTGGGGTATAGCGAAAGTATCATAATTTAGAAAAAAAAATTTTTAATCTACTTCGAGCGAAATACTTTTCTTCAAAAAAAAAAAAAAAAGTTAAAAAATAATAATAATAATATATGAATGATTGCTTTGTCAGCGGAGTATCTAGTCGCACCATATGTTAAATTGATTAATTTTTTTTTTTTTTTTCGATCATGCGAATCGTGACGTTGACGTATACACGGTCATTTGGGAAAAACATCCGACCGTAGAATGACGAATCTGTAATAGGGGATGTTACAATCGCACCATCGCGTGACAAACGCGAGATGAATATTGGGTAATGTATAAAGGGATACACAAGTGTATGATGATGATGATGATGATGATGATATATATGACAACGTGGGCGCGAACTCGCTCGTGGATCGAGCTGAACGCTTTAAAGTGATATATGCATATATTACGATTGACATTGATATTGAATTAATATAATTATACGAAAAGAACGAGTGAAGCGAAGAAAATAAATGTCGAAAAAAAAAAAAAAAAGATTGAAAAAAAGCAACAACAGCAACAAGAACAGCAGCAATTGAAGTTTGTTATTATTGAAGTTTTCAATAATTTGAGCCACATTGAATGATAAGTATTACTTATAAATGATAAGTAAAATATTTTAAAGAAAATAGTTGAATGTACATGTATATAATTATGTGGGTAATAATATATACATATATATTACATATATATGTATATATAATTACGACGATAACGTGGATCGAATCATGAAAATGATAAACGCGTTAAAATAACCGCTCACACTGATAAATCATTC
Source organism: Rhorus exstirpatorius (assembly GCA_963564615.1). NCBI lineage: Eukaryota > Metazoa > Arthropoda > Insecta > Hymenoptera > Ichneumonidae > Rhorus > Rhorus exstirpatorius. Next base: position 32,022,626 of record OY751317.1, read on the forward strand.
GTTACAAGGGTAAGAGCAAAAAGGAGCAAAAAAAAAAAAAGATCACGATGAAAGCAACTATTCCGTTACTAATGTACATGAATGACTTTGATTACCGACTAAGCTACTCAGTGGGCTTAACGATTTACGAAGGGAGAAGAAGCGAGAGCGAGAGAGAAGGCATGAGAATAAAGAATTAAAAAAAAAAATAATAATAATAGTAAAAAAAAAAGAACAAGATTTTTACAAGGGCTACACGTGGTGTGGTATCCCGCGCTACTCCAGCCAATCGCAATCCGTTTCATTATAATTAATTAATCAATTGATTAACCCGAGAAACTTATTTACATAGTGTTGAGCACTGTTTTAAGTGCTTTTCATTTTTTTCTTTTGGCTGTGCGAAGGCTTCAAACTAAATAAGAACGAAAAAGAAAAACAAAAACCAAAAAAAAAAATATATATATATATATATAGGTATATACATGTGTGAAACATATATATACATATATATGTATACATATATTGGCTTTGCGTAAAAATTCTCCAAAAATTTCTTCGAGATAACGTCGTCTCTGTAGGTGACGATATTCTAGATAATCGAGTAAATCGAAAGCATGAAGAGGTTAATTTAAAAAAGAATTCAAAAAAATGAGCCACTACTTTATAGTCGCGCGAGGAGTGGCAACGTGAGCGAAAGAGAGCCCAGAGCGTCCAAGTGACTACTATACGGTAAATTATATAAGATTCCGCATCTCCGTTTGTACGCATTTTAGACAATTTCAAAATACCTAAATATTATTAAAAAAATAATAATAATAATAATAACTAATAAACACGAGGAGGAAGAAGAATTGAAAAATAAAAAAAGTAAAGAAAACACTTAACGGTACTAGCTCAGATAAACATCCTGCCGAGTTGCCCCGGGTTATGCCAAGCGACACCTCTGGCCCGTATATTGTACACAATTAAACGAACAAAAATATGAAATAATAATAATAATAAATGAAAGAAATGAAAAAAATGACGAGAGAAGAAAACGAAGAATAATGAACGTTAAGCGTTGCGCTCGTCAATGGGCGAATGGAAAATACGATTAAATAACACATAGATCTATTTTTTTCGCCAAAAAAAAAAAAAAAAAAAAAACAAATAATCTATATGTAAAAAGGCTAATTTTTTAAGAACATCAAGCAGCTACGTACATGACGATACGAGAACAAAAGAAAATCATAATAATAATGACACACAGACGCGCGCGCACACACCCACAAATTCACCGACAGACAGACGAACACACCGAGAGAGACTTCTTCTTTATCTCGAGTGGCTAAAAAAAAAAAAAAAAGTAAAAAAGAAATTAATGTTTTGTAAATACCTGGTTATTATTGTGCAAAATTATCAACAGCGGGCAAGCCACAAATCCCAGCGACTCTCACACCGTGCGATAAACGCCGTTGAACGATTTATCCAAAATCGTATTATATTAACAACCGCATATATACGTCTATATATGCATCGGGCATCTCGGACCGGCTCTCAACCAGCCATTTATTTTTGAATTTTCATTTTTCCAAGACTCGCTCAATTCGTCGAGAATCTTCGCGAACTAACTCGCGGTATTGTCTGTCTAGAGCGCTGTTTCGAAGATGATTCTTAGAATGGAATAACCTTTAAACTGTTTGAATTTTCTTTCAAATCTATTTATTGATACTTTAAGAAAAAATACAAATTTTGTATAAAAAAAAAACCAATTATCATATACTTGTGTACACGTTTGTCTGCAACGGTGCTCGGCTCCCAATTGGCAATCAGTGTTGCGGAAGTTGTACCTATTTCAAAAAAAAGAAAACAAACCTATTCTTAATCTGTATAAGTGTTGTGATGGTTGGTGCCAGATTCAGCAAAAAAAAAAACAAAAATTTCTTACAAAACGCTGGCATACTAAACTTTGATTATCGATTTTTCTATATTTCTGACCATTATAAAAGTTAAAAAATATATATATATATATATATTTATGTACATTTCGACTCAATTCTGCTACCAACGTTGAAAAATATTCGACTGAAGGTGTACAATAAATCTGAGCTCAATCGAGGAATTCGTTATCGAGATATCGTGGTTGCCGATTGGGGATGTTTTCCGTGCACCGTTGCAAACAAACGCACGAAAGCAGACGATAATTTTTTTTTTTAACTTGTATATATTCTTGAAGAATCAATAAGTATTGGTGAAAAATTTTGAAAATAAAACTCGAACAGCTTAAAGGTTATTCTATGATAAAATCACCTCTAAAACAGCACTCGAGACGACAATATTGCCTTAATTCACATTTTTCAATCTCATACATCAGCCCTAAAGATTTATATATATAAACACATGGAGGCACAATATTAACGCTTTCGAGTGGTCGTCCAATGAATTTTTCTTTCAGCTCTCCAAAAACATTCCGAGGCATAAATAGCCCTTATGAAAGCGAAAAAAAAAAAATTCCCTTCAGAGGGCCAAACGTGCACAGACTCCGGAAAACCATTTCACGATTAAACTCTCATTCATGTCCGATTTTTGATCGACGCGATGCGTGAAAAAATTTCGTCGATGCCACGATTGATACTTGAGAACGAGAATGAAAATACTCTGACGGTTTTGGGGCAAAATCCAATTCGACTCTGAGGAGAAAACAAAAAAATCTTGTTACCTTTATTTTGGGTCATTCGTGTCTCGAAGTGTTTTTGGAGAATTGTAAAAAAAAAAAATTCTCTCGAATGCGTACTCATGAACCTTACGTTTGTATATTAATTTTTTTTTTTCCCATGTGGACTCTTCTTTGTCGATAAAGTATGCCATGGAAAAATGTAAATTAATTCGTGGACTTCAGTGACACTGAGCGAGGCACGAAGAAAACAATTGGGTGGCTGATTAGGCATGGGATGACCTAATTATATATATAAATATAAATGCCGAATCGAAATAATAAAAAAATAAAAAAGAAAAAGATGCCTCAACTTGGTATCACGATTTTCATCGTGCTACGAAGTAATTGTAACAATGCATATAATAACGATTTATTAAAATTACATCGATGACTCATACAATTCGCACTGAGACTTCGATCTAAGGACTTATATTACGGTATCGAATTTTCCAATATTATCGCCCAACATCGTTGAACATTTCGAGAGAGAGAGAGAGAGAGAGAGAGAGAGAGAGAGAGAGAGAGAGAGAGAGAGAGAGAGTGAGTGAGTGAGAGAGAGAGAGAGAGAGAGAGAGAGAGAGAGAGAGAGAGAGAGACACACAGAACATAAAATAAATGTGTGTCTCGTCCAACGACAGCAAAGAGAAAGAAAAAAAAAACGATAACAAACACCCGCGAACGAAATTGTACTGCTACGTTCCATTATCTCGAGCCTGGTCTTCCTGTCCGGACTCTCCGGACTTTTTGGACTGAGAATCCCGAAATATTGGAATCAGACCGATTAATACTGTGAAGCAAAATGATATGAAAAACAAAGAAAAATTATACAAGCCTTGCGTATTAGTGCGTTCTCGCTACACAATTTTTGATTAATTTTTTTTTTAATTATCGCATATGAAAGAAATAAAAGTTAAAAAAAAAACAATCGTTACGAGGTCTTTGCTGATTCCCTCTACGACGAGACCCTCCCTGAAGAACTGAAATCGTTCAAAATTAAAGCTTTCAAGAAAAAGAGAATTTTTATTCAAAATAAAAAATTATGAATATTCGAGCTTTGTGAACAACAACAAAAAAACAACCATATAAATGAATAATTTTACTGTACAATTCAAGCGAATACAATCGCCTATCTACAATCGTAATCGAGTATGCTACTTGATGTAAAAAAAAAAGAAAAAATTTGGCTGATGCAAAACAATCCGAAAATTTTCCATGATCCATTATGATCCGGACGAGACTCTTTTGCCACTTTCGCGAGTCCAAAGAATCGCCAACAAATTTTTGTCTGGAAGACCAAAAAAAAAAGAAAAAAAATCTCAACAAAAATCAAGAAAATTTCGTTGCACCGTTTGCAAACGCGAAAAAGTAGCAACACAATATTATAAAAAAAATTAACAAAAATTTTTATCGCAGCTCGATAGCCATTGGAAAAAAAAAATATATAAATGTGTATCAACTCGTCGATCGTGCGAACGAAAATAGATCAACGGAGAAAAAAAAAAAAAGAATGAGGTTTCCTTTTTCAATGAGCCGGGGTACCAAGGCACTCAGGGCAACGATATAACGATGAATTACATTTATACTATTATCTAGGTTATTTGAGTTGTAAAACGTCGAGATGCAAATTCGTGCATATTTAATAAACTGCGAGTCACCCATTAGGCGTTAAAAAAAAAAAAATAAGTACATTACGCATAACGAAGTGCGAGGAAAAAGGGAAAGGACAAGAAAAGAAAATATATAATTAACAAAAGAAAAAAAAATGAAAAAAAAAAAAAAAAAAACCAATGAAACAAATATCACCTAATCGAGGATAATACATTAATGATAGTTACGATGTTCATTATAGATAATTATCCCCCCTCCCCCCCCATCATGAGTACCTCGTACGTGGGCATGTCCTGTCAGTATTCAGAGATAGAGAAATAATATTAATAAGGAAATTCGTCTGTTAGTATCTTTTTTTCTTATTTTTTTTTTTTTCTTTGCCGATACGAGAGTCACACGCGCCAAGGTCGAAAATTTCAAGCTATACACAAATAGAGATTAGTATAATAAAAAAAAAAAAAATAAACGGAGAGTGAGCGAGAGAGAAAGAGAAAAAGTACGATTATGTAAAGAACAATTCATCGGAAGTGCCAGGGAGCATCGAATACTGAAAAATTATCGTATATATCGGCTAATGGTGGGAGTTCGTTGCAAAAATCTTCGATTAACAATCACGTCATACGCATTATTTTAAATACTTTCGAGGCTGAAGATTGTAAACTATGAAATCCTTTTACTTTTTTTCTTTTTTTTTTTTTTTTTATAATTATAATTTACTAGTCTTCGTTCGGCAAAAAAAAAAAAGAACCGATTCGTCGTTAATAATGCAATACCGCAATTAGGCGAGACAATTTGAAAGTGATAATTCCGATCGCGTATGGAATTCACATTGAAGAAAAAAAAAAAAAAAAAATACGCGTCTACAAATCGCATCTATTTATATATCGATTGGGGAAAGTGTGAAGTTCACGATCGATATGCTGCATCAATATCAAGGTTTCATTCCGCTTTAGTTACGAGGCTGATGTTCGCTGTAAATAAAACAACAACAGCAACAACAACAACAACAACAAGAGAATGAGCTGTTGGGACATACCCTCGTGTTTAGATTTATAACGCGTGTAATGCCTATTTAGTCATTACTGAAAGCTCGAACGTAGTTGATGTGGAGCTCGTTTGTTGTTGAAAGTAAATAAATAAAAACAAGAGAGAGAGAGAGATAAAGAAATAAGTATGAAAGAGTGAAAATTTGTATGAATGCGAACGAATGACGATGATGTACAAGCTGCTGCGAGTTTTAAGGGCAGCATCGAGCATTTCCAATAATACCAACACCAATAATACTCCTAAAGAATGATGATTAAACGTTTAAAAAAAAAAAAAGAAAAAAAAAGAAAGACTCAATGTTATTAAAAAGATGGAAGAAGAGGAAGTAATGGAAGAAAGAAAATTAATATTAATAATAATTGCATACGTATGAAAATGCATATATATTTATCATTTAACTAAAAAGAAGAAAACGAAGAGACAAAAAAAACTGATTCAAAGGAGGGGAAAAAAAAAAACCAAATGAAGAAAATAATTATCAATTTATTATCGAGTATGAGTTAATTGAGTCGTAATTATCGATTATTCGATTGTAGCTATACCTTAAGGGCAGTCGTACGGTAATCATTATAGTCTATTCGTTAATGTTTCAGATATTTTATTAAATGTTGATAAAATGTACGACGACATTCCTTGTTTGTAGCAAATGAAGAAGAAGAAGAAGAAGAAGAAGCAGAGAAAATTCTCCTTTCCTTTCTCCCGTGCCCCGTCGCTCCCACGCATATATATATATACACCGAGCGCGCTAGCTGATTAACTTAACTGATTAGTCAATCGATCGGTCGGATTAATTCATATATAATTGTGTGCTCCAACGATTCCTCGTGAAAAGAAAAATTGAAGAAAAAAAAAAGAAGAAAATGAAGGAATAACGAACACGAGAGAAAAAAAAAAGTAAGAATAATAAAATAACGCCTTCGTACAATCGAACTGGCAATCCGCGCCAAGTATGCGCCAAACATTTTTCGTGGTCGAAAATAATTTTATTATATATACACATACATAATACTATACATCGCCGTTACGCTTGTCAACGACTATTAGAATGATACACACATACACATACAGAGCATATACATATTTGTACAAGATAAGTGGGGGGGGGGGGGGGGGGGAGGGTAATATGGTAAAACATTTGTCAAATCGTATATGACGACCGAAACAACCACACTCCGGAAAAACTCTCATTTATATTTAGATTATGATGATCTATGTATATATATATATCTTGTGCCAGTGAACGATATTTATTAAGCAAATTTTCTTCAAACTTGCTTATTTTATTTGTTCTTCTTTTTTTTTCGTGATCCCCCCCCATCGCCCCGAAAATGTTTAAGCTACCATCTTCGATGAAGTTTTCTCGGCTCGCAGTCATTCATACGAATTAACGTGTCGTATGCGAAATATCCGGAGCACGAATTTCATATTCGTAATTTTTTAAAAATACTTTCATTCTTGTACATATATGTATATACATTTATATATATTATATATATGTGTATATATATATATATATTTATGTAATATAATTTTTCGTTTGTAAAATCATGAAATCGATCCGATGATAAGGAGTCCACTTGCTCGACGTGTGGATCTAAATGAATATGATTTGAGGAAATGAAAAAGGAATGTCCATCGATATGCGGGATAATCTGTCGAGAGCGTAATTGTAACGAACCGAGATCGAGGAGCATATACTCGTTTTGCGAGAGATTTTGGCCGGCAATATAGGTGCTGCGGCGTATATAATTTTCCCAAACGGTCAATTCGCATCGATCGGATCTTTTTGAAACACACACAATACGAGGACAATATATAATAGGTACTTGTGAACAACGTAACGCGAGCAATATCGTCAAAATGATTTAAAATATTGAAAGAAAAAAGAAAACGTAAAAAAATGAAAAAAAATTTGTTAATCGTCACAAAGAATATTGCACAAAAGGGGCAATTTTTATCGCGTGAAAGTCTCAAGCATACGGTTTCGCGTAGCTCGCAGCATTAATAAAATTGGGGGAAAAAAAATGCACGGAAGTTGGGGCACGAGAGAGAGTGAGAGAGAGAGAGAAAGAGAGAGAGAGAGAGAGAGAGAGAGAGAGCGCGAGAGAGGAGAAGGGATGAAATGAAAAAAATAATGAATAAAAAAAAATTCCAAGGGAATGAGTCATTCTGCAAAAAAAAAAAAGAAAATGACAACGTTAACAAAAAAGAACAAAAACAAATGAATGAGCGAGCTAAAAAAAACGAAAGAAAATTGCTGCATCAGCATTAATGATTTGTAATGTTTTATAAAATAAATTGGCATATCAATTTTTCAATCGTGAACTTCACGTGGATGGAAATTCTCATTTTCTCATCGATAACGCGCGCTCTGCTGGTTTGGAGCTGTAGTCATATCGTTAGTGTATAAGTCTGTATGTGACGATGTTAATTATTGTAATATATTAAAAAGAAAAAGAAAACAAAAAAAACACACACACAAAGAGGAAAACTAAAAAACTCGACAAAACAACAAAAAAAAAAAATGAAAACCAATTAATATGTAGGAGCGTATCGAACTGTTTGTCTGGGCTATTTTACCGGGCATGGCTTCATTAGATTTTTTATAACAAAAAAGATTAAAAAACAAACAAACAAAAGAAATGAAAAAAAGGTTTGCTCGAATTTTTCTTTTATCGTGTATGAAAAAAAAAAAAAAAAGGAAAAAAGAAAAGAACTTCAGTCTCTCTCGTTTGTTTGCAACGAACTTATTACTTGACGCAAATCGCACCACGACGAATCTCGATTCTAATTTTTATTCACCTTATTATATAATGCGAAGTGTTTTTGGGCCCTTCCGTCCAATGCGCCATGTACCACTGTCATTATTCGATTTAATTTTGCAACTTACGTACAATAAAATTGTTATTGCTGAAATTACAAGTGTCGAAATAAGTTTTGTGCATGATTTATACGTTATATTATATCTATGTAGATTCACTGAATTATGCTCCTACGGTAAAATCTCCCCTGAAAATCCTTCCCTTTCCTCCCCCGAACATCGACCCACTCAAACTGATAAACATTGATAATTACTTCATTTACATTAACAAGCATTATTATTATTCACAGCCCCTATACTTTTTGATAATTACTCCGATCACAAAACTTGATGCATTTTAATGAACATTATTACATTACTTACCCGGTAAAAAAATCATTTAGATCTACGTAGATCAAATTTGATGTACGTAGGATCGAAATTTTGGGGAAAACGTAGATCTACCTCTGGATCTCCGTAATACAACGGTAGATTTACGTAAATTTGCCTCGATCTAATATTGCGCTCGAACACTTTTGCTGGTTAGATCTTCGTTTACCTAATCTCAGTAGATTTACTTAGGTCGAAGTAGATCTAACGGAGATGTAGATAGGTCCAATCGATATCTAGGTAAATCTACAATTTGACAACATTTGGACATACGTCGATCTAAAAAATAACTATCAAGATATTTAATTATGAATAACATATAGATCTGAAAAAAAAAGATCTAAGGTATTTTTTCCCGGGTATTATTTGGAGCGTGACGTTTGGAGAATTTTAATATACATGACACATTGTTTCAATAACTTTGCATTATTTATTATTAACAGGATGATTTTTTTTCTGCGATTCCGCGAAGTTTATCGAGAACTTCGATCTTTTATTCGTCAAAAATTCGTTTCCATCGGATATCACAATCCTTGTAAACTTTTTTTTTTCCTCTCTCATTACCATTCCATTTTTTCATTTATTTCTTCAATTATTATCGTTGAACTACACATACAATATGATGGTTTTACCACAGCTCTGAAATGTCACAGTACTCGACAATATCGAATTGCGTATACCCTTGCAAATGAAGTATGTCCATGCAAATGAATCCAATGATTGCAAATGAAGTGTATACCAAGGAAATCTCGAAAGGGGAGACTTTCTTTTTCAGAGGGGAAATTACCGGGAGATTTTTTCCGGGGATGATATAATTAGGGCCACCTGTATACATACCGTACTTATACTTCTGATCCACGTGATATCGGTCGAATCTTTGGGGAATGGTAATAATTCACGAATAACATTGATGGGAGAAGAAAATTTTTATTTCATTTTTGTTTTTTTTTTTTTGTATTTTTCCATCGACAGAGGAGAATTATTTTTTTTATAAAATTTCGGCATTACATTTCGGCTTATTTTCTGGCTACGTTGGCCAATTGTTCGCGTATCTTTGTGAAATCATCGACCAGCGTGCTCAATGTTGCCGGTGGAAGATCCATAGTAATGTTTCTGCGATTGGGCTCTTTGCCTTCGATCGAAGGGGGCTCCTCGATCTGAACAATACAAAAAACGTAGATATGTTTTTTTTTCTTTCGTACTACACGAGGCGCATATCCTCAGATCGAGTCGCCTATTTTATTTTTTCGTGTCACCGGAAAATACAATTCTTTGTAAAATACTCAAGTACAAAACTGCCAAGGAAACCGAGGGGGTTTTTTTTTTTACAATTTTGTATACTTTTTCATGAAAAAAAAAAATTCCAAAATGATGCTATTAATTTATTATTCTTATTTTCGACAAATAGCATCCTCGATTGGACTGAAACTCTCGTAGTTTTCTCGTTAATACGGAGAACGTTAAAAAAAAAACACTAGCCTCGTGGACTTTTGATTGTGGTAAACTAAAAGAGATGACAGATAATAAATAGAACACGCGCGAAATAACGTCCATCACGACAATTTTTAACAAATTCCTTTCGTGAATATCAGCGAAGAGATAACTTTATTTGATCCGTAAATGTCGTATCAAGTTTTCAGAGCACACTTTTTCACAACTAATATTGATGTATTGTTTTTTTTTAATCCGGGAAATTGACAAAAAAAAAGAGATTGGACTGATGAAGAATCCCTCACAAATTATAAGATAAAATTATAATTTCATTGCCTTTGACTTTTATCAACGCTCGTTTGGATTCTAAGGAGGAAAGATATTCGTAAGATTGGCCCGCAACCGTCTGAACGAGTGAATTGGCTCCAAAAGAACTTTAAAGAAATCGAACACCCAACGACACGCATTCTTGTGGCTAATTTTTTTTTTTTTTTCAATGCCTCACTCACAATAATCATTTGTGATTTTTCGAGCTATGAACTCTCTTATTCTAACTATGCTATTATTATTTTTTCGAATACCCATGAAAATTATTTAGACAAAACGCATCAGCGAGCATTGCGAGATAAATAAATTTTTGAATCTTGGTTTTTTATCGAATACTTCGTGTATTTGTACACTTGATATCTCAAAGAACCATCGCTCACATCCCATCCCATAGCTCTGATACATTTTTTTTAACATAAACTTGACGAAAAATTTCGGAAAAAAATATTGGAGCCGATATTGTGCAATTTTATTTTATTTTTCATTGTTTCACACAGCTTTATATAAAAATTACCGAGAATTTTTAATCGGTTGGACATAAATTATCGTTGAAATAAAATATTTAGCCACGCGAGAGAGTGATTGATCGGTAGGTAAATGGAAATAGTCGGCACGTTCAGTTGTAAATCATGTAAATTCTAATCCCTCTCTCCTTATATCACGTCATTGATACTGAAGGGGCCGGAGGGGGGGGGGGGATGGTATTTGTTTCACTTGACAATTTCGCATCTTTCCGCAGTACAGTAAGATTCGTTGCCCACCTCGAAACATATTTGTATACATATGCGCATATATATATATATAATACGTTAAGAGCATAAAGTTGATTATAAGATTCCACTCACTGCATCGGAAAATTTATTCGGGCAATGTCTGCGAACGTCGGTGGCACAAGAATTTCGAACGTTATGGAAATTTTGTCCGTACAAACGATCGCTGACGACAACGATTGGAATATCGCGCCTCCTAGTGCCTGCTCACGACCATCAAAGAATTACGAGCATGAGAAACAAATATTCACGGATGCTGTGCATTATTGCATGATACTGTTGAGACAGAGCGATCGCATAACGAATCACAAGAGTGATATTCCCTCGCTCGAAGCTACGCTAACCGGACACGAGATGTACGAGCGTATAATAAGCATAAACGTTCAAATGGACGTGGAAACGGAGAATGAAATTTTCGTACGTACAACGCGCAACCACGTTGACAAGCCGGCAATCGTCCAATCGACGAATTATACGAATCAAAGTTTCAACGAAATCAAACAAGAAATAATAACGGATATCAGTTTTAAGGACGAGAAATTGATAATTTCACCGATTAAATCAACAAAGCCGCGAATCGAACGACAGTTTTTCGAGGAAAACGTCGATGATTCTGTGCCGCAATCCGTTAAATTGGTTAACGAAAAAACGACCGCTGAACTGGACAATGATGTTGCAACGAAAAATTTGCCGTATCCCGTCACGATTGGCGATAGCAATGCCACTGACGGTAATAATTTTCCACCATCGCCGTTATCGTTAACGGGCAGCGAGGATTTGCCACGTAATAATCCAGCGATCATCGCCAATAAACGTGGCTTGATAATGGGCAAAAATAACAATCATATTTCCCTGGATACGAAGAAGAAGGTGATAGCGCTCGCTCGAATGCATCCCGAATGGCCACTGAAGATGCTACAGAAGCACGGCAGTCATCAGCTCAGCTGTTTCAGTCAGCTCTGGCAATGGGAGAATCATGTGGCGAAGGGCGGAACTCGCAGGGACAAATACGAAGCGATAAATAATCGTACGTATGAGAAATTCGTCGAGGCGCGTGAAAAATCGCAGACCGTTACCACGGAAATGTTACGAAAATGGGCTATCGATGCGTCCAGGGAATTTTACGGTGTTAGATTGAAGTTCGAAGCGACGCGCAGTTGGCTGGGTACATTTCGTAAATTGTACGATATACAGGGCAGCATGCCCGCGGGATATTATCGCAGGAGTGAGAGAAAATTGGTGAAATCGATGAGATTGGTGGAGAGAAGAAAGTCAAGCGCTAATTGACGTGCACGCGCGCGTATCGTATTCAACGGAAACGAATTGATAATCGTCGAGTGAAAAACTGCTGGGTGTATGTTTGCGTTTTTTTTTATTATCGTCTTTATTTTCCTTTTTTTTTTTTTACATTATCATATCTGTAGCGAATCAGCCGTTCAAAATCAATGAATATTTCGATATTATATTTACGAAACACGAGCGAAATTTTTGTTATGCCTCTGTATCATATGATTATAATTGGAACAATGAGTCGAATGAGTTTGAAAATTTTTGAAAAATAATGTACGACGTTTCGTTTATCCGTAATACGGAACAATTTGTCTGCTCTGTATGTTGTAATGAAAAACCCGTACGATTCGATACACGAGCAAATATATATTGACGATTCAATAAACATATTGATATGCGATTTGTGTGTTTGTCAATATACCAGATGTACTCTTAATTCGTCATATTTCGATACAAGCAAACTTTCGGACAAGAAACAATGGCGTCTTTGATCTCGTAGACGCCGATAAATGTGTAATGTCTCTTGGTTAGGATTTCGTGACTCTCCAGTTCTCTGTTTTATCATCATCGTTAATAGCCGGACGTGTACCAGTAGCCGGAACTATACCTATACACCACTGTATATATAGATATAGTTTAACATGAGGTGTCCGGCTACTGGTACACGTCGGGCTATTGGGACGTTTACCTTAGCTCGAACTTCCAAGACGATTACTTTTTTCATGAATTCAATATCAGTTTTAACATATCGGAACACTCATCATTGGATTATGCAGAAAGGTAGGTGTTCCAGAGCTGGGCAGTAATTCAAGTACCCGATGCTTGCGATGTACTGGAAGTACAATACTTAAAGTGCAAAGTACTTTAGAAGTATTTCAAGTATTGTACTAAAATTTCCAAGTACAGGAACTGTACTTAAAGTATTTGTACTTAAATTTTCAAGTACATGCGGCGTATTTAAAGTATTTGCAAATAAAATTTCAAGTACTTTCCTGTACTTTAAGTATACTTTTTCAAGTACTAAGTGTACATTACTTTCCTGTACTTCAAGTACTTTTTCAAGTACTAATGTAAGTATGAATAACTTTTTAATGCTTCTTGCTAATAATGGTTGCATGTATAACGCCTTTGAATCTATATTTGAGGAACGTTCTGCGCCATTTTCGGTTAAGATTGCAAGGAAAGACCGTTCAAAGGCTCAAGCTACGGTAGTTAAGCTGTCATTGTCAGTGCATTATAGTCTTTATTTTTTATTTTTCAAACCTGAAGCTAAATAAAGCTTAATTACAATCGTCAATGCTATTTTTTTTTAATATTTCTAATTCTTCGTTTAAATATATATATTTTTTTCAATCCGCCTAACTTGAGTGAATTGCACAATGTGAAAATATGTTTTGATACAAAAAGTACTCGAATCAAAATCAAATGAGCTTAAAGAGTACGTAAGAAATCTAATAGAAGTACTAGAACTTACGAGATGTATACCTGAAAACTTGAAAAGTATTTGATATTTGATAATTGACGTATTCCAAGTACTTGATACCTCAAGTACTTCAAATATTTAGTACTTCAAGTACTGGGTACTTGCAGTACTCGGTACTTCAAGTATTTACGGTACTTGGTACTTGAAACACACAAGTACTTTGAGTACCTACAGTACTTTGTACTTCAAGTACTTTGTACTTGAAGTATTTTCTGGTACTTGGCCCAGCTCTGAGGTGTTCTTTTTCGGTATAGCGTAGAAAGAAAAAAAATTCCGCTTTTGATGATGGTGATGTGAAATTGAGAGAGCAAATGAATCGAGCTTACCGTCATTCGTAGCAGACAAGTTGATGACTTTGCATCCGCGGATAGAGAGGTCAAATTCTCATTGATATGACAAGACGTTTCGATCAGCCTTGCCGGTATCATGTCGCTCGGTTGTCGTATTGAACCAAATTATTTGATTCAATAGAATATTAGTCAGATGAAATTTTTTTTTAAGGTTATGTGTTTATTTTGTTGCGCAAATCGACTGTCTTTTTGTCAGAACGGAATGAATAAAAAGAATCCGATGACAGTGTGTTGGAGCGTTGGGTATTTGCTTTCAGATTTAGCGCGTGAAACTACGTACTAGTGGGAATTTATCGTATAGATGTAGGACATAAAGAAACATTCATTGTCAGTCGTCGGTATAGCGTTTTCTCAATTCGAGTGACGGTAATATAGTTTTGTTTGTAGGATCAAGAATTTACTTAAAAGTAAGCTCGAAACAACACCGATAGATAGAGACACTTACATTGTAACTGCCTGAACGTTTTTTCGAAGTTTTCCATTGATGCGTTCGATCAAATTGACAATTGTACCTTTTTATTTATCTCATTACTAATGTGTTTGAAATAATTCGAATGTAACCGTCACTTCGTTGCCTCGATTTTCATCCCAAGGAAATATGTTTTTGCCTTCTCAATTTTGATATCCATACGATCTCGTTGAACACTTTTTTAAAGATAAATTTCCAAACGTATTGCATGAGTCCTCTTTTCTGCAAATTCTACTTCAGTCCTATGAATGAGCTAGCGGTAAAATTACAAACGTGACCAACAATAATTCTTCATCGTTGCATTTGATATATACAGTGGTTAAATTAAATCCAAAGCAAACGCGAATTGTCGAATCAATTTTTAATTGAAACACGGATATTCCCGTTGTCCGGAGAGAAAAATTTATTTTACATGCTATGTTTTACTTGCTACCAATTTAGTTGATGCAATTGCATTATTTTCTCGTTATGTCGTCAATTTCGGCAATTTCATCATGTTTGTCGATTGTACGAAGCTGCGTGAGATTCATGCTGACAAACAGCATTACCATAAAGCCTAAGACACAACGGATCTATAAGCGAATCATCCAATCACGAGTCCGTTTCCATGATGTCTGGGTCTGTGCTGATCCATGCACCGTTGATTGTTCGATTCTGTCACCAATGCATATATGCGTTATGCAAATTTTCGTTGATAGATTATTGTTCCCCGGATTTCCGAAGGCTGACGCCCTACAATCGGGCGCAACCCACAGAGAGAATTTTGCATTTGATTTCGCGATAGGATTGGGGGAAAAAAATCACGATTATATACCAGAGAAGAAAAGAAAAAAAATAATAAGAACAATACAATACGATACAATACATGTATAAATGTATTCAATTTTTGCAATTCGATCGACGTATTTTTGTTTTGTTTTGTTTTGTTTGTTTGTTTTTTTTTTTTTTTTTTTTCAATTAAAATTAGCGATAAATCCAGTATCGCGTAACAGTTCGAAGTATGAATCAAAAATTTGGAATCCATGCAGAATCGAAATAATGAAAATGCAGTTTACAGCAAGCACCATTGAAATCGTGATGATAGATAACAAGTGTAATTTGATTGGTCGAGGGCGTTCAGTGGTCAGGAGGTCCCGTTCACCACGTGCATGTGTGTCAAATGTTGGAATTGCGCCAAATATACTAATATACGTCCGACTAACAGGATAGTGCAAGCATTGAAAGTATAAACAGCAGATACTGACTACAACCAGTACTTTTTTACTTGATAATTTCAATGGCTTTCGTCAAAAGAACCTGATATAATGGAAATTTCTCGTCACTTCTTGCTTATTGTCGTTTCCCGCAACAACAAAGTTTCCATTGGAGGATTAAAGATTTGTGGTCCAGACATACGATGATACGGATAACTTTTTGTATGTATAGGAGGAACAAGCTGTTTCGTACGTCTGCATTATTAATATTGATGGCTAGGGGCCAAGTCTCAAGGTGGAAAACAAAGCAAGATCTCCGAGGAGAGAGGAGCAAACTTTGGTACTCTCGGTATAATAATAGTGTATATACTTAGTCAATCAAATCAGACTGTACAGGAGTATTGTATGCTATATACATATTGATGTTCATACAAACATGTATAGTCACACACACAAACACACACACATACATATATATATATGTATATGGCACAGTAGATAGTACGGAAGACGAAAGCTCACGGGGGGCTCTCTCAAACGCTAAAGTTCGTGTCAATTAAGTTTAACGAAGCGTATTATCAAAAGATGCGTCGACGAAGCAACCCTACTCGGCATATACGTGTTAATGAGGCTGAATCTTAAATCTCAAATCTTCCATTTAATGCACGAAAGCCCGAATAGAGTCTTACCTCGAGGTTCTTTGCCGCGTGACTGGCTGTTGAAGCGAAGCGTTAAAAGTTAGAATAAAACCACTCCAGTCCCTACGAACGACTTCTCATCCTGAATTTTCCACGCTATGGAGAGTTAATGCATACATGCCTTCATTAAAACTGATTCGTACGAACATTAAATGAGCAAACGTCATTAAATTTAATGGCATCTCCCGATTGGATTCTCTTTCTCTCTCTCTCTCTCTCTCTCTCTCTCTCTCACACACACACACACACACACACACACACACAAGCACACGCGGAGGGTCAACATTAGCGACGATGCGATGTTTTTCTATAAATTCTCATCGTTGCTCGATAATTTACATGTAAATTTTCCAGCGGAGATTCCCCCTCCATTTTATTTAAATGCGTGTATACATTAAAGTATAACGAAAAATCCTCTATCAACGAAATTTTCGTTAAATCCGAATATTTTAAAGCAATTTGACGCAAATTTAGTTATAATAATATATGCTAATATGGAGATCGAGGAAGTACACGAAGACGTTTGTAGACCATCTAATCCTTTAGTTGTAGTTTGTTCACTCTAGTTCCGCATCGTGTGTGTAATTTCGGGTGCAACAAATGCAAATTTGCGTACTTAATCACAAGTATTAGGGATCATCGCCGAAGGCCCACAACATAATTAATGCGCTTTTGCAAGAGACAAAGTAGGGGGAGAGGGTGAAATGAGAGTATGAGCGCGTTTTCGCGTTTGTGTTCATACACAACGCTGAACTTGTGTAATAATTCATTTTCCCGCTCATACCAAGTTGTGCATGAATAAACGCCGTCTCGTGTGTGGTGTTCTCTCCTCTTACGCGATCGCCGCAACCCTTTCTCAGCCATAACCAGCGCATTTGGTTACGGCCTCTGTTTGTGCTGTGGCTTTCTCTTCATATTTTAGAACATGCGAGATAGAAATACACGTTTTACAATTGATAGAGCGTTGAAAATTCTCGAGATATAATGCTGGACAAAATGTCTAACCAAGCGGAAGATGACCCATGGTTTCGTGCACCCTCAAGATTTATATTGGATTTTGACAGTTATAGTTGTTAAAAGTGCTGAGATATGCAAACTTTGTGTGCTCCAGACGGAAACCTTTCCTCCATATATTTATAAATATACGATGATGTAGACTTGCGTGAAATTACCACAAAAAAGATCAATATAATCGAGAGTTGCTGGTTGAGTATTTTTATAGAGATCACTAATCGTCTATTGTACTTTTTATTACGCTAAAAATTCTACTGTGTACTTCTTGCCATTTGTACTGAAAGCTGAAAATATTTAAATTCAGTACGCTGATTCGGATTATTTTGCCCACCATTGATTGTTCCTTCCCGTCTACACGATGTTGTTTTTTATACCTCATTCATCCGAGCACTATCATAGCGAATGGGGGGCAGCGAAAAATGCACGTAATTTATTTATCCGCTTCCTTCGGCGTACGCGTAAAATACAAAGGAAAATATATAGCGGCTTTCTCATTATTTATCTCCTCCTCCGACCCCTCTCAACTCTCCGGCTGAATACAATTCGCATGTTCCTACCCCGTATGAGAGCGAATATAGCATGAGCCAAAAGCCCCGAGGCGAGAAGTCTTGTTGATCGAACTAAATAGAATTGCCTCGGGTCACGCGTGATTTCTTTTGGCATGAAAGTTTCCAAGAAAAAGAAAAAAAAAGAAAAAGAGGAGAAAAAAATGGAAAGTAAAAGCGAGCTTATAAAAGCGTGCGTTGCAAATGAACGGATATTTCTGAGTGAGAGTAAAAAAAAAAGATCACTTCGTGTGTTACGGAAACTAATGCATTAGTCGCGTATACGTAGAAATGGACGGAGGGTGGAGATGAGGGGGAAAAAAAAGGAGAACGTATAGGAAGGGAATGAAAAGTAAATCCTTCTTCGTGGCAAGACATTGAATTACGGCTTCGTACGGGGGTTGAAGCTGGCACAAGAATTCTTAAGACGAAGGACCACGAGGACGAGAGATGAAGGAATAGGAGAGAAGAGGAAGAGAGAGAGAGAGAGAGAGAAAATAAGAAAAATAAGTACGAGCAGTACTAATGGTAACAAGAGTACGAGTAGAATCGCAAAAGTATAGAAAAGCAGAAGCGAGGCAGTATAGAAGAAAAGAATCTCCTGGTCAGGCTGGCTCAGTGGGGAAATATGGAGATATGCACAATGTACGAGTACTCTGGGATAAAGCAGACGATTTTTTTTTTTGTCGTGAATAAATGCGGGTATCATGCTTAACCACTATCGTATTCACTAGTCGCAAACATATTGAAAGAAACATTATACATGTGCGCGTTACGGTGAGTCTCGCAGGTATCGATATTACCTCTGTCCGAGCTCTTTTTATTCCAATCACTCTCGGAGCACCTAATAAATATATATGATTCATATTATTTCGAAATATCGGCGGGGCTAGGAAACTGCGAGTATACTTCAAAATAAATATTTGTAAATTTTATAGATCGTCAAGCGTCGCGAGAATGAAAAAAAAGAGGGTAAAAACGAGAGTTACATTCGTTGTTCTCACCTGCTGTAGCAAAACAAACGGGAAAATTCGTTTTCAGCACCTATTCTGGGAAAAATTCCATATGAAAATTTGAAAAAATTTTAATCGGAAATTTGGAGCTGTAAAATAATGAATGAACATTGCTCTAAACAACGCAAAAATTATAGCACACAACTAGCGAATGTAGACGAAGCAGTTATTATTAATTCGATGCACCGCTGAACCGTAGAGCTTGCACGCAAGCATCACAAACAAATGGAAGAGATATAAAGACAAGAAAATGTAGTCCGATTTTGTCTCCTGTCGCTTATTAAATGTAAACGGCTTTTGTCGAACGTGCCCACAAGACGCGCTTGTGAGATTGGAGCTCTCGGGCGTCTCGATTAAATTTTCTCTTCTCCGTCTTCCTTGCTCCTTTCATTTCGGCACTAGGATTTGTCTCGTGGATCGCTGCTCGAGAGTGGCTTGCACTCACAGCAGGAGCCTCTCCACGAGATATTCTATAGAACAATTATGTTCCAAGAAGCGACCGGCAGTACTGCGGAATAGTACCGTGAAGAGCGAGTACTAATCAAGAGACGCTCTCTGGCGTCTCAGCACCCGAGTAAGCAATACCGTAAGATCCGCGTAGAGAGAAAACTCGAAAATTATTCAACCCCATAGTTAAATTTCCCGGATTTACGATAACGCTTCGTCGCACATCTCTTTTGCTACGCTACTTTGTATAAGGATCCATGTATTCCGCGAGTAGCCCGCACGCTTTAAAAATACAAAAGTTTCGCGAAAATCTTGAGAAAAAAACGAGAAGCGGAGATCAAAGTAAAATGAGCCAGATTTAAAAAACGGGTGAGTAAGAGAGAGAGAGAGAGAGAGAGAAAGAGAGAGAGAAGGTTGAAATCTTAGAATGTGAATAAGAAAAGATACAGCAAAAAAACTGCTTCTTGGAATTCAAAAGTAGCTCGAGAACAAAACGGATACTGAGAGAAGAGAGAAAAAGGTGAAAAAGGTTAGAGCTGTTTCGAGAAAGAGAAATAAACGGGGTTAAGTACTGAACGCGACGAGAGCATCTCGATCTTTTAGTAGACGATCCACAAGATTTCTGCAATACGTCAGACATATTATAATGATACGAATATATGGAATTTTAGTGTTACGTAATGAGCTGTGGATCTAAACACATAAAAATCACTGAGTAGCCCGACACGTGTAGGTACAGTCGGGCATGAAAAAACACCAAAAAACGGAAAAAGTATGAGCACAGAATGAAGAACAAAGAAGAAGGAAGAGCATCGTTGTCGAGTGGTAATCGGTATAGGATGATAGAGGGATGATGGAGAAAAATAGTGAAACGTTTTGTAACGGTCACGGAGCGTCGTAAATGCGTCGGGTGTGCTTTCGATAACGAAAGGCAATCGGTTTTATAATTCACATGCACGAATCAAGCAGTCCGGAGTACTGTAAAAAAAAATATTCTCATTTCGACCTAGGCCAGATGTAAGGATTTTCTGCTTTTCGCTACGAAAATTTCGGATTCATTAAAATAATGAATATTTTGCCTTGGAATTAATTGATCCGGCAGGCGATCGGTTTTATAGTCCACATGGACGAAATACACAATCCCGTAAATTGAGAAAAAGACGATACGATCGTTTTTGAGATGAACGACGAGGAAGAATGGGCGTAGCAGTGTGTGGATAAGTGTTGAAAACCCATCATTTCACTCAGAATGATCCAAGGTCTAGTTACAATGTATTCAAACAACAGGATTCTCAATTTATCATTCTGAAAATACTGAATATTCGTGATAATACATTTTAAATGGACTTGATGGAAAATTGACATGGCTGCAACAATATTGATGTATCGATTATTTCAATTTACTAAGATATACCAGTCGATCGATCATCAATTATTATATTCGAATAATCATTTCAAAGACAATTATACCCAACTCTTATGCATTATATATACAGAGGAGAATGTCCAAATTTAAACCACGGTTCCCTAAATTTTAATGGGTCAAAATGAATTGAATTAGTGTTCCAAATTTGCAAAGTCTCCTGTACAAAGTTTTTATCTAATCAGCATACGGGCCCGGTGATGTTTCATCCCACTAAATCCGTTCGCCAATTCAGTTATGTTAAAAATGTATAATTTAATAAAAACAATTTATCTAGCTTCTTGATATAATCAACTCTACATATTCTATTATACGAACTAAGAAATATGCTGGTTGATAGATCACGATAAGTGCATAACGAGACGTGCGATATGAATATGTCTTAAGTATACCTGCAGGAACGAAATGAGATCACGAAATATTCCACAAGCCCACTGGAATATCGAATTTGAGTAGCAAGGAAACTGCAATATACAAAAATAGATGCACGCGGCATGTACACTCTCATAATATACATAATTTTAACTTTTATAATTACGGGACATAAATCGAGGGATGGAAACTTCTGAAGTGCACTATAGTTCCTGTATATCTCGCGATAATAATGGATTGGTGGTAGACCAAGCTTGATGCGCCGCTCGTTGCCATCGATGCTGTTAACTTCTACCTTTACTGAGTATTGCCAATTATTTCTTGGCTGACGACAACACTTTATCGGAAGTAAGCCAATGAGCTTCGCGTTTTCTAATTGCGATTACGAAGCAATTTTTTTAATTGTTTTATTCCAACACTTTTCAGTACATTTGTATAGGCAATAACTAATTCATCAATATTCCTGTTAGCCAAGTATTTACTATCGAGTGAAAAGCATTGATCGTGCTTATAGGCACGGTATAAAATTTATTGCAGAAACGAGAATAAACTTCTTGTTTCAATGTACAGACCCGTTGTCGAGAATCGACAGTTAACTCTCGACATTCAAGTGAAACTAATGTAAACGTGCAATAAGTCATACACCCTCCACGTACACAATTTCTATTTGCCCCGTTTTCGGAATTTCCATTACTGCGAGAGCCAAGAAATAACAACGAGGCAATTTATTGTCGTTACCCTTTTTGCATCCGACCCACGAGCAGTGTAAATCTTTTTTTTTTTAATATTAAGCTATGCTCAACCGATATAACTATGTACCTGAGATTCACCTCTCTTAGGAATTTCTCGAGTTTTTCATTATTTGAAAGTTCCTATGACAAAACGCGCATCCTTTCTGTGTATGAACATCAATAAATTCATACCCAGAGGCATTTCCCATACCGTGGTATAGCCTATAGAATTTCCATTAAGCGTGTGTTCGAAGCGACGATCGAGAAAACTCATCCGACGCGGAGGAAGCTTAGAATTTTATGAAATTCTGAGTTCGATATTCTCCTGGCGCCCCGGAATAAAAGGTACAGGAAAATATAAACAAAAAAAAAGCGCAAAACTAGTTCATTTCTTTTAGGAGCCCCAATAGAGGAAGAGAGAGAGAGAGAGAGAGAGAAAGAGAGAGAGCCGAATATAGAATCGGTATCAGATAGAGTATACACTTTCAATGCATTACGTCGAAGATCCGATTTCTCCGTTTCGCAATTTCGTACCAACCCCTTTATATGAATTATTTAATGGTCAGCGCAGCCAGTTTCGTCTTCTCATTTATGTTTCCTCTCAGCTCTACCAGATCGATTTTATCCGAGTTTTAACCGACTTTACGTTCATATGCAATTTCATAAATTTATGTGCGTAATTTGAACAGCAGCAAAAAAAATTATGAAAATAAATGAATTAACGCCGAGTAACCTGCCATAATTCAGTAAAAAATTTCTGTAGTATACTTTCTGTTTGAAAATTTAAAAAATCTCGACATTAGCCATCTCGACATTTTACCACGGTGATGTCCACCTTTATACCAAATCTAATTGTCTGTATCTTCTACCTTCATATGATAAATTCTAAATAAACAAAGTATGTGTCTTTTTATTGCATCTGCTTCAGTATGATAAACTTATATATTTTGATAAACGAATCGTAATCTATGCAAGGAAACGTAGACTAGCGTATACAGTATCGAAATCTAAGAAGACGGCAATTTCTCGTTGTTGCATATTCGATGTTTCATTGCCGGAAACTTGAAGATAAACAAGCTGTAACTGACTGTTACGAGCAAGTGTAAACGTGAGCAGGGTGCAGTGGGAAAAGAAAGTCTCGAGACGAGCGAGTTCACAGTGTTGAGAGAAGAAAAGCGAGATATTTATATATATACACAGAGGAAAATCTAAGAGCACACCGAGGGAAACAAAATGAAGCCGAACAATGAAAGTCACGTAGACTTCAACGGGCGCTTTCGCGTTCATCCATGGTAGAGCCACTGTGTTTCCCGTCGAACATCTCGTTACTCTAATCAATTATTGCGAGGCTTCTCTCTCGGTTCCCTGAGAAGCCTGTGTGCATCCACCGCTCTGCCAATTTTTCGAATCCTTGTATTGTTCTCGAACAATCCATAAATTCGCCCTCGGCATTACTTGAGGCGTTCACACTGTCATCGTCCCCTTCAATCGTGGCAAATTCATATATTTAGGATTTGATACATAACGAATGATAATATGGCTTTCAGTTAAATGTACAAAAATCTATAGACATCAAGTTGAACGTATAATATTTCATTGAATGTCGATTCATTAACTAGTCAACGAGCTATTAAAATAACCATTTTAATTGACTCGGTTTTTCGTCTCTACCTCTTCCGTGAATGCAAATTATTACTATAGGTACTCCATCCCCTCCCCCTCCCCCATTTCCCCTGTTTGCTCGATTTCAGTATACAGTTCGATGAGTATAAATAATCTTTAAATTTATTGCGAAGGATTTTTCATTGCAGTAACGTCATTACCAACCAGAATCATTCGTAAAAATTGCAGAGCGTTACGATGGTAAAGTTTAAAGTACCATTTTATGCGCCAATAAATTCATTAATTCTGGAAAATTCACAGTTGAGCAGATATATTAAACGTGTCTAAGTGTATATACAGATATACCATGAGTGACCGCAGAAGGGCATGACGTGAAGAGGGATTAAATTGCAAATTTGATCGTCTGGCTTGTATGTAGTCGGTGTGGTTAAGCGATAGTCGGATGGAACTCTGTGAGCGAGTTAGGAATATTCTTTTGATATTCATGAGGTTTGGTGTCGCGAAAAGTTTGACCTGGAAGTCGCGATCAAATTGGCGAGGGAGAGAGAGAGAAAGAGAGAGAGAGATAAAAATGACACTTTTAGTTGTACGACAGAGCCCTGGAAACACTTATAGATTTTCTAACGATGTTGGCACACTAAGAATGTACAATAAATAAAGTTGAGCGTATTGTACATGAAAGTAGCCAAGTATAAACGAAATTTACGATGGCATTGTGGGATTACTGTTCTATTATTCAGGGTATAACTTTATTTTGATACAATGTCGTCCGGGAATAATGGCGCCTACTTGTGTCATGGAATACACCTCAGCTTTTGGCAGAAAAATTTAAATAAAAAAAAATTGGAATTTCCGCTGAATAAATCATAATAGATTGAACAAGAATATAAATTATCCAGGCTTCGCATTAAGCCCGACATGAACAGGATGGGCGTTGCTTTATTCTAAATCTTCGATTTCATTTTGTTGCCGAGCGTTCGTAAGTTAGAAGCCATCTTGAAAATTTCTCGGACTAAGGGCATTATTCTTCCGCGTCAATGTCCCGTGTAGCATTGTCGACAAGTTTCGTGGCGAAATGCTCTTTGCCATGAGCATTGAATTCGAAAACTCAGTTATGCGGTCCCTGCCCAAGTCAGTGTCAACAATGTCTCCCCGACGATTTGGCTCCTCTTTGATTCGGCATGCTTCGATGTCTCTTCCTGCTCTCGACAGAGTCCACCCTCATATTATATACCCGAGAATCCTTGAAGCGAGAGACGCAGCAGTTTCGACGGGTTTTTCACTCCTTTGCGTCTCTGGGACTGCATGCATAATTTGAGCAAGCGTTGCCACATCTCCCTTGAACCCGCTATCGTGCGATAATTCGGGGTTTGAGTGACAGCTTCGAATGATCACACGGCGGTTTTCCTATTTGTGAAACGATGCCTCGAAGACTCCGGATAGTGACCGCATTTGAATTTCGTGACAAATATGGCAAAAGCTCGTGCTGTATATTCGCATATATACACACAAGTGTATATTTGACCGAACAGAAGGTTCTTATTGACTTTACGACAAAATGATTCTATTTGAAGATAAGTAAATCGTTATTATGAAAACGCTTTTTTTTTCTCTGCTACCCTTAGAAAACAAATGGCTTTTAAAATATAAACGGCTATTTTAAAAATATTCTATTTTGACTATAATCACAAATGACGGTATATATTATCATGTCGAATTACGACATTATATTACCGTAACATCGAATTTCTGTTTCCGAGTAACAACAGGAGTTAAGAATGCGTTTCCGCTTTTCTGCCAAGAGGGGTGATAAATAATATGGGAAATAGGAATTTATCTGGATCCTGTCGGAGATCTGGCGACGGTTCGTTGATTTCCAATTGTTTTTCCTTTTTCCCCGGTTCTCGTTTCTACGAGCCATTTCAACCCCTTTCTCTTCCCTGTCCCAACCCCCGGTGTCTGTGGTACAAAGGATGAAACACTCGAGGGAAAAATCTCTGCGCAGCGAGTACCGCGGACTATATTGGTGGAATTCGGGAACGGTTGATCCGTAAGCCGTAAAGGGAAGAACTTGTATAGGGGGAAAGCAAGCAACGGAAGCTCAGGGGCTGTGTCCAGTCGTAAGATAGTTTTCTGGTGAGAATCCGCACAGTCCAAAGAACAAGGACAATGGCCGTTCCTATGCGATAGTGACCCCTGTAATGGCTCCCGTATCTGTCCGAATACTCGGCCATATAGCCGCGAGATCTCTTCCTCTCTTTACCATTCTCCTAACCATTCGTTTCTCTTTTTATTCCCGTCCATTCCACGCTCATTCTCTTCCCGAAAAAGCTATTGCTTCTTCGTACGGATAGTCCAACCAATGCCAGCAGCCACTGCGAACCTTGTCGCCTTGAACGAATAAAGTTTACCGCACGCCAGCTATAATATCGGCCACGATAGTCGACGACGTTGCATACTTTATCGTGTGCCAATATATATATGTATCAAGAATATCTACCGTCGTAAAGATACGTAGGAGCTCTATTAAAAGTACCAGTGAAAATCTCTTTTCGGCTTCCTCTCTTATATTTTAATTTACCGGATGGATTTCACGTCACTTTTTTTGTTCTCTCTGATCTTAATCAATATGATAACCTGTGCTATCAATGTGAGAGCCTATTTCGCATACGCATTGAATTATGCTCGCATTATTCACAACTTATTTTTTAAATATATTCAAGCAAATGGATTGTTTTAATTTTTCACTTTTTTCACTACAATATTCCATTGAATCATAGGATTAAAAAAAATTAATTCGTTGGCCAATCAAAACATTATTTGCCATCGGTAAAATTCAAGCTGTATCGATTGATCGTCGAACTAACGAGTGGCTATGTAGCAGCCGTCCATTTGTTTGTTGGTCGACAATTGTATAGTTTCAACAAAATGATATTGCGAGAAGGATTTCGACGTTCCGATATAATTAAATGTTCTTAATTTGACGCGTGGTGTAGGAGAGAACGGGACAAAACTGGGCAGCTAAGCAAAAAGTGCAGCTGTAACTATACCTATGATTTTAAATAAGTGTGTTTTACTAAAAGTTTGGAACTGGATGGTTAATTTTGACGTTCCGGAAAAAAATATCGCCAGGTGCAAAATGGGACAGTCTCAAGTTGCTCCGAAATATTGACTCCATATATTCGTATCAAGCGCTCACGTGAACATTGAATTCTGATTTTAGAGCTCTATATTGCTTCAAAATTAAAATATCATGAAGTTATGAGGTACCGAATTTCAAAAACTACATATTTTAAAACTGTTTTCAAGTGTCTCATTTTGCCACGCTCTATAGACTTCTGAATTTAAACGCTATATTGCCCCAAACACCTCAAATAGTTTTAAAAACGTTACATTTTCAATGGTTCCGTTGAACTGTGTTGTAGGAAAGCAATTTTCCAATATCTTTGAGACGCCCCATTTTGCCTTATCAAAACATCCCGATTTTCTATCCCGCATTGCCCCGCTCTCCCCTATGTATACGGTGTTATTGGCTTTCAAGCATATACATCTATATTTACTATACATTGTCCCAAGAGGCATTTTAAATGAGCGTACTGCTTATACATATCACAAATAATGTCGCAAAAGTATTGAATACCGGAAGATCAAGAGAGTGGGTAGAAGTTATTATGTTCACTTTCAATTATTCGTATAATTGATAGGAGCAGTTCAATATGCTGGTATTCGTAAAATCGAACGAAACTTTGAAAATTGGCGATGAATGAGCTGGTCTAGATGAAAACGTAAAATCCATTCGGATTTGATTCGTTTTTCAGTAGATATAGGTAGTGTGTATGTACGTTTGCCAGTTCGATCGCTGGGGCTTGAAACTACAGGGTAATATGCTGTTATGCGTCGAAGCTTCGGAAAGCAATCATGTCACACCTGATTCGCAATTTAGATAAAACACTACGGTACACGAATGAAAAGTCATGAGCTTTGGAGTTGAAATGAATTTCAGATTTTCAACAGCGAGAGAGAGATACCGTATGCATGCGTGTAAAAGAGAGAGAGAGAGAGAGAGAGAGAGAGAGAGAGAGAGAGAAGGAGAGAGAAAGAGGAAAAGAGAATTATTGTGGAAATCTGCTATCTTTGGAATGTGTCAAATCGAACCGGATATACTGGATGCATGTATGTATTATGATAGCGTTATGAATACGGTGGGACATGCGAGTTTAAATGAGCAACGACAAATATTTGGCTCACGTTATATATATTTCGATCCATATGATTTCCTGATGTGCGATGACATCTCACACGTTATTCGGAGCATCCCATATAGCATTTGTGACGTCGATTAATCATACTACTTTTACAATATTAGAGATTTTTCGATGCATTTCCACTCGAATTATCACGTGAAGCAATTTCTTTTAAAGAAACATTTTATTTTCAAAATCTACACATAATCATTTCACTTTTGAAGAGTCTGTACAAAAAGACCTTACTCACACTGCAAATCCAAGTGTGTAGTTTTTACACACTTATGTGTGTAATTTCTTGTAGTCACTTTTTACTCACTTTCACGTGTGTAATTCTTACACACTTAAATTACACACTTAAAGTGTGTTATTTTGTAGAATTACACACGTGAAAGTGAGTAAAAAGTGACTACAAGAAATTACACACATAAGTGTGTAAAAACTACACACTTGGATTTGCAGTGCAAACGCAATGAGTTATTTAAATCCTGCGAGTCGCAGACGAGAATCGATCCAACTTTTACGAATCCAAAGTTTTATAAAAAACTTATTTTACCCTCTTTCATTTTCCAAGTTCTTCAGTCAGTCCGCGATTGTCTGTTTGAAGTACTAAACCATGCGGTATCGAGCAGCGATAAAATTATCAGGCTTGACAGTGTTTAAGCAATTCCGTCATTCCCCAGTGTATCGGCTTATCGTGACTGTTGTGCCGTCGATGACCGGAGGAGAGGGGGAAAAACTATAGCCAGTGCGGATTTTCGATAAGCTGTGCTCCCCAAACTCTATGAACATTATGCTATACGTATATATAGAGTGAAACAACAACGGCCACAGTTTCAAAGTCTGTCCCGAGACTCTCGTTTTCCGTTATTCACAACACGAACAAAAAATAATGAATGATCCAGTCAAATCTAAATAACAGATGAATTGGAACAATCGAATAGAACGGACGATTTGGATTCCTTCACCAATATTGGGAAACTAAGTTTCAAGTTATTGACAAAACAAGAGAAATTGTCCACTCCAAATTGATTGAATTAGATAATAGATCGAGTCTGGATACATGATAAAATCTACAACTACCCACATCTATGGATCAACTTGTATGATATTCTTTGTAATAACAAATTATTTTAGGTAAAATCATCGGTTTTACAAAAAGCCATTGTGACAAAAAGCCACTAGTGCCATTCTCGTCTTTTCGCCGAGGATGGAAAGAGAAGACGCTTTGATCAACCTTCGACTAATGTATGGATATTGACGTACGCGTCGGGAATAGTCGAGCGACATTGCCATAGAAACGAGCGTTCATCTGCATTGAGCTCGATCAAACGATCTTCAACGTACTGTCAAATCTTGAACTCCGCTTGCGATGTAATCTTCTTTCTATCAAGATTCAATAGACGCTTTGATCTATAGAGCGACTTGCAATGTTTCACAAAGATAACGGATCAAAACGATATCAGGTTTACATAATGTCCGAAGGTCCCATACGAGTTATAGTAGGCATCTGGTAAAACCTCATCAGTCTTCGAAAACATTCCACTCAGCGATATTTAATTGGATGCTGGTTCCACCATTTGTCAAAAGTCAACAGAACGATACCATACAAAATGCTGGGAAACTTGATGAATTTAAATTGCCAGATTTTTTTCAATATCCCGAGGAGGCAAACCGCGCATGTCGGACGGACAAAAGGATGGGTCAGTGAACTCTGTTGCGACGTGGATTCGTTTAATCACAAGAACGAGAAATGTCATGAAAATAAAATACATGGTCCTGCAGATGATATTGATTTAGTAAAGACAGAAACCCGAATTTCGTTGTTACATTTCGGATATGGATGACTTTCTATTGATTACATGAATATCCCAATATCTGAAGTAGTGAAACAATTATCAAATGTTCAGGAAATTCTATCAACGTTTTTGACTTCTGACAAAATAAAGTGAGTATTGTGTTTTGTATAATGATGGGAATGCCTCTATAAGTGGCTACTGAAAACTCGAAAATTGTAAATTTCTACCCACGACTAATTCTTAATTTTCCGACGTTAACCAAAAAACATTGGCTTCTGATGATCAATCTCGCTCTTCTGACTAGATTGGTATCACGAGTATATAAATAGGTTTTTGAGTTCGCCACATAATTTTCACAGTTTCTTTTGGAAAACAGGACTTGAAAGGAAAATTCTATCGCATAGGATAAACGGGATTGCATATTTTATACACACTCTACCTCTTGCAGAGGAGGTCACACGGCTTATGTTTGTGGTAATGCAATATGCGCGATAACGTATCGCTAAACATAATACTATGCGCGAATGGTAATATTGATTAATGGTAATCCATAAAGGGGATGAGGCAAAAGTGCACCTTCACGGAAAAGGTCGAGGGTTGGCTGGTGCCATACGCAGCATTATAACTGCTAAACTCTATACTGTTGATCTATACTCGGCTAAAAGGGGACTTAATGAAAACCCGCGGCCAAAGTTTAGCAACGATGCTGCACGTTCAGGATCATCTGCTCTAACCAGAATATAAATACACCTCTCTCTCTCTCTCTCTCTCTCTCTCTTCTCCCTCTATATGTATATACGAACGAACGCATCGAACCAATGTCACAGCAGATCGTGTATATATAACTTTGCTGATCAGCACTCGATTAAATCTGGCTTTATACTAGTCCTATGGGCTTGTTCCAGAAATTGAGAGAACGCATCGAACCACCTGTCCGCATCAGGTTCAGCGGTAAATTTAAATCATCCAATATCGGATGGTAACCAAAATACGGTTGATAGTGGGAACCGATGCTGGCGCTTATCCGTATATCGAATAATACTGAGCTTCATTGCTGTGGCGGAAGAATCTCGCTATTCCAATGAATTGAATGTCACGAGTACGCGTGTACTTTTAAGTGCTAATATATCAGGGCGTCGAATAGGCTATGATTCCATATTGCTTCCAGCAGAGAGAGATGTAACTTCGTATCGAGTTTTATTTAGAGAATGATTTGTAAAGGAAATATATCTTCCCGTCTTGTTCATCACCAGTTCTAGGGATGATGGCCACGTATTCGACGAGTTCACCGCATATCGGTTGAAGTCATTTGTACATAATGCAGCCACATCTCCCGTTGCAATTTATTCGACCTTTTATCACACAGTGCATAGTGACGGGTTTGTGTATAGCACAAAGAGACACTGATCCACCGTGACGTTCTAAACGCTGGTATAGGTACACGCTCTTTGGGCAATTTTCAGTTCAATGCTCTATATCCTCAAAGGTACGTAGCGCTGCATGGTTGATTATCGTCACTCAAACGGAATATTTTTAGCTCTCGTTACGAGGACGAATTGATGCAAATGTTGCATACGAGCTGCGAGTATAGGACGAGTATTAATAAGATTTGTTCAAAGCGTGTAATGATGCACTTTGAAATATATCTGTGCAATGCACATAATTATGATTCATTGTATATTTCGGAACTGCAGCAGGAGAGAAGGGCGTGATCCGAATAAAGTAGCAATCAAAATTATTTCATCTCGGGATAATTATGAATTATTAACGATTTTGAGGCGTATTTGCATATCACATGAAATTCAATGAGAAAGTAAAAAGCGTCAGCTGCCCATTGATTATTCCAAGGGATATGTAACGGATATAAACTCACAAGGAAAGCATTAGAGAGGGAGGGAGAAAGAGAGAGAGAGAGAGATTGCAGACGGACCAGGGGACGTTGTCTCATATGAAACACCGTAATATTGACATTTACAACTGTCAAAGCAGCTAGCACCGCTATATAGCTCTCTCTAGCTGAACTTACGATCACACGTATATTCTGATCTTCTATAATATATCCTCAAACGTCATACTCCAAGGCACATTCATCTCATTTTACGAGGAAAGTCTATTTATACCCATGAGAGATGCACCGGGGAAGAAAGGAAATTGAGGAAGATATGATGAGATTCATCGTGAACTGTATAATTCCTCCTCGTCCGATCAATCTATTTCAACCTTTACGTATACAGTCGGGTATCATAGGAAGCCACCCTGGCGTCTCGGTCGAGCGATATTTCCGGAAGGGTGTCGAATTCAGTGAGGAGTTCTGAAAAATGCTCGGTCAGCAGGAAACTATGTTTCGTTCAATACCGGAAATAATAACGATAGCTCTTGAGGGATATGACGGTCCTATAGCACCGTGGAGCAATGTTCAGGCTTCTCCATACACGAGCTGCACTGAATACTAGAAACGTTCATGAGGATCCAAATCTGATTGAACCGGGAATATGATTCAATTATCTGCAGTTTCCGGCAGACGCATCATGATATGTCCGTAAAAGTGCCTTTAAATACCATTATGTGTAAAATGAAAGAAATATTGGTTCGTGAAGGAAGCCTCACCAATTTCAAAACTTATATCTCCTTATGAAAACGAATATCTTCATTTTATAGAACGTCGTTGCCGTGAGAGCACGCTACATAAATGAAAGTGAGCACATTATATACATCGTGATATGTTATTGAGCCAGGTATACTGAGTCGTAAAAAGAGTTATATTTAAGCGACAGAAGAGGATCCAGTAGGAGAACCTTTGTTACATCTATGCAGCGATGAAAATATTAGTGAGCTGATGAGATACTTAAAGGCACCGTTGTTAAAGATTATCACGATGCTAGTGCGGAGAACAAAGGATGAAAGCCCACGCATCGTGAAACTCAAAACTTCAAGAATAAACCCAGCGTGGTCCAGTCAACCGTATTGCCCGCTGGGAAATGTACATATGACGGTTTTAATGTTTCCGCCAACGTTCACTTAATCCGAGTTCATTCTTAATTACCTTCGTGGCTGTCATCATTCTGCTACATTGGTAGCAAGAGGGAAAGGGAGTGGGAGAGTGAGGAAGAGAAATGCTCACTTCTCTCGGCAATTCTGCATATATATATGGAGTAAGTGCTGTATATATACCGTTATAACACAGCACGCCCGAACTACCGATGGCATCCGCAATGTTCGTTGTATTTCATTAACGGGCTTTTATTGATTGACAATTCGCACATATATAGTGTATAGCGTATAGTGTATACTACATATATAGAGTACACTCTGTACAGCGCTACGATGGCCATTTCTACTGTTACTGTCGGTTCTACCGAGGCACTCCTATAGCCAATACCGGGTGCAAACTCGCGCGGCGCGCGGTTATTGCGAATTTAATTAACGTTCATCTTGAGCTACCGCGGTATATTGCACTTCGGGGTTGGCACAAGCAAGTGCCTCTCGACTCGATGGCTCACAGTGATCACAAATCTACTGCGGGATATATACGTATAACCTTCTCATCCTACTGTCCGATGTATTAAAATGATGCGGAAATCCCAGTAAACCGAATACTCTATCCCCGTTTCTCTCTATTATTCATCGCCGTAATGAAGATTCTACAACGAACTCGTTTGAACTAAAATTGTTTATAATTATACAGTCGAATTGCCGGCCATATTTTTTCTTTCTTTTTTTCTTTCTTTAATGCTGTAATCGTTAACAGAGATGAATCTGTCGGTCTTTTCACGTCTATGCAGTTTCTTTCGTTCATTTTTCGCTTCATCGTTATATAAGCAGAGAAAAGAAAATTGCGCATAGAATAAGTTGACGAAGAGACAGATGAACAAAGAGAAATGAGGATAAAACGAGGATTGACGGGCGAGTAAAAGGATATAATGACGTTAAAAATACGTCAATGACGAGTTACACTCTGCACTCGGAGTAACTAGCTCAGCCACATAAATCTTGTAGTGAGATCGTACAGCGAGACTGTATTATATATTGATATACATAGGCGTATAGAAACTCGTCGTTTCCTCTTTCCAATTCGTTGCCTCCTGAAACCCTCATCATGACCTATCTCTACTCTTGGACCACGAGAAGAGAAAGGCGTGTACATTGAAGCTTTCACGGAGGAAAACTTGCTCAGCACTTCCCCACCCTTCCAGCCGTCGGTTCTTCGGGGTTACACAAATTATTGCATTACTCGTTTCGAACGAGGCTCAAGAGGTATAACGGTATGCGCGTTAGGGACCGATTCTGCATCTCCTCTCTCTTGGCTCTTGAGGACCGCTCGACAGGCTTGCGAGTTTCCATGACAGGACTAAATGAAATATTATTCAGCTGAAACATGCTAAGCCACACTGGACTGGAATACTGCGATTAATTTAAACCGCTTTTAGACCTTACATATATACACACATGTCTTACTCACTGTCAAGATGTCCAAAACTTCAACAGTTTCAACGTAAAATCGTATCTGAATCGGACAATTTGCGAGACGTCTGTATGAGCAATCTATTTGAATATATGGTAGAGCTCTACACTGAGAAACTTTTTATGTGAATAATCGGTAAAAATATATCAAAGTTTAATATGTTACAGTTGAAAGTAGGGAAGAGAGCGGAAAATATGGTAATTATTCGCAGCGTCATATCGAAGTTTGACACACCCATACCAGTCTTTAACTAAATAATATGAAAATTTAGTATGCTGGATATGAAATATTATGATACTGTATATCAAAATTGACCATAAGAAAAATTCATATTCACCTTAATAAATTGTGTACGAAATTATTTCAATAATAAGCACGGTGAATGTTATATACTGAGACAAAATATTCGAAAAAATGACATGGTCTATATTAACTAGCCGTGAAACTGAAGAGAATAGTAGATGTTGAAACGGGAAGTCTCGATTTTTCGTATGGTGCGTATTAAAATATTCCCCGAATCGCCAGGTGTGATTACGATCTTTGCCGAAAACGCACGAAGCCTCGCTCGGCTCTTCCATGCACCGTCTCGGGAAAAGATACGGCAGCGGAAAAATCCCACCAATTCATCAATTCGCATGCGATGTTAATACTTGTTATGTAGCTCCGTGAAACAAATCGTGGTTTGCATTGCCAAACATTGGATGTAATTATCTATTTTCTTAAGATAAAATGTATAAAAACTTTTTTTAATACACTTACATATATACAAGATTAGTAAGTTTCTTTATAATAAAAATATTACGTAACCATTTCTCAATGATTTATTTATTTCAAACCAAGTTCCCAGAAATTCACATAATGATGAAAAGAATAAGGTATTATAAAGAAGGCAACACTATTTCATCTTGTCTAATTATTTATAGCTTGAAAAAAACGGACTGTTCATCCAATGTTTAGAAACCCTAATGATTCGAGAAAATAATGTGCACCGTGATTATTTAGTTCCTGTTTGATTTTTCGAAATGGAGAGGTGCTTTGTGAGTGAAAATTTCACCATTTTTTGATATGGTAAAAAATGGATATCGGTATAGGGCCATTGTTTTCTTTGTTATTGCTGCAATATCCTTATATTTTGTTACGATCACTAAAAAAATACTAATTTTTAACTAAAACATTGTTTCAATCGAAATTTAGACTCCGTCCTTTCGAAGCGTGCGCATCGATTACTGCGGTTGATACATTTCCAATTTCTAACCTGCAACAATATTAGGACAAAGTTTTTTTGATCAGTCTCGTGTTTCATGAAGTTTTCTAATATTATAGCCTAATATTCTGGATATATAATGGCTAAAGTCAAAGGTAAAGCGAAATCAAATAAAAATACGCGGGTTTGGGCTGAACATGAGCCAGCCTTTGAACTTCACGTTTTTAAACTCGTTTCGAGCAGAAATAATAATAATAATAATTAATACTGAATCCAAACCAACCCATTTAGAAAAAAAAATCTAACTTTAGATTCGTGATCAGCGACCCAAAAAACCTTCAAGTACCAATTTTCACTAAAATCCAAATGTTTTAAGTTTTTTTTGGCACGTTGATTACGCCAAATTTAAATTTTGCAAATCTGAATTCATTTCAAAGCATAGAATATTTAATCTTGAACATTTCTTAAATTAGTGGGGTTTATTTTCGAATGTTCCAATTAAAAAAAGTAGAAATTCATAAAAAAAATTATTGCAAATCGAGTCAAACAAAAAAATGGGTTAAAAATAAACATTTTAAAATAAAGTCCACTTTCCCAATACAGTTTTTCAAAAAAAAAGTTTATTACTGATTTATTCAAAAAATAACCCTTTCAATCCTTTCTCACAAGCGGACGAGTGTTCTAAGCTCACCATATATACAAGTTTCCGAGATTCTCCGACATGTAATTGCATTCTATATGTGTATATTGTAAATGTATTAGGTATAAGTCCCGGTTTAATATATAAGTGTATTGTGTGATGGACTTGTGTAAGGTGTCTTCGTATAAGTAGTGTACATATATGTATCTTCCGACGTGTATCCATTTCAGTATGCTTGTGAAGTCCTCGACTCCCCCACTTCTTTATTTTTTCAGCGGTGAGTCATAGTTTTTCGTATGGTCCGTATTAAAAACTGATGTTCTTCGTGACGTTATGTGATACGGTTATTTCAATCTTTCACATTCACCGTACTAATTGTGCTTGTCCAGTCGCTCTCTAACATTGACATGGTGCGTTCCAAATATTATCATGTTTTAAATCAATTATCGAATTTTTTTTTTCATTTATTGAAAGAAAAATCTCAATTTCACTCATTAGTATGCACCATGTGAATTTTTGACAAGCAACCCCGGACTTCTCTACTTTCGAACGTTAACATACTAAACTTTGATATATTTTTACCAATTATTCACATAAAAAGTCTCTCAGTGTACGGTTTTCTTTTTGAACGTAAAGTATCGGAATTTTTATAAAATTCGGACATAGAAGAGCTAGATAGCAAAATCATAAATGTGTCTGTTGTATTAATTTCTTAACGTCCGTTTGACAGTCATTGCATATGGAAGATTTTTATAACTAGCAAACGATATAAGTGCATATAATATTACTGCGATAACGATTGCATAACTAAATCTTTGCCAACTCACGCATCGTGATATCCAGTAGATGAAATTTGTTTCAAAGAATTTTCATAGAAAGAATTAAAAATATTTTCCCATTGAAGTGCATTGCTGGTGAAAATTCATAATGAAAGGGAAATAAATTCTCTCATCCGTGGGATTGAAAAAACAAAAGGAGTGCCGGATGCAGCAGAGAAGACAGTAAAAATTCACACGAGGCATTCTCACCGCAGTATTTCCGTCTATCGCCGCATATGTGCCCTTTGTCGACGTTCTTTGCGGTCTACTTTCACACTTTGTGAGATTTCCCGAGTTTTTCCGTACACTCGTCATTTTTTGCTTCGCTGAGAAACTTAAATGAAAACGCTTTCTCGCTTACGAGTATATACAAATTTGATATAGTCTTGGGGGTTTCTTTATTTCTCGTTTCCTCTTTTTTCCATGGACGCATGGAAAATCCGTCGACAGGACGTATATACCACTGCGCATTCAGTCTCTCTGCTCTCTGCCTTTTTTTTTGTCCTGAGGCCTGTCTCAGTGCATGCGGACCTCCGAAAGGGTGAGATTCATCTGCGTAGACGCCGCGTCAGCAGGAGAAAGATCCGCCAAAGAGTTTCAACTACAGAAAATGCCAGCATTTGCAAATATTTTATATACAACTGAGCTTGCGGTCTCATTAAGGAACTTTAAATTAACGATGAAGGAATTTAAGGAGAGCCTTTGATAAAGGTATTGTCAGCAGATTCATGAGGATGCCATACTACTGATAAACTGCTAACGTATACAATAAATGGAACAAATGAAACCACACAATACAATTCTAATAAAGTTTCTTTAAATATATATATATATATACATATATACATATTCTTATTACACTAAGATCGGTTTAACCAAGTTGAACTGACGTTGATCCAATTCAAATGAATCTTGTTTCATAAAAATGAATATCGATTGTGTATTTGGTTAAAAGAATCTCAAGAACAAAATAAGCGGTGGCATGATTATTTTTTATTTGCTCGGGTTGAATGAAAAAAAAAATCTACAATTGCCGTAAACACGCATTTCCGGAAATTTATTATTATGTAATAACTTTATAATTGTTCGACGACCGAGCGAAAAAGGGATTATATTTCGCGGGAAAACTGCCCGTGACGTGAATATTGAACAGAAAAAAGTGACGAAACGACGAAAGACTAGAGGAGTGAGGTTAGTTCGGGCGTGCGGTCGCGTTTGTAGTTTAACCGTTCGTTCGCCACATTTTTAACTTTCTGGTGCAAAAACGTATCGAGTGCACGTGACGCAAGTGGGTCAGCGCAGGGTGCATACACTGAAAGCCTCCATAAGCCGCTCTTTGCCGTGGTATATATACATATTAACATGTACATTTTGTGGTTCTGGATCTCGTACCGTAACGCGCGGTGAAAAAGTGAGGGAGAGCGAGAAAGATAGAGAGAAAGAGAGAGAGAGAGAGAGAGAGAGAGAGAGAGAGAGAGAGAGAGAGAGAGAGAGAGAGAGAGAGAGAGAGAGAGAGAGAGAGAGAGAGAGATGGTTATGAAATTTCGGCAAAAACGAAAGAGGTAAAACAACAAGTATTAGGGCATTCCACATCCAATCGAACGAACCTATAAATCTTCGCCCGTATTCATTATAATTTTTCGTTAAATTTATTAGCAGTTCTTTCTTTTTATCATAACTGCTTCATTTAATCAAAAAACTCAGAATACTCGAAATCCTTAAAGCCCTGTTTAAAAAACTATTAACTGTATGAAAAAAATTTCTAATGAACTATATCTACGTGAATCTAAAAAAATAACATTTCTATTACCAACTGTAAGTAACAAAATGTGGCAAAACTTTGAGAAGTAACTGAGAGAGCGAGGACTTTAGATCGTTTCGATTCAACTCGGAATGACCGATATACAGAGCGAAGG
This sequence comes from Rhorus exstirpatorius, assembly GCA_963564615.1. Taxonomy (NCBI): domain Eukaryota; kingdom Metazoa; phylum Arthropoda; class Insecta; order Hymenoptera; family Ichneumonidae; genus Rhorus; species Rhorus exstirpatorius. Next base: position 32,061,407 of record OY751317.1, read on the forward strand.
CGCTAATAAACGCGGGGCTAAAACGAGAAGCGGCAGCGGAGCCGTTGGCGCAAGCAGGACTGAAGGTGGAAAAAGCTCGGTGAAATAAGATGATTACCTCCATTATTTACGGTCCGCGAGTTTTATCATTTAGCACCGAGAGACTTCAGGCTTTATATGTATATACATCAAATCTTTCTTGCAATAAAATAAAGTTTTTTTTTTCGCTCTACGAATATAGATAAATTATTCTAATTGTGCAGCGGAGAGAATTCCCGGAGGGAACAACGTTTATGCGTAGAAAACGAGAAAATGGAGAATAGAAATGTAATGAACCAAATTCAAAAGTGTTCCGAAGACGGTTGGGCGGGAATATCCTCGAGAGAATCGTGAGATGTAGAATTGTCTCGGAATGAAGAAAATGGCGAAAGGGCGGAAGCATGAAAATCTGCTGTTGATATGCTGCTAGCTTCATACAAACTCGAAAATCCGATAAACCAACATCGACAAATTAACTCGGCGATAAGGGAATTAGGGAGGCTTGAGATCATAAAGGAATTACAAAACAAAAAATATTCTCGGTTTTTTATGTACACCGTACAGTCATGTGTACAGACGGAGTTTGCCCGTAAGCATCAGGGTTTATTCATCCGATTTCATTTTCCCAGTGGGAAGAACTTGTATGTGTATCTGTATAATGTATATATAAATAAACGGCTGTGGTTAAGCTCAGATATCTCCATAGTCGTTCTTCACACTTTTATTCTTTCGTGAATAATATGTGCATTTCGCGAGATGAGTGCCGAGAGAGTTTATCACGTCGAGAAGATAACATTAATACAGCGGGCGTCGTTTAAAACTTTAGAAAAACGCTGCAAGCATCATTTCTTATTTTCACTGTTATATCAACCAACTCTCGTCATTTGCTACCACGCACGGTCATTAATTTTGTCTCCCACATGATCACCATCGGGAACAGAAACCGCAATTCTTTCTCTCGCGATGATTTCTCACATTAATTAAAACTTCCGCGTACGATGAAGAAAAAAAAAGTGATGGGGAGGAGGAGGTAACGGAAAATGAGTTACTCGAAAATTTTCCAAATTGCTTCGGGCTTGCGAGTGGCAAACGATGTAAAGACGACACGATCTATGGATTACCGCACGCATGTGCAAAGAGAATTTTGCTGTACACAGAGAGGTAGCAGGCATGCCAAAAGCGATAATATGATAAATCACAAAAATGCTGGAGAATCCGGCCCTTCGTCATCTCGATGCAGGAGGCGAAAGGACAAAGGGGGTCGTTTACCCGACTGTGCTTGTGTGCTTTTCCGAGCTTCGCGTACTTTATATTCACCCTATTTTATTTGCTCACGCCATTAGCAATCAATGAATGTTGGCTCGAACCTAGGCGCAATTGTATCGTCTCTATATATATATGTAGGTACAGAAATGCATATACAGAACATAGAGTGGACTACAGTATATATATTCTGCATTCGACTCAACAGAACACACAGCGCCATCGCTCGTGTGCGTTACGTTTGTTTGCCTTTAATTGTATATCATTGTTCTTGACGATGGTACGCATATATATGCTCTGTAGTCGAACAATCATCGTTACAACATTTTTTTCGTCATAACGTTTAATTCACTTTGCATTTATATAATTATCATTTAAAACATACCAATTCAGTCGATGACAACACTACCGATAATTTAAAGGCACGCGGCTTGAACAGCTGGGAAATTATTTTCCCTATCCAATGAGAAAATTCATTGTGGTAATCAGCCGAGAGACTCGAGCGGGTTCAATAAAAATTAATGTATATATATATATTTTTTTTTTAACAAATTTGTTAAGACATGGACAATGAGAATTGCTGATAGAACAATGAAAGGCTAAATTTAAAAAATATAATTTCGGATGATTCGTTTCACCATGGAAACTCCGAAAATAAAAAATGGAACAAGTGACGTTCCGATGAAATTTCCATCCGATCCTCGAGGTGTCCCATTGCAAAATAATAATAGAAAAAACGTCTCTCATCATTCCTATTGACAAACTAACCGAAATTTTCTTGTTCAATGTCGTTAGGCAAAATATAAACCAATGAATTTGGCAAACTGTTTTTAACCGCATGAAATTATACGTAATTATTCTCAGCCTTATCGAAAGTTAAAACTTTACACGTATATTTAGTAAAAAAAAAAAAAAACCTGTTGGACAACGTATTTATTCACGTCAAAAAATATTTTTTTGACACCAGGCTTTCAATGAATATTAACAAAAGGTAGTATAATTCATCACGTTGGAATAGCGCTGCTGTACTCGAAAATCGCGTGTCGTGTGATATTAGTCTCGTGTATACAGGTCAATGGGGGTCGGAATTCTGTTTGGTTGGCGCCCGGAGAGCGTGTAATTCATCATCGTGTGCAGTTTTACTGGTTTTGGTGGGGCATCGGGGGGGAATATGATGGTTGGTGTATACGCCATGCTGCGGTAACCGACCCTTCGTCACAGGACCAACGGAGTATGATGCTGATCGACGGAACAGAACGATTCGGTTCATCGGTTACGTGCGGTCCTCGTGTTCCGCCGTTACTATGTTGCTCGACCGATGGTGCCCTTTCGCGGCTCTGCGACTCTCCCGTCTCATCAATCGACGCTACCAACTCATTTTTCGTCCTCCACATATACCACTACATGGCTCCTGAACAGCATCGAAAATTAAACGAGCCAACACAGGAGCGCGATCCCTGCACATTTTCTCTCTCTCTCTCTCTCTCTCTCTAAGCACACAGCCGTAGCTATGGAAGGATGTGTGCATGGAAGGAAAGGTAGGAAAAGGTAAAGGACAACTACGTAAAACGAGCAAGACCGAGCAATCGGGTCAATATGAACGAGAGGCTATCCTTTGATTAGTTATGGAAGAGTACACATGAATATATTCTCATGAAAAAGAAATGTATACGAAAAAAGTGTACGACATCCAGAATTACATGTCATTTTTTTTTTTCAAGGGTTTCAGTGCAACCCATTAAATTGACCAGGCGACCGATTTGCTGCCCTCGTAAATTTTACAATAAGCTAAAGTGAAAAAATGATCATTTTTCCTTCTATTATCAGTGGGAGTCGTCAAATGGCGCCAATTCAATCCTACTAATCATCTCATAAAAAGCGAGGAAAGATAACCTCGCGGATTTTATACAATAAAATTGATAGCAATCCCTGATATATCCAACTATAGCGTCAAAGTGGCACTTCTCACTCGACAAGAATACTACGAGACTTATATTGTCCTCGATAAATGAGCTAATTGCAATCGACACGAAAGAAGATGTCAACTGCGCTCGACTGTACTTACGCTTCGAATATTTTTGGAAGGTGTAACAGTAATATGCAGACGTTTCTTGCTTACATAACCACTGGTTCACTGCTGGATAAAAGGATTTCATCGTAAGTATTCCAAATTATTCGATCGTCCTGGAGCATGCATGATCTTAACCCTTTGAAGCATACATTTTTCCTTGCAGTAAAATTACTTGAAACTAGGTATATAAGGGTTCTTGAGGTCGCTGATTTCAAAAATAAAGACAGATCTGAGAAATTTTCAAAATTCAAAGTGGCTGATCTAATATGCCGAACTGAAAATGTGACAGTGATCGGAATAATGGCTCGAAAATGCACACTCGCGGGTTTTTCGGGCCACCAAATACGATTCCGTTGTCAGAATTACGACACCAAAGATGGCGGATCCAATATGGTGACCCTGAAAACTCCCAAGTAACAAATTTCAAGCGAATAAGATAAATTTTTATACGTTCAGTCCGCCATATTGGATCCACCATCTTGAATTTTGAAATTATGACGTCAGATTCATTTTCAGCGATCCCGAAAAGCCCCAGTAACAAATTTCAAGCGAATCGGATCAATATTTATATTTTCCGTCTGCTATATTGGATCCGCTATTTTGAAATTTTGACGTTTGGATTCGTTTTTAACGAGCCTTCATTTATTCTGTAAAAACAGGCATTCTCAACACTTTGTTTATTTATAGCGCTCAATAGATTCACGGAATCATCATGATCCCTCTCAAAACATCAACATTGATATCTTAGAAGTCCAACTATGCAAAAAAAATCTCAGCGATATCCCAAAAATTGAATGTATAAATCTTGAATAACCGATTCAAAAAAGGTGTCTCATATATATGAGACGCTGTGTGCCGCAAAGGGTTAATTACGGGGTATATGTAGCGTGTCTAGAAGAAACAACATCGATCGTACTGAAAAACATAACGATAGCAAAATACAACAACGAGAGAGCCGTTTCTACAAAGGACAAAAACGAGACGACATTTCTCGTGTATTATATACGTCGGCAATCGTTTTCATGGTCAAGGACACGCATGAAGTAAGACAGATCCTGAATGTTGCGAAAATTCAATAAAATGCTATTGCGATTGCTCCTGAAACTTTCAGTCGCGACCTAAGCGTACTTTTTCCTGAATTCGTGTTATAAATAAGGGTGTCAAACGACACAATTACTGTCGAATATCATATTACCCATGTCATCTCGACCTGTCAACCCCATCTCATACGCGTCTAGGAATTTTCCAAGCTCCAATTATTTATTGGCCTTTACGATATTGCGTCTCTCGTCTGTAAAGTTTATCATCATCATATTGGTGAAAAAAAAAAAATCGAAACTCGAGAGAAAATCACGGATACTCTGCGTCTTCGATAGCGCTGATCCAGCGCAGCATCCGAGAATGATATATAACGAAAGGATCGGTATATACATTGGAGTATTGTGCTTGGTAACAGGAAAGGTTGGGGTCTCGCGAGGAAATTGAAACGTAGCGAGAATGCTAGATCGTTGTATATTGGATTGCAATAATGTGGAGAGAGAGAGAGAGAGAGAGAGAGAGAGAGAGAGAGAGAGAGAGAAATAAAAAAGAAGTCGATATTCTCGGATCGCTACAAGTCTCTTCGATCTCTTTCGCCTTGTATGCCCCAAAGACATATTCCTAGACTGCTCTGTCTAGCTGTATTTCTCGCTGTGTACCGAGAACTTGGTATACTGGACCAACTGTGTCGTAGGTTAAGCGTCGCCACCGCCGCGACGATTTCGTCTTGTACCATGGTGAGAAGTGACTTGCACCGAGATCGTATACAGACAGAATCTCCCATTGTATCCGTACTCTCGGGCAGCCACATACATATATATATATATATATATACGTACAAAAATATTCTCTACATGCATGTATACCAGGCATTTCAGGCTAAACCGACAATGCTGTAACACAATTTTTATTGTTATTTCTTCGCTATCGTTACCTACAACAGTAAGAAAAGTAAAAGCGCTCTGGATCAATTCGTTCCAAAGTCACTTCGATTGTTGTCAACGAAAGCGTTAAATCAACACTGTTGGACCTTATAGATTTATCCCTGACACTTTCGCGTTTAACTGAGAATATATTTTTCTTTTTTTTTCCTATATTTTCGTTATACGATATTCAAAAAATGATTTCTCAATCACAGAAAAATAATTTTTTGATATGAATAGATCTCATTGTTTACGCAAAAAATCATTATCATTAGAAATAGTATTTTCGATGCCACAGCTATTTTTAAATATTCAATAATAATTTGGATTACTGAACTGCTACTGGATTATACTGAACAATCGATTACCACGCCTTTAACGATTTCCCTGGAGTGTACTATAGTTTTCCAAATATCAAATAACAATAAAATCGAAAAAAATTCTTCCAAAACATGAATCCTCATTTTACGGTTGCACTTACATTAGAACCAAGCACATTTTCCAAATAATATTTTTGTAAAAACTCAAACAAGTCTTTAAATTAACATTTTCGTCATAGTAACGACCAGATAAATTTGCGAAAAAATAAAAAAAGTCGTGGGTTTCTCATACATTACCCTAGAATATTATAAATAAATTGAAAAAAAAAAATATTATAAATTGTACCAGGCACGAACCTGTCGATTTCGCTCTAAATTCCCTATGTATATGTATGCCACAGCAGTACATACAAGGTTCTATATCGGTGTACAAGTTGGCATCGCAGACGCATCGTCCATCGAACTGATTTCCTACGTCGTTCTTCGTAACTTTTCCGTTCTCGAATGAATCGACCTCTTTTCCATTATTCCCCTTCGCGTATACACGTGAGCAATCGCGTACGTTGCCGTTTTTCTCGATCTTACGAATCGACGTATGTATCGTTATATATGCGACTGGTACGTGAAGCCGAACATGTTTACTATGTGACGACTTTCGCAGTGCTTTTCTTGTGACATTATTACTCATGGCATCTGGCATTTCAATGAGACGAAACGAGAAAGCCTGTATTTTACGTCCCGTGTAGTTTATGCGTTTATCCGATATTGAACGGTACACGATATGTGGTATCATGTTTTATGATGTTTCGATTGTCGTTTCGAAAACTTGCCGCAGGCTTTACGAAAGCACACAAAGACGCCAGAGACACTGTCAGATATTTCGTATGCTGATAACGACGGTGTATATACTTGAATCGAGCTTATACATTTTTCTTGTCGCTCGCAAAAACGAAAAATCAGTAAAAAAAAATACGTAATAATGCATAAAGTTCGTAATCTGGGACATTCTCTTTTTTTTTCAACTATTAATAATTTTCTGTCTCTACGGAAACACCAAAAGCTTCATCGCGATATTAAAATTGGAGGATTGAAAGTTTTCCACGCTGTGTCGAATACATTAATATTTATCGAACAATCTTTAGCCCAGCGAACTAATATAACGCTTACGGATGAGCTTCATCGTAAAAATATAACGAGCAAATGTATTCGCTCGTGCATATGAACAATATGACACGAAGCACAGTCTTAACGACTCATCGTGACTGATGAATTCTTTATTGTTTATAAGCCACGAGGGAAATCAGAGCGGCATACAAAATTGAGTTCACGCCAGCTTTGGGCCTGCATGCGCGCCGCGACCTGTAATTTTAAAGCTATCGCAGCACACACCCCGAGAGTGGATGCAATAAGCTTGAATATATCTGCTGCGTATGATGCAGATATCGAAAAATGCTTGCCTCGTGAAATACATTTTGTTCATCGCTTTATAAAATATATTTTTATGAGAACTGTGTGTATAGCTCTGTGACTTTCAGACAAAATATGAGAACACGAGATTTTCAGGCTCATTTTGAGAAGGAAATTTTTCATCACCGCAATTTCAGTTGACATTTATATATTCACGATCTCAAGCAGCATGACTAGATTGTTTATCATTTGAGTATATATTTTTTGAAGCATCGATTATGCATTTAAAAACAAAAATTACATTTGTTCATTTGAAAAAGCAACTATATCACCCGAATTCGGGATTATTATCGTTGATTAGAAGAAAAATATATGGGCTTTTGGGTATAACTCCAATGCTACTCCGATGAATGCATATGTCTATGCCTGTGAAATGTCTATTCATTCGCTTCACTATTTGACGGCAAATCCGTCGACGCGATCGATCAATTTTCACCTCACCTGTCTGCGAGAAAAGGTTAGTGACAATGTAGTTCGTTATTTTCGAGAAATCATGTATATTTCAATGCGGTTTATTTTTGCATGAACTGGCTCAATGGCTCAACGAGAGAGGGAGAGAGATAGGTAGATCGAAGAGGGAAAGAGGATAAGATCTCCATTATACCGAAGTATAAGTACAATAGAGAGGGTTAGGTATAAGACCCGTTCCATCGAATTCCAACCACCTATATCCCGATTTTCATCCCTGTCCCCCAACATCATATATATCGTGTGTATGCGCGTGAGGGTATGTCTCATTTTTTTTTTCCCCTCGTACACGTCGATTTCCTCAATATAATCCTCCCGCGTCCTCGTTACATCGTTCCCTTTTTCGCGTCTTTAAAATCCCCGATGTGCAAGTAAGCATGGACTCAGCACTTTAGCCACTGTTCCCATACTCAAACAGCACCCCCGCCCCACAAAAGAATTACTTACCGACGAGAATCAAATGTGAATTCACGTCGGTTTTTGAGTGTAAAAAAGCGCATTCATCGCGTCTCGCAGTAACGGAATTATTCGCAACTAACACGTTTACAGACACGAGAAAGCAAAGAAGTTTGATGGTTATGATGAGGATAAACACAGTTAAATTGTCTCTGTTTCAGTATGAATCTCATCCTGGATCTGTCGACTTTTAATTTATTTACTTAGTGCAAATAGTCGGTATTCTTAAATTTTTATAGACATACTTTTTCTATGCATTATCTGCAGGATATAAAAAATTCACCAACGTATATATCTGATAATCGAGTTTGCGATATAATTACCTTGAATGATGAGAATTTTCAGAACGTATTTGACACGTGATCTGACAATTTTTCTTACTCCAGTAAATTTCCTCATCAATCGAATACACGCAGAGTTTCGTCAAATCAAATATAATAAATCCGTCTCGGTGTAATGAATTTGCTCATTGAAGGAAACCATCGTCGTAAAAATCATGACTTACTATATCGACTCTCGATTGCACCTCTTGTGTGGCCGTCGAATTTTGACGCTACATCGAGTACACGCGCGACGTTACGATACAGAATGTAATGAAATTTCGCGAACACTCTCCGGATACTCGATCGATCGGGTCTACAATCTGACCGGGCACGATTGAACGAAGTTCTAAATTCGTGGCAGGATGAAGTTATGCAGGTGAATGAAATTGGTTGGAAAGCTTTTAGGCGAATTATTGGCATTTCGAGTGGTCATCGTGTGTCGTCCGTTTGACGCGAGTATATATATACGTGTAATATAATTTGTCGGTCTTGTAATGTGGGCAATGTCTCACAACTGAAAATTGCGTTGAAACATTGCAAACGCTAAAATATTTAAATGATATGAAAATTAATATTATATATTTCTTTTTTTTTTTATTAAAAATTATTCGTGCGTATTCATATGTGAAATATTCATCAGGAATATTGAGTATTTTCATAAGAAATTACGAAAAATAATTTTGACGTAATAATTGCGAATAATTCTTGTATGATCAAAATAAATATTCATTCTCTTCATCTACATTGAGTTTGTATTGTTTTAAAATAATTATTATCGTGTAAGAAAATTATGTTTCATCGATTTACATTCCATCTTCGTCTCTTCCAACGACTAGCATCCTGACGGTTCATGCACTATATACAAATTATATATGCCCGGCAAAATGTTATTACATCAACTTGGATATATAATTATCCGAATAGTGTGCTTTTGGTAAAGCTCGGTATACGAACTACTCCCATTATGCGCAGATTCATCATTCACCGACACGTCTGTATAGCAGAATTTCAACTACTTCCTAGGAAACATCGGCCCGGCCCTTTGTCTCGTACCTTGAAGCCAATTACGGGGATACATACCAAGCGTGTACATCACAACGCAAACTACTCTGGCAAACTTGTTGGAAGGATTGAACTAACGATACAGGTAGTAAAATTTTTAGTTTTATAAAAACTGATGAAAATGAATAACACATTTTTAGGCAAGGCCTAGGATAATTTTTTTATTCTGTTTTCATAATTAACGTATATAGTAGACAGCGACGAATGAAAGCTTCACGTTTTTTTTTTCATAAATTTTATTTTCTAGCTCAGTTTTGTTGAGGTATTTTTTTTCGCATTATGGCCAAGTAATAGTAGTATGAATTTTGGACAAAAATTTGTCCTCCGTTGCTTTAGATGTATAAAAAAAAAATCGTTAGTCAGCATGAAACTTTTTTTTTTGTTGCTACTGGCAATAAGCGCGCATATTTGATTTTTTTTTCATATTCATAAATTGGGTCTAAGTTTAAACCGTAAACATTATGTTAGGAAATTTATATTATATTTTCAGAAGCTCACTAGCAGAGTCCTTAAACTTTTAACCTCGAGAGAACATTAATCCTGCACTCGAACCATTGGCGTCCTCTCATCTGCTCTCTCGTCTTTCCGCTTTTCGCGAATTCACACAGAGTCAAGAGAATATGCTCTGCTTTGCTACTGCAACTTTTTTTCGGTTTTCTCCTCGTCCCTGCCCCACGCTTGCTTCTGCGACAATATTTCCATGAATCTTAGCGAAACAAAAAAAAAAACGGAGGTAAGAGAGGTTGCCAGCCGAGGCAGCAATATACCGCCTCGGATATTTTAATTTAAGTTGGCTTCGCGTCCAGAAGTGCCGTGAATAAAGTCCACGGGATGAATTACAATTTGACGGTGTGCTATATACTTTCGTGAGAACTATGATGATGGAGAATGGCGCGACGACTCGAGATAAGTAGGTATGTTATGTGTGTGTGTGTGTGTGTGTGTTTGTGTGTGTGTAAATGTAGCGAATGGCGGATGATAGGAAACGAAAGGGCGCAAATCGCACGATTCAACATGTAAAGCTATGTGGTCCACGCCTTTTTGTTTGTACCAAAGGCAAAGAAAGACTGTTCGTGCAGTTCTACGCCCAGTGTCGGATGTTCCTTTCTATTAGCTGGAGAATTCGATAGCAACGAAACTTTTTAATCGAATATTAACGAGATTCGCAAAAGTATTTCCGTAGCATTGAGCCAGCGAGAATCATAGCAAAATGACTGACTTTTCAAATCATTTCGAGCACAATAATAAAAAAAGAAAAGGCTTTTCAAGATTTATTACAAATTTACTATTGGCAGAACGGAGTTCGAAAAAAATCAATTGAAAAGAATGAGTTTTCTTTCTAAAAACAAAACAAAAACAGCTTTACAGTCAAGATTTAATAAAATTTTGCAATGCGCTGTAAGTGAGCAGTTATTGCCCTCTTTCCTTTAAATGAGCGGAATTCGTCATTCTAGGTATCAAATGATTGAATTAATTAAAACAATATCTACGTATATGTATAGACAAAATATTTGCATATTATATAAGAGGATTTAAGAAAACACTCATTTGCCCCAAATATAGTCATTCGATCCAAAATACTCTACTATTAGCAATCGACAAAGTAAAAAGGTGTCGAGGTACAATCGCTCGTCAATACATATTTGATGAAATCATTCCTATATAATATGCATATTTTCGAAACGTTGCGAAGGGATACGGAAAATCATGTGAAACATGAAAGAGCGAAATCGTCAGCAAGATAAATTGCGTGTGAGAGTATATACATCTATATAATGCATAATATATTATGTACCAACACAAAGCGGTGAGAATTTCGACCACGCGTCCTTCGATTATGTTGTAATTAATTTGTAGGGGGCCTGAACGCGCGGGATGGGTACCAGTGACGTTGGTTTATGTGTTATATATATGGGGGGGGGGGGGATGGGGGATCATGGTAGTGGTGAGAGAATGCACGAGTTCGTCACCGAGGCCTGTCTTTATTATTCCAGATTGTCGGACGCGTTGAGTGGTGGATTTGTACCGAGATTGATTTATTCGGGGAGTTCGTGTGCCTGGGCCGGGTGGTGATCGGCGATTAGAATAATTTGTGCGCAACGCGCTTGCCCGCGATTCTATATGGTAAAGCTCATATATACGTGCATAATTATATATATAAGATATTCCGTGTAAACTCGTACAGTCTCGGAACCAACAAACTTTAATTTCTATGATTTTTATTTCTATATTAATGGTATCATTGCAAATACCATCGGTGATATTTTTTTTTTTTCATTTTTATTCCTATCCGTTCACATTTCATAAATTTTTGAATAATTGCGAGACTAAAATCTTTAAAAAAGAATACAATTCCCAGTACGCAAATGATATCTGGAAAAATCAATTTTTTCGTCCTTCACTCCAGCTCAATATTATTAGACTTGAAAATTTTTGAAAATCATGGCAAGCATTTCGGCCAACTTTGAGGTAAAAATTATTGACTTTCGACGTGTATATATATATATATATAAATACCCCTTGCGAACTTTCTGAAAAAATTCATTAAAGTTTTACATGAAAAACTTGCAATTTTAAGCCTCGAGAGATAATGAAGAAACGACGTCTTCATTCATTTAATTCAGAAACGATGCCTCAATTGTTCTTTTATTGTATTTTTTTCTTGCTATGCTTCTAAAATCTTAATCATTCTTTTGATAGAAAATTTTGGTGAATTTTTTACACAAAGTTAGATCTTTCTAAACATTTCAGCTTGGCAATTAATGGATAATTTATCAAATGAACACAGTCGAGGATAATGTAAAAAAAATGTCAAAAACATCATAGATTATCTTTGCAGCAACACCGAATATATATTTAAAAAATGGAAACATCGAGGTTTTGATTAGATCTAATGTCAGTCTGCGTCGATCAATATGAAATTCCCCATATAAATATGGATCCTATACAGCATGCCCTGTTTTATCGAGAGTTGAACGTGTAACCCAAATTCTCGTACGCTGTTCATGTCACAGTACGTCAACAGAATTCTCTCTGTTACGCAGACACAACTATCCAAAACGGAATTTATGTACTGACTGTATACATATACTCTATGCTATACTATATTATATATTGCAGCCTAGTCATAGATTTAGGATATAATAGTTAACCGTAATGCCATATCGTTTGTAGTGTAAATTCTCAACGCGATATATGCGTGTATATTATTCGTGAATATATCGTCATCACCGATTCTCTGCCCTCATCATGATGCATATTGCTTACAATCAACCGATATAATATGCTCTCTATTTGCAACTAATAATGCCATCCGTGGTCGCAATTACTGCATCGCTCGGTAAAATGTTATATTCTCAAATATAAATTTTCTTTTCGACCATCACGAACCTTGAAGTGATATAAATATTATAAATTTTCATGCGATTAGTAATTACGATTTAATCGTAACCTTGACTCAGATATAAATTTTTATCTCGCACGAAATTCTTACAGGCATAACTTTCAAGGATCTTCCGGGCTTAAATGAATAGTTATACGCCTTGATAACTTTACGTCGATATAGATATAATACTAACTCGACGCAAAATTTTACATTTCAAGTAAAGGATGTATCGTTACGCGTGGTAGCTATTATTATAGTAAATCCGGTTAAAAAATAATAAAAATTCCGACGCACGAGTACCAATTAACGTTTGCTAACAAACAAACAAACAAAAAAATGTCATTTACGAGAGCAAACGATTCGGAGGTACGAAAAGAATTTCGAGGCAACATTTTTACCGGCAGTTCCAGCATTAAAACTCTTTCCCCAATGAGATTTCTACTTGTACACCCGTTTCGCATTTAGCGCACCGAGCACGAGCGTAACGAGGATTGAAAATCCTCGTTAAAACCCGACGTCTCTGTCGGTGAAGTCTTCATAGAAATTAAGATCCAACGAGGGAGCAAGTTACATTGAATAATGTAATAACAAACAAGGAAAGTCTCCTTTTGCATGACATTGCGAACGAGAAAAAAATTTAAACGTGCTTTTGGAAAATTTGTTTCGCGTTGATGAAAACGTTGCATCCCTTCGTACTTGTGTATGACCATTTAAAAGATTCACCACTTCCGGCTGGTATACGCAAAGTTTTTCTTTTCTTTTTTCGCGAAAAACATAAGAATAAATTGAATTAAATGAATGAAATACAAGCGAGACTAACGCACATATATTTATGCAACTGTTTCTCTCTCTCTCTCTTTCTCTTTTTCTCTCGCGATGTCTATACGATTTTTACGTTTGTGAATATGGCGTGCGTCTGTGCACGAGTCGAAATGTGCTCGTCGAGCAAGCGGTGCAACGATGCAGTTTAAAGAGAAAAAGAAGCTCGGAGGCCCGAGATGCTCTCACCGGCGCCTGGCATTTTACGTTGTTCAGCGAGCCGTGTGTCTCCAGCACGCTCTGGCTCCCTCGACGAAGCGAACATGACTTAAGCGGTCTTGCGAAGCACCGTAAAGAGAAGCAGTAGAAATGGAACGAGAAACGAGAGATCCAAAAAGGATGCTGTACATGTTATGCGAGAGTGTGTCTACGTGCGCGTATATGTGTCTGTGTAAATAGGGCGTGCGGAGTGTCTCAAGCCTTGTGAATGACCATAGGACGTATATAGATACGTAACTCTGAAGAAAACTAAGTACCGCGAAACAGCCCCGATATATCGAGAAAAGAGCCGATGGATTGATGTTCAGTGAGTGAGAAGCCTTTATTCGAAGAAAAAAAAATGAACAATGCGCTCTACCCAACTATTGCAATTCAGGCTCTTTTCTGCAAATACCCAGAAAACCCAGAAAAATCAGAAAACCCAGATATATATACGTCAAAACAGATACGTGTAGACTATTGAGGCATAAAAACGTGAAGACTACTGAGACATAGGAACACGAAGGCTTTTGACTTCCTATTACCGCGCGCATCATTTTTTCTCAATTCCCCTTGTCTCATATCGGACACAATGGTGTCGATTGCTATGTACCTATATATACAGACGGTCCGGTGGATTTAATTCTACCATTAGATTTTCAATACCCTATACTGAAAAAGTGGTGTCATGCGTATCACTTCTGTAGAATTATCTTTTGGCTTTTTGTGCTTTCATAGCTTGCGAATTGCCTCAGATGAGAATTTAATCCATACTGAAGTTGCGTAGAATTTTACACACCTTTATGGTTTCACCGTCGCCAATTTAAACTTGCATTCACAATGATTTTTTTATTCATTTTTTCGTAATGTCATTTTGCCGAACAGTCAGTCTGCTGAAAATCATTTTTTCGAAATTATATTCCACCGTCAGTAATTTTTTGAAACATAATTTTTTACTAATTTAAATTAAAATTGAAAATATATGTCAATTATTTTGATTTATTGTTTAACGACGATCTTATATTCAGTTATCTTCGAGATTTTGTTCACGATTGTTCATCGTTAAAACAACGCTTCGATCTTAGTCGGTGAATAACGTTTTAAAAAAATGGTTTTCGGCAGAATGGCGGTTCGGCAAAATGACATTTCAAAAAAATGACGTTCGGCGAAAAAGTTATTCGCAAAAATGACTTTCAAAACTTTTCGAAAATATGATATTCGCAAATGTGATTTTCGGCAAAACAACGATTCGTTGAAACGTTTCGTAAAAATTACGTTCGTGAATATACCTTTGGCGTGTATACATGCATGGAAAAAGCGACCCTGTAACGCCTTTTGAAACTCCGCTAGGGATGAGCGCTGACAGGCGTATATGTACACGGTTTTCACACACACTAATGACATGCATGTATATACAGGGTGTCCAATAGGAAGGTGTGAAAACTAATAAATTGGTATTTTGCAATAAATAAAGGAACCAGATCAGTGGAATTTTTTTTTAATAGAAGAGAGTTGTCATTTTTATTTTATGTCAATTTATTACAAAAAAACGATGTTTCCATAGAAAAAATTATATATTTAAGCAAATACTAAAAAAAATGTCAAAATCAATGATAAATATTTTCAAAATGTGAGCCATTTGAATCACCACAGTACTCTAATCGCTTTTTAAAACTATTAAAAACGTGTTCTATAGTTTCATTTGAAATGCCATCGACAGTCTTTACGGATTGAAGACTGAGGATTTTGTTCAAAATAGTCTTTAACTGCTTTAATCGTTTCCTCTGTAGTTACCGAGGTGGAAGGGCCTGACAAATCTTTTCTACGGTCCTGTAATGTTCCGTACTCTTTAAAATTATCGATTACTCTGCAAACGGAAAAAAAAAAAATAGTTACAATCTAAAAAATTTTGAAACATGAGATCTTTAGATCTGATTGTTCATAAACCTTGATATAAAAAATATTCAATTCTTACCTTCTAAGAGTAGTTTCGCTTCTGACTTTTTTACTTCCATACTTCGTACGAAAGCCTCTGAACGCTTCACTATAAATTTTCCCTCTTGAATAATAACATTCAATGAGAAAAACTTTTTCTTCGATAGTTAGCTCACTCATTTTTAAGAAGACTGTCCGCTTTCTACCACAGCTAGAATATAACTGACAGGTCTCAGATACAAATTTCTGAAACGCAGGGTTCCTTACAATGTTAGAGAGGGAGGGGAGATTCGATTAGTTTTCACACATTCCTATTGGACACCCTGTATATATGTTATCCGAGAGTCCTATAACGATTCGGCATATTGAACTTTCGTCAAAATGATGTAATTAATTTCAGTAATTTCGAAAAAAAAAAGTACGATAATTCTAACGTCACCCGCGATAAACCGATAGGTATATATGTTTTTATTATTATTATTTTTTTTTTAATACTGTGGTTCATAGTACGTCTTGTTGGTGTTCCAGGCGTCAAGCGGACCATGCGCGCATGCACTTACTCTCGGTGTACACCCGCTTTAACAATATACGGCGTACACAGAGTCATGTATCGCTGGCACGAAAATCGATCCAATTGGCTAATTGGCCAGGGTGTTTGTAATACCCAGATTTTGCGATTCGTCGTGCTGCGGTGACGGCACATATATATAGCCACAGGAAACAGCAGCAACGACAGCTGGGGTATAGATATGAGGGACATGTGTGCTGGACGCAATGAACGGGTACACTGGCCGGTGCTCGCAAGCGCGCTTATATACTTTCATCACACGTCGGGACGCGAATCGTCCGATCTCGTCGAACCAACCGACCAAAACGGGCCCACCAGCCAGGCCGATGTTGTTATCGCTGAGCACTTTGCTGATTCCCATTCGGTGTTAACGATCCGTTAGGGGGACGTCTGTAAATCAACGGGTTCACGGAGAAAATAGCGCCGCGACCGTTTCGTCCGACTGCCACACGGTCCGTTGTGCCGATTCAAACGATATGTATTACATATATGTATATTTGTATATATATATATGGGTATCCCATACAAACACGCGATGCAAGTGCATCGAGGGACTCCCGACAATTAAAAATACTCGATTTTTGAACGCGAATCGCACGGCAACTTGTTCACGATTGGTTTCACGCTCATGCATATAAATATATACGTTTGTATGCGCGACGGACACTTTTTTTTCGGTTTTAATATTAATTCCAGGAGTCAAATGGGATAATATGGATACAACCAGATGGGAGATGATGGACAGCGCTATGAGAAAGCAAAAGATCTGCAGTTAAGGAGGTCCTTGCGCGGCCGGTGATAGGTCGCCGGAAACTTTAAAAGCAACTGACATTCGCCGCTATGTTCTCGACCGTCTTGGCCTATACCTGTTTTGCTTTTGGAGAGTGCGGTTAACCCGCAACAATTAAATCCTCTATTCAGAAAAATTTATCAATTCGTAAGTAGGATCTCGTGATTTTCAACGCTTCTTTCTCTTTGTTTGCCTTTGTTTTCGTTGATTCGTAAATTTTAATTTGTCCATATGTAGTACAAAATTTCTACGTCGAATAGCCGGGTCCCGTTCTGCCTCGTGTGCATGGGCACCGAAAAAAATCCCGTCGAAAATCGAGCGAAAAAAATCCGTTGAAAATCCAGCGAAAAAAACCGAAAAAAATGAAGCGATCCGAGAGAGATTCATTCTAAAAAAAAAAAAAAAAAACCACCGGATCTTGACGATACCTTCTATATTCAAGCATCAGATTCGTCGGACGATGATACGAACCTAGATGCAAAAGATTTGGGAGAGAAGAACAAAATTTTCATTCGTCATATATATACGAAAAAATAATTATTAACATTAAAACTATTTTTTATAATAAATAATTGCACGAAGAATTTTTCGAATCTTCATCGATGTCAGTTGATATTTTCGAATGGAGGATAAAAAAAATTTTCAATACAAAAGGAAAATCGACTCTTGACGACCGGTTCGGAGTCAAGCTATGCATGATATATACGGTTATGTAGCTCGAGAGAGTTGAGGGTTGCCAATCCTAGAGCTCTGCTGATCGTCTCCTACCGGTGTTACGATGAGGATAGCGGGGTTAGGGGTAAATTAAACCTCACCCTTCGACGATACATATATATATATGTATAACTAGCTGTAGTTAACGGTGGAGATTTAGTTAATCGAAGGGGCCTATAATTATCTTGTAGTTATCGTGTAGACTGGCGTTCGCCCAACTGTGCTGATTGCAATCAAGTGGATGATTATACCATCGCTTCTCTCATCCATCGGGCCGTTATATAATACGGTAGCTATCGGAGAGGAACAGCTCTTCGTAGAGTCGGTGGCCACGTCTAGACCATAGAATCTGCTCTCTTGGAGCCCTTCAAATCCCGAAAAGACAGAGTATAGTAGCAATGAAGCCAGTCGCTTCGAAATCGGTCTTTCACGGAACGCGAAAGATAGGATCGTTTACGAGAATCCATAGAGCTTTATAGCGAAGTGGTATCGAAGTAAGTTTCCACAGTGTCTGAATTTATATATGTTTAAAAATAGGATGTGTCCTATCAAAAATCATAATTCAGCAATGATTCTACTCTCGTCTCATTATACACCCCTCGAGTCTAATGTTTGGGATATTAATAAGTGCATAAAGAAGAATCATTATATTTGAAAAATATCCGACAAGGCTGAAAATCATGCAACTGGGAAAATTGCACGACTATATGAATATATATATTTCTTAATCTCTTTGAATCTGGCTATCGAGGATATAGGAAACAATGGAAAACGCTTAAATCGATAGGCATACAGACCGACCCATGCATGGATCCTGATGATCCGCGACGAACGATGCATGCGCATACGGCAACTGTACTTTTTTCTATCTCGCCGCTTGGTACTTTTTGTTTTTTTTTTTTTTTTTTTTTCGACGAGGTCACCACCACCGGTTAAGCCGCGTTTGATTCATTTCCACGCGGTGATTGTTTTTCCGGTCGGGGAAAAATTTCACTAGGCAAAATCAGCAGGGTGAGTCCCAGCTGCGGATCGTCATCGCTATAGATACACGCGGGGGATTTCGTTGGTGAGCAATGCAAAACGTTGCACGATGTATAGGACGCTCAGACTCACAATCAATGAAAAAATTTTCGTTACTTGATGAGGGTTAAGCGAGATTACCGTTGCACAAAAAAAAACAACAATACATGAATCATGAATCAATCGTATCACGATACCTTATGAAATACCGTTTTCAAGGCATGTAGATACACACGAATTTTTCGAACAAATTATTACGCGATGATTGTTCAATTTGAGTAGAATAAGGCAGGCATTGGGCCCCACGACAGTTAATTCTGCAGAGCGTTTCCCTAATTGTAAGTATCAACCGTCTCTGAGAACGATTTGTACGAAAAATTCAGCTATGCATCTCGCACGAATAGAATGGAAAGGGTCACCGAATACTGTGAAAAGAAGCGTACGACTAAAAACATGTTATTGCATAATGTGTGTCTATGTTGGACATGTGTGCGTCGGTATGCATAGATGGTTGCGATAGTTAAAACTGAAAGTTAAAGTTTCAATCGAAGTATATGAAATCCAAAACTTTCAACAGCAGTCGAATATAGTTAGACCATTATATTTCGTTCATGGGCTGAAGCACGATGCACTATAATTCCAGGTATACGCGTATACGCATGGCGATATGTGCTCTCGATTCAACAATCGCGTCGTTTTAACAATCCTTAAACGACATAAACCATACAACGAGCTTTTTTTCACCTATTGCCTCACTGCTTGCACTCTCTCCAATCGATTCCACTACTCCCATCACGTTTTCACCTACGTTCGAAAATTAAAGGAGAGTGGAAAACAAAACGAATAGAAGCGTCGAAATGCACTCTACGGAGGGGTTTCATCGTGAATCGCATCCGGTTGATTGTCGTGTACATCCCCCCCGCGATCGTTTCTATTGCCGAAAATTGTGCACGCAGAAGCGATGCGATTTTCTCTCTGTCACCCGTAACGGACTTTCAACGATGATCTTTAATTACTCGACAAAATAATTGTTAATAATTTATAATTATTATACTTATGTTTTGTCCTCCTGTTTTGTTTTGTTTTGTTTTTTTTTTAATTTTGGATCGAAGCCACCATTTTCTTCAAATTAAACGGTTTCTCTCATTTCCGACGCCAAGGATGGGCTCATTTCATATTTGCTCATAAAAATATTTGCAATAATTCGCGAACTATACCAATTACAGATCTACAGATATCTTTCGGATGGCTGCACACTCGTACAAATGTCCGATCACGAGATGCGAGAGAGTCTAACTCCTCGGATTACGGCTAGCGAGCTCGCGAAACTACGACGTTGCTTCCCGCGACAGTGCAAAGGGGGCGAGAATCTCTGGCCTCGTGCCAACTTACTAACAGTGGCAAAACTCCACTACGTCCAAGCCGTAGAGAATACATATACTACCTAATACAGGATTCGATCTACTGTACGTGCACGCCTGGTATAAGTTATACGCGCGTATTATAAAGCCATATATATAGTGTACAATTCTCGGACGTTTTGGTCCAGATTCGAGCTTGCCGAGGGTCCGTTATTCCCGAAGCTCAAATACAGAGTGAACATATAACGGAGATCAGCCTCCTTGACTATCGGCCAGAGGGAGCTTAAGGGCTGCAAGAAGGGAACTGAGGGTTTTCCTCGGAGCTTCCTCGGTTCGGCCACTCTCATCTCCCAACACGTTATACCCTTCGCCGCGAATGGGTTAAATTGTCGGTAGTCGAGAGTGCGTTCCGCTCGAAGTAAGATACAAATATGTGTGTACGCGGTAATGGAATTTCTGGGATGCTGAGAATCGTGCTGCTCTGCAACTGGAGATTGCGTGTTTCAGACCAGTGGAGCTCAATAACAGTGCAGTGATATTACCGTACTGCTGAATATTTGAGCTTCAAAATGAGTCGTATTAGATCGCAGATATAATATCCGGTGAAGTATAAATCATGAACTTCAAAATTTTATACTTTTTTCCCAAAAAGTGATTAATCTTTTCAACAAAAAAGTAACCTCTTTAATGAAACACATGGAGATTGCCCGGCCGGCTCATTATGAGAGATAAAAAGATGCGCAGAAGCGTCTTTACACTTCAGTGTGACTGTACATATAAATTTTTTCGATTTTCCCCATCAACCTTAACTATTACGTCAACGAATTGGACATTCGACGACATTTTTCCAATATACCAATAATATTTTCATTTTTTAAGTATTTTTTTTTTGGGATTTATTCAAAGTTTTACTGCACTTGCGAAAGTGCGATGATCGGACGTTCACTCATTCGCCCACACTTGCTCTCGCGAGAGCTTTTCGTCTCGCGCGGTCTTAATCATTTTCCCTCGTCGGTACTCTCGTTCATTCGCTTTTGTTACAAGAAAAAGATAGAGGTGGCGAGAGAGGGCGTGAGACAGAGAGAGAGAGAGAGAGAGATGAGTAGGACAAAAAGATGGGAAAAGTGCAACTGAGCGAAGATCTTTGGGAAAACTTTCCGGCTTTATTTCGCGTTACGATCGAGACCTTTTTATATCGGTGCTCTCGCAGATATTCCCGATGATATATGGCTCTCTTTTACCTCTCTAGGATCTTGCATGGTGGAACACACACACACACACACACTGCACCCTCAATCTACCATGAACCAGCACAAGTCATAGTTTTCTCGAATTTCGTGTATGAAAACGAGACGTTCTGAGAAATTTTTATCCGATAATCACTATACATTAAAGTAGACGTTTTTATAAACTTGTATATATATTTATTAAAGAATCCAGCAACCATTTGAAACTATACATTTCTTTTTTTTTTTTTTTAATGTTGAAGAGTGTCTTATACAATAAAAAATCAAATCGAACCTTTTTTAAGCCCTTTTTCGATTATATAAATGGACGAATGGCTTTACTTAACAGCTAAAATGAAAAAAAAAACAATTTGTTTAAATGTCAATGATGTACATCAAACCCCGTGCGTTCGAAAACCTAAAAAATATTTACAAAATTATCAAATTATCAATGACCCATGAAAGTTATCTATAAAAAGTTCCATGTGTGGCAGCATTTTTAATTTAAAAAAATCATGTCAAAAAGTTTCGATCAAAAGTTACAACTGGGTGGCACAAAATTTTGCAACAAAAACATGTATTTCTCTATTGCTGCTTATGAAAATTAGCATAAGATATAATGAATTTATTATATTTAATCCTATAGTCACTTCGATGGGGTCTCAATGACCCTAACAACAACTTCAGTTCAAAATTTCCAAGGAAAGATTCTCAAATCTAAACCTGTGGCGTCGTTTTTTACTAGTTCGAAGTATGAATTGTACGCGTTGGTTGCATTAGAGTTGTGATCAAAGCGTCGGTTTTGTTTGGTCAGCTAATTATATTTTTTTTGGAATGCCATGAACCGACTTTTTTTTCTTCTTAAATTACAGTACCTCAAGAATGTCCAAATTTTTCTTAAAGTACGGTACGTCAAGAATATTTAAATAAAATTTCAGATAAAAATATTAAAAATTACAAAAGTTAACGTTACGTCGTCTTTCACTGAAACAACTGACTTTTTCTTAGTTCTTCGCTTTGAAAGCTTTTTATAAGGCTTCAATTGAATTTTGTCTCAAATAAACATTGAGAATCTAATTTTAAAATGTTAAAGCTCATCCCAGAATTTTTTTGACGTCGGGAATTCGATCAGAATTTGTGTGACAAAGGTTCAAAGTTGGCTGGGGTCAGAGTGACCCCGTGTAAGTAATGTGGAAGTTTTCAGAGGTGTAAGTGACTAGGGTTAAATCGTTACGCTTTATTCGAATAAAATCTGTTGCATGGCTATAAGAGCCCATACATATATACGGTCGCAGAAAATTCAATAAAACTCGAATAAATTTTGCCTAATTGGAATAATTTGTTTTTTTTTTCAATTACACGATATACCTGATGACACAATGAAATTAATTTTTCTCAAACCGCATTATCATGAACATTCGTCAATATCGTCCGACTTCCCGCAAAGGGAAACAATCGTTATTTATGAGCTTTCATGAGTGAACGTGAACGTTAACGAAATAGGAAAAGTCAAAGATTCGCATACTTTGTCGTAACAAGCCTCCCCAAGCATACACAGGGTGTATGTACAGAATTAACCGTAAACAGGAAAGGAATGTGAGAGTCAGAAAAGATATGGACAATTTATAGACTGGCAAAGCTGTCGGTATATCGCTCCTGGCTTGAAATGGATGGGCGGTAATTGAAAATGAAGCGAGATACATCACATGCGGTCGAGGGTGAACGTTTGTTCATTCCCCTGATACGCGAGACCATAAGAGTGCGAGAGAATGAGAGAAAATTGCACGGTAGCTCTCGGAGCCCCAAGATACATTGGATTGTCTATGTTATACTAGTCCGTTGTATCGATGGAACTAATTGGATTCTCCTGATAGAAAATCGTCCTCCCTGTATTCTTTATTATCCTTAAAGTCGAGATACGTAGCTGGCGTATATACCGAACTGCGACCAGAACTTCTGTCCATCTCACTTTAATCGTCGTGAAAGATTTTTTTATAAAAATAATCGATTTAATTTTATCTGCTATCACCGTTCACTGACCCTTAACAAGCAATTAAAAATAAAATCCAATCTCGGAAATTCATCAATGATCGAAGATGTTACGGAATTTTCATCGAAAGCGGAAAAAAATAAAAAATTGTTTTGTAAAAATGAAAAACAATCGAAAAACTTTCGCCCCAAAGACTCTGTGGCGCGTGGATGCTCGATAAATAGAATCACGACAAACATTTTTTCTCACTGATGCAAGAGAGTGCTGACGGGATTTTTTTATTGTAAGAACGATTTATGGACTAATAAATCAATGGAAATATTACTTTAACCGTATATTTTCCATACCGTTGCTTGAACGAACCGATCTAATGCGTCCTATATATGCGGTTACGACGGTCCAACTAAATGCGTAAGCAAGCCCGGGGGATGATCGCATTGTGGTATATAATTTTAAACGTACGTGCCCATTGTACCAACAGATAACAGAAGCGAGCTAACGTTATACGCATAGTTGATGCTGTAAAATAAGTCTAAAGAGCGGGTACAGCAGCATCGAGAGAGAATCTCACGAATTTCCGACATGGAAGCACGCGTCCGTGTGACGCGCCTGGCGCTGAATCCTCATTAGCACGCTCGGTGCTTACAGACGCGATCGAGAGATGCAGATCTCGAGGCTAGCTCTCGCTATAAGGCTAACTCAGATTCAAAATGGTGTCACCGTTATAACGAAATTGTTGCAGATATAGAGCGCGGGAGTTTCCATTGGTTGTGGGGTCAGGGATGCGAGAGGCGAGACGAGGACACACTTTTCGAACGAAAAAAAAATATATATATATATATATAAAACCCCAATTCCTCATAAGATAAAGATAAATAATTATGCTGAGAAATTACAAATTTTTACGTAAAATTGATGTTAATGGTAATATATTTTTTTGCAAACCGAATCTTTTGCAATGTTTCAACAATTATTTGTAATAAATATTGCCACGTCATCGATACTTTCTCACAAAAAATATTTGCCATCACCTGATTACTATATAGACTCGATGATTTTTTCATCAACGTCTTCAATCAAGTTCTCCGGCAAAAACCTACATTATATTTTTATTATTACATTTTTATGTAATACATTTCTTCTGCGTCGGTATATCGACGAAAGAAAAAGACGTCTGTCAACCGACACGATCGATCTTGACGAAAAAAAAAAAAAAATGAATCACCGCGTCGAGCCCCTTTTGCGTGATACTTTTGTTGGAGCGATCGAAATGGCGAGTAATGAAAGAAAAAGTGAGAGTCTGACGAAGACGAATCACTCTCGTCATTCGATTTTGGTTGACTGAGTCCTGCGTATATTACGGACCACCGATCCCGGCAGTCGTCGAAAACCCAATCTCCCTTCGCATAGCTAACCATCTTTTTTTTCTCCCTACGCTATGTATATATATATATAACGCTACATATATACAATTGAATATATCGATAGTGCTTACAGCGCACATATATCAGCTTGTTCGGCCTATTGTATCGGTGCGAGTGAGCAGTACCGATCATTTTGATTTCCAAGGATTTGGAGCAATAATATCATATAAGGGTGGGCCTCGGTCTCACTTCTCGCCGACGTCAAAACAACGTGATGGAGCATTATTTTTTAATGTTTTCAACTGCTATACAACAGTATTCAAACAGACTTTGTATTGTCAGATTATTTTTCATGATCCAAAGATTTTCACACGTTACATATAGTGCTTTGTTTTTGTACTTAACGCCTAGCTTGAATTATAAAGAATATTGGCAGACAACTTTAACCCTGTTAAAAATGCTTAGGCTAACTAAGCCAATCGACCAAATTAATAGGCCATTGTAGCTAGATTACTGTTTTGTCTGAGTGTTGGACAATGGCCATATGAATTTATTATTTCAGGAAAAAGATAAAATTTGAACGGTGAGAAGTGCCTCAACTAGCCCAGGTCTTTCCTATATATCTATCGGTCAAAGCTCATGGTTGATATAGGAATAAACACTGTGTACATAATCTTAGTTGAAGCGGAAAAGCGTTAAGAGGTCATGAGAATTTTGCCGCTATGTATATAAAACCGATTAGCATGCTTGAGGCTGCAGAGGGGTCTCGTTTGTGTCACGCATAAAGTTACACGAACGATCTGATATACAACAATTGATCGAAGAAAATTAGTCGTCGTTTTAACTGGGATGAATTTATCCTCGATTCGCTTCTCAGGTGGTTCATAAAATTTTTCACGATTTTGCTTGAACTCGTTGTGCCGTATGGAAAACTTCAGCAATCTCCGAACGAGATAAATGCGGATAAGGATCGACAAAAATCAAAGTCGACAACAATTAAAAACAACATTCAGCAAAGCTGGATTAAGAAACAATAATCCGCCTGTGAACCTGGAAAAGAAACAATAATCCTACACTTTGAAAATTGAGAAAGAAACTGCTGGCTCGACAGAAAATACTTAGAGGTAAACTTTCTGATTAAAAAAAAAAAGCTATTACGCACTAATTATCACATTGCCTTGATATTCTGTTAATCAGAGGATAAAATCATTCCGCGATTAAATTCTATTATGCGCGAAGAAAAAATTGGGTCAAAGTTTGCGTGCTAGAAAAAAAAGGAGAATAACGTTTAAATTCACTATGCAGATGAGAGAGACCGACAGAACGTCGTGATATATATATATATATACGTGACATTCAACTGGAGACGGGACACGAGACTGCGGATGAGAGGAGGGTTGGAGGGAACGACGTTATATATCGTTCTTCATCCATCTTACTCTTTGCCTTATCAGCACCTCATTTCGACATCAAAGATCTCTATCTTATAATGGATCGGAGGTGCTTTCACCCCGAGGATGGATCTTCGTTCTGGATAAACGAATTCATTTGGGGACAACTGCACCTATTTGCATATCAGAGCACGCGCGAGAGAGAACGCCAGTTTTCTTTCACGTCGCTTTCGAGTGAAGATCTCCGGTGGGTGTCTCCACTCGGAGAGTATGAGAAGCAGCCAGGGCAACTCGTTCAGGGAGTGTCTCCTAACTGGATAACGCGGTTTCCACAGTAACCATAGTTACATAACCTACTATATCTGCAGATAACCTATATGTATGCACATATGCGTCTGGTACATATATAAAATATACATGGAGTATACGTATATGGGCATACCGACTGCTAACATACAAAAAGCCGTAGCCCACGTCACTTTACGTCTCAACTCGCAAAAGTTGGGCCTTTTTGTTTGCTATGTCGATACATAGGTGCGTCCTATCGGGATCGTCGACGAAGAGATTTCGTACTATACCCTTGTGGGCTTCATTGGTGCGCGCCTTGATCAGAAATTCAGATGGAAAACTGCACACCGACCCCAATACTCGTTCTGGGCAACCAACATGAGTCTCGCTTTCTCTCTCTCTCTCTCTCTCTCTCTCTCTCTCTCTCTCTTTCTCTATCTATCTGTTTGGTCGTTGATAAAGTCGGATAAAAAACTGAAAATTAAGGCACCGGATCGTGTGACCTGGTTGCCGCATTGGTAGCACGCTCTATCTATAGCTCATAAAATCCGATAAAACTGGATGACTCTGCACACATATATGTACACACGAGGGTCATATTCATTGTTTATAGACGGTAAAAAATTGTCTGTGTCAACTGCTAGGCGTTATGTGTGGTGAAAAATTCCCTTGTTAAGGTGGTTGGAGGATTAGGTGAAATCCAAGATCACGATCTAAATTTTGGATAATTTTTTAAGAAAACACTAAATATTCTATTTCAAGATTGCGTATATAAATATAGAAAAGTTTTGACTGCATAATACTGTCTCCGCTCTGTCGCACGGATACATAATACGCATGCAAAAATTACCAAAAGTCGAATGGCCAAATCTTAAATAATTCGAAATGCAAAACATTGCTCGATACGCCCATTTGACTTTAGCGATCTACGTATTTTTTACCGGACGACTCCATAATATCTACTCAAGACGTCTAGTAACAGCGATGAGCTCAAGTACGCATGAATCACAGTAAACACCATCTGGAACACCTAATAAGCTCGCCGATGAACTCTGCTGTGCTTTATGAGGAGAGGAGCTCATTTTACTCGCTCAGCTCGAGAGGAAAAAGAGAGATGATCTAGAAATTTATTTCACGATGGATAGCAAGTATAACATCCTTTTGGTTTATCTGCATATTTTTCAACCTTGATTATTGTAATTTATGTGATGAATAAAGAACAACGTTACATTATGCAATATGTAAACAAAAATAATGCTAACGAAGGCTTGTTCATGGCATATAAGCATTTCTGACAAACTTGATAAATGTCACTTTTTTAAGCTAACAGATGTTTCTCTATTTAACATTTTCCAAATGTAGATTAATGTGCTCAACCGTTGTCTCATTTCGAGCCGCAGAAATATTAGAATAAATTTTTTGTTCATTGAAACATAATATTCGTTAATCAGTCAACTAGCTTTTGTGACGTTAATCTATCGTGATATTACAGACTAATAGTTTTTTTTTATTCCACTTTACCTGATAAACCTGGAGTGTCCCATTATCGTGATAAAAATTTTTTGGGAAGAACATTGAGAAATAAAGCGTACCAGATACAGATGACATTTTTAAAAATATTTTTTGTTCCAAGTTATTTAAAACAAAACTGTCAAGCAAACTTTTCAGATAAACAAATAAATTCTATCAAACGGATTGAAATTTTGTTAAAATTGGATAGCTAGGAATTTCGAGTACTCCTAGGATCAATTCCTTTTGGGTATGGCGTTTCTTCAATAACAGATCTCTTGGTTTTTCAATTACGTCACGAAAGCCTTATTATATCGTCATTGAATGAATATTCACCCCATAAACGGATAACTTTATATAGTACGCTGCTCGCGGTTATTAGTAAGAATTCAAAGATTTCACTGTATGCGTTCAACGTTCCGCCATCTGTATTTGTGCAGCGTTTACACCCGACCGTCTTTTGAATAATACAAGCGAGCATTACTTCTGCTGCTCTTGCCGTTGGGACGATCCGGAGGTTTAAGCTCGGGGGGGATACACGGATCGAAGACGAACGAGGTGGAAAAGAGGGTGAAAAGGACGGGGGATGAAGATAGGGGGAAGAGTTTCGAGGGAGGGAGGGAGGAGGGGTGGGTAACCATGAGACATATTACTCCTTTCCGTACCGTTAACAACGCCGCCGTCAGCACGAAGAGCAAACGAAGCAGTTTCCTCTACGGTGAATCCGGGTAGAGAGCGCGCCCAAGTTCGCCGAGGCCGGATTCGCCGAGTGAAACTCTTGCTCGCCCCGGTCCTGCCGGAATTTGTTACGTGACATTTTTTTCTTCTTTTCATTTCCTTCTCCCTCTTTCTATCTCTCTCCCTCTCTGCGTTTGTTAATCTAGCTATGTATAGTATATGCATGCATGCTGCGCTATGTAGCACGTGGATAATTTATCATCGAGGTCAGCGAGCTGGAAAAAAAAAACAAAAGCAAGAGGGACTCGCCGAGAGAATTGAAAACTATGAAACTCGTATTCAGCTTTAATTTTTAGCTCTATAAACACCAAAGTAATTTATTCGCTTATTGTCGGTCGAAGAAAAGAGAAACCGGGGTATGTCGAGAAAATTTGCATGATATCCGTGGGCAACGCGACGGTCACCCAAAAAAGTTGGAGACTTTTCGATGGGCCTTTGAAACTTGAGCAAGAAAACCTCGTGAAAATGCATGTTTTTGCTCTCGAAGACTAATGAGCAATTTGAAAAAATATTTCTTTTGACGAGTTCTTTAATTCCGTTTAAAATCTCTGTTGTCCCCAGTACAGCACTGACTGGCGAGAAACGAGCGTTTGCGAGGACTGGCATTCGAATAATTAAGAAATTAAGAAAAAAAAAAAAAAACAAATTGTTTAGCCGCTCTTTGACCAATTGGCACCTGGGCTGTCGTATCTTCATTAGCAAGTCCCAATGGAAAAGTTTTCAGTTTGGCACACTCCTCCGATCCCTCAAGAATATATGTCATGAATGTATATATATATATATATATATATATATATATATATACGTATGTAAGTGGCATCCATATTGTATAGCTATAGGTATCGGAAAAACTTTTTGAGCTCAACACAAACCGAGAAAAATAGGGGGATCGCGGGATCTCCTCCACGTCTTTGCCTCTCTCTGAAAAGACGGAGACGACAACGACGACGACGACGACGTCTACAAAAAACTTCTCGAGTGTGAGGCAAAGTCGAGGTACATCCTCAGGGACCGAGGATTTGGGATTTAAGTCCCTCTGGAGCGTAGAAAAACTACATAGAACACCCAGACGCGACTCGCGAGCGAATATAACGGGGGAGAGAGGTACTCTTCGCGTGAACTGTAGTTGTATAGGTATACACCTGACAACGTGGAACACCCTCTCAGACGGGCAACCCTCTCGTATATATAGCTTCCACTCTTATACTCGCATTCTACATGCGCGTTTTTACCGTTGAACGAAAAACACCGCAAGCCTCTCGCTAATTTTGTTTTCGCTCGGCTTTTTCGAGACCCTACGGCGATCTTGCCAACCGCCGGAGCAACCGTCACCACCATCAAGGGCGGTAGCTTGTGGATACAGCAGAAAACTCCGCGTTTTTATATATATATATGTATAAAAGGGTCGTACATCGAGCCTCGGGATAAGTGCGAGACACTGTTTGTATACATGTAATAGGATGAAAAAAAAAAAGAAAAATTCACAACGAAACTGAGGCAAAATGGAGAGAGCGAATGAACGGAAAAAGTAGGAAAGCACGAAGGGAAATGGAAAAAAAAAGGAATACGGGTGGAGAAGTACGTGAAGTATACACTGCAGAGAAAGAGATTAATATACTTAGGAAATTTGAAGCGAAAATCATACACAATGATAATTATTAATCGAAAAAAAAAAAAATCAAACGTCTGTCGTTCAAAGACAAATACGTACGAACGCAATGCACGCTCGGTAATCCATCTCGTGTCTTACATCAAACGCATAGCACCTCTTATTTTCTTCGCCGAGAGTCGAATAAGTGGTTTTTCAAATTTTTCTCAATCGTTCAAAATTATTTTATCGTGAATCAATTAACAATTCGTTCATTTTTTTCTTCCATTAGAATCCCTGACTCGCGGAGAAAACGTGAATTTACGAAAAGCATTGGATTTCAAGCAGACGCGCACTTTGTTCGAAAAGTTTGTCGTTCATGCACATAGTTTAATTTAGCCAGCCTGTGGAAGAGTCGCGATAGTTCAAGCACACAAAATTGCTCATTTATTCATTACGCGACACTTTGAAAATTCAATTTTCTCTAACCCTTTTGCGACTCCGAAGCCACTGAACCCTTCAACCCCCCCGCTATACCCCCCACCCCCCTTCGTCCCGCTAGTGCGATGATTCTATCAAGTTTGAAACGAACGAACGACCGGCTCGTGGTTGAGTCTATTGGATTAATGATTTAATTGAGCGACGTTCATTCGATTGCGATAATTTACGAGACGAACTTTATTTAAGCACTCTCGACTGAGCCAGCAACAATTTACATTTTTTTTTTTTTTTGTAATTGTCATTATTACCTCACGAGCGGAAATTAACGAAACAGATCCAAAAACGTCAAAAATGTTCAGCCACTTTTCCGTTTGCACAGGATAGTCGTAGGGGAAAAAGTTTTCCGTGACTGATAGAAATTTTACATATATAGTGCTGCGCTCAAATTTCTACACTGTAAAAAATCAGGGGTGTCAATTTGGTGCGGTGTTAGTGGTTAAAATCTGTGGTGTTATCGGCAGCACCGTTCTGATATCATGGTTGACCTCGTACACTGTATATCGGTGTTAAGCGATTTTTCATCAAAATTTAACACTAAACCCAGTGTTTCACCACATCGTGCACAATTTTGTCATGAAAGTACACCGTTTATCTTCTGATACGACACCACTCTAATGTCGTGATTAGTTAAATCCGGTGTAAATATATGCTTCGAAGGCGCAGTTGAACTCACCGACTGAGTGCTATTTCAATTAAAATTATAATTCATTTCGGCAAACAACTTTGGAGATATACAGACTTAAAGAATGAACCCGGAATATTTATTAACTGCATGTTAACGCCGTTCTGAGCGAATATCTCCCGAGTGGCGGTGTTAGCTAGAAACGAATTTGCGTTGCACTTGTTCGGTAGTAATTTTTCACACATGACGGTGTTGCGCATATACTGAAATATACGACTTAATGTGTGAAATTTAATCGCCCAAAATAATCATACATAAATTCGTTTGGAGTCATAGGATACACCGAATGGTGTATGAGAACTCGTATACTAATATCATTTAAATACAAGAAACTCATAAGGAATCAATAGCGTAGTGGTAGAGTGTCGGTCGTTCGGTAGGTCGTTAGGTAGGTATCAGGTAAAATCTCAGGTTGGCTCAAAATTAATTTCGACGGAAAAACGTCCGCGCTTCGAAGCCGGAAACACTCGTGAAAAAAAATAATTTCCAAATTTTTAATTTTTTTTTTTAAATGGTTATTTAAGGGTCGAAAGTGCTGAATTCGTCGATTGGAGGATAGTGGGTTCAAATCCCGGTCAACGACTTATTTTTTTTTTTTTTTACAGGATTTTCAAAAATAATGGAACAACTGTTTTCAATTCATTCATCGATCATTCCTAATTGCTAATTTATAAATAATAAAAAATATTTATTATGCCAATTTGACCCGCGTTTTTCATTTGGCTTCATTGACACGATAAATGCGTACAAAAATAACGAACTTAAAGTGTGTTATTATAACACACTGTAAAGTGTTAGAATCCACTGTAGAATCCGTCCTGGTGTCAAATCGGATGAACCGCAGTCTGGTGTCAACTATCAATACTTAACACCGGACAATCAACACCAACAGGTCACACAGAGCGGGGTGGACCACTATAGAATTCGTGAGCGGTGTTGAATTAGTGTTGAATTTAACACCACATTTTTTACAGTGTAATTTCGTTTTTTTTTTCGTCGTTTCCTTGATCGTTTCATCGTGTGTCAATTTTTTCGACCACCTTTCGTCTCGATTTCCATATGGTGTTAATGGTTCTGGGCATTGAAGATTTCATTAGAAATGTAAGTTGTCCTGTCTTTTGGTCTTTATGTAATGGCGATGAGCGTAAAGTAGTGATAAGGAAGCGAGAGAGATAGCGGGATAAATGGATACGTGTACCCAGGAGAGCAGGTAGGCACGTTTAATGGTGGCTATTACGACGGAAAGGGTCTGCGGAGGTGAATGAGAAAACGGATCTATCTGGAAGAGAGAGAGATAGAAGCAAAGTACACCATAGAATGTGTATCAAAGTATATCCAGGACATTTTATGCCACATCAGGCACCCAACAGTAAACCGTATTGCAAAATATATATAAATACCTAAAATAAAAAATAAATAAAAATATTAATGAGGTCCAGGACCTGTTTTTTGGTGCTGTTCTAGACATCTATACTCTATGCTATTTCGTAAATTGCATTTTTAAATTTAAAAAAAAAAAATCCACACGCCGAAACGTCTAAAAGACCATTCCCGTCGATCTTCAAATATGGGGATGATGATTTTCTTTGATTGAAACTCAAAGTCTCCTTCGACCCAGATCAAAGCGATTCATAGGATACGGCGTAGGTTCACTGCACTAACCTGATTAGTGATCAAACATTAACGCAAAGTCGTTGCCGGTAATGCCAATGTTGATCACTGATCGGATTACAGCTGTGAAACTACGGCTCAACGCAGACTTT
Source organism: Rhorus exstirpatorius (assembly GCA_963564615.1). Classification (NCBI taxonomy): domain Eukaryota; kingdom Metazoa; phylum Arthropoda; class Insecta; order Hymenoptera; family Ichneumonidae; genus Rhorus; species Rhorus exstirpatorius. The sequence continues at coordinate 32,094,646 of OY751317.1, forward strand.
TCTTCGTAATGGAGTTACGAAGAAGGCGTTTTTGTCGAGGGGAATATTTATCGAATGTCATGAACCAAGAAAATTTCGTGACCGGCGTTTTTCAGACCTGCAAATATAGTCTCTCGAATGCTCCGAATCATTTCAATATTTTTTTTTTCCCCCATATCGTTTCATTTATTTATATTATGGAAATTTCAAATTGCTGTTCAAATTCTGTGGCAGATATTACATGGAAATACCCGTATATACATGTTCATACATATGTGTATGAATGTCTACACATGTGTATTCGTGATGGTGGAAGAAAATGTTCTTTGGGCACCTCCTAACGTTGAAGAGACCGAGTCCTTTCGGGAATCCAGCGATATTTTTGAGTTAGAAATAACGATGGGATACGACGTTAACTGTATAGGCACACGTTGAATTTACGCGCATGTCGAGAGTAAAACGAAGACAGCAAGATATATATAGATGGACCGAAGCCAAAATTTAGGCCATCTACCACAGTCATAAAGGGCTCCTCGAATCCACTTACAAAAAGTTCGGGGTTCGGTCTTGAATTACATTATTTCACCCTTTTCGATCCCCGCGGTAAGTATACAGTCGGACCAAAGACCCAAAACTATTGCCGTGTGAAAATGGCACCCCGCGATATGAAAGAAAATGAGTATCATCGATCCAAATGTCTTATTACTTTTTTCATCGTTTCATTCGCTGTTTTTAATTAAAATGAATGGTTTCGCATGTGTGTGCTGTGCGTGTATTTTACATTTTTACGTATTCTTATTGTTTCATCTGTTAATTTGTTGTTAATAATACCCTCGGAGTTAGTTTTTAGAACGATTTTTCATTGTGATTTTATGTCAGCGTTGGACTTTTAGAGCGCAATACAATTCAAGCGAATCGCTGTGTTTTCAGGCTCCTCACCGAACGTTTACACCGTGCGGGAAGGCGGTTGAAAAAACCGCTTGTATATGCGCATCCAAGAGTTTCGAAAGGATTTCATACCATTTGAAGTGCTATCACGTAAAGCTAAAGTTTGCGAGCTTAAGCCCGGCGAGTGATCCGAAGCTACTAATCTCCCGAGTATTTTGCTGAGAACTCCAAAACTATAACCCCGTACGTCCTCTCGCTTTTACCTCCTTGCCGAAGTTCAACTCACGGTTTCTCGGCTTTGTTTTATCAAACTCCTAAAATCCCTCGGATCACATGTTCGGTGTTCCGCAGTTTCAATATTTTCTTGTTGCGCATACGAAATAAGAGGAAAGCCCTATACGATCGTGACGGAATTTCGAATCGTCCGTATATATATATCATTCGAATGAAATGTTATTCGAGGTTTGTATGAAATTTCAAATTATCCATGCATTGTTGGCAATTCGGTAAAAGGTAACTCATAAATGATTTCATTGATGCTATTTGAATTTAAGGAGGTTCTTAAGGTTGTTGTGACGATACTTCAAAATGATGCCACGCAAACCAAATTTTTCCACAATATATATAACACCTTTGCTTACGTTCCTGTAAAACTTGGATACGATTCACAGTACCGTTTTTGAGAAAAAAAATTCGGAAAGTTGACGTGTTTTGTAGGTTAACTGCACCTATGATAGAGAAATTCTGATAATGTTTGCAGTATTTACGTAATATCTGACAAGAAAATGGTGCCAATGAGCTCAAAAAAAGTGTACGTATCGAAGAACTATCGTATTAACTCTTGGCGACGTTCAAATGAGGATCCACAGTACCGTTATCAAGTTATTAATTAATTTATTAGGGAATGTGGCCGAAAATCAAGCATATGTAAGAACAGGCGGTCGCAAGACAGCAACGTCGTAGACGGCACATACGCTACCTGACTTATCGACATTCGGTATCAGAGTGAGTCGGAAAGGAGGAGTAATTCGGGATAATTAATAAAGAAATTTATTTCATCTTCTTAGTAATTCAAAAATTCGTTAAAAACAATCTTTGTGATATATCACAAACATCTTCATTTTTTATCGCGAATCGCGAACTTGAGAAGTGGCTGTCACTTGTAACGGCCTCACGAGATTTTAGGTTATACACGGGACGCATACTCTCTACGGAATTCTCTAACTTCGCGGCATTACTGCCAACCTGAATATTATCGTGTTATGATTTGCGACGTTGCCAAATCATCTCGGGATCTCATGTGAGAAGAAATTATTAAAATTAATTATATAAGATTAAAAAAACCCTTATTGCAACCACCGATAATTCACAAAAGCATTATTTTATAAATATCGCTTAAAAAATCGTCCGAAAACATATGTTAAATATTTCGATTTTTTGTAGCATACGAGTGGTAACAGTGGGTCAACTCAATGTATAAGCATAGGGCACACCCCCCTTTTTTACCCCCTCTTTCTAGCCAGCACAACAACCTTAACCCAGAGAAAAACTGTAAGAATGATTCTAAAATTTGAGGGGAGGTTTGTGCTGGTACTAGGAATATACCGTAATTATTTCAGATTTTTTGACCACGTAGTTGAGGAGAAAAAAAAAACATTAAATATGGCGCTTATACGTATGGGCTCTTATGGGAGAAGTATTCGAAGCTACGATTGGAGATTATTTTAGGAGTGAAAAACGGTAACATTTCCCCGAAAAACCGCTTAAACTATTAGACCTTCATAGATATAATTCGCCCATAAAGAAAGTTTTTCACCTTGCCGATTGTGAAATATACTTGTAAACGGAATTGAGCGTGAGTAATGGCAAATTAATAAAATGAAAACGTATTTGGTGAAACAAATGCCGAACGCAACCTGCCGCGCTATAACGTTCCCGTTATGCGTTTGAACGCGCTGAATCCTTGCACGTAAACCTCACCTAACCTAACGTATTACATGTATATCGTTTAATTTTATTTTACCCAATTATGTGTGAACCACGCAAATGAATAAAAATTCTAAGCATGTGTATTATTTTGAATTGCTTTCGTAATATTTTTTATTAATTAGAGCTTCTTTTTCAATAAAAATGTTTATTTCGATAAAAGCGATTTGAAAATTCCGCTCAAAGACGCAATCTATGATGCTGCCACCACGCGACTGAGTTTGACAGTGCTGATCCCTATCGAGCAATCTCTATATGGAAAGCCATTTCATTATTTTCCTCTATTCTTGATACCTCGAGAGCGCATCTTTAGCCTCAAAGCCCGCAAATATGTCCATTCGTGATCCCAATTTTTGAGATAAACGTACTTCATGCGGAACAATGAAGCGCGAAAGCTCCCCTCATAGATCTTCGTAAATGCGTCCTTCGTGTACAACTGCACTATGTATGCAAAAATACCGTTACTCCGTATACGAGAATATATTGTATGCTTAAATTTATACCACGATATGTCACATTTTCCATGAAAGATCGCAGTGTGTCCCACGTTTATGATATCGATATTTGTTTTTCCCCGCGAAACTTTTGAATTACCGTCCGGAAATCGGATTCTTTTTTGCTCGATCAGAACCTCGTGTGCGCGTGAAAATAAAATAAGAAGTAATCAATATTGGAAAAAAATGCCAATGTAAAAAATTTATATCCACTAAGATTATTCAGTTTAATCGTCGGTGCTCGACTTAGGCGTCCTTCATACACTGCACTGATAGTCAAAACATCGGTTTAGCTCGATATGGTTTCGTGTTGTAGTAATTTCATCGCTGTTTGGTAAAGCATACTGTTGACTCTACACCCTATTCGAGATTGTATTCAGCAAGTTGAATCGGTTAGACAGAAATGAAGAGGGAGAAGGAGATAGCAGGAGTATGAATGGGGAAGAGGTGTCAGCCACTGCAAACGAAATTCTCTCTCTCTCTCTCTCTCTCACTCTCTCTCTCTCTCTCTCTCTCTCTCTCTCTCTCTCTCTCTCTCTCTCTCTCTCTCTCTCTCTCTCTCTCTCTCTCTCTCTCTCTCTCTCTCTATCTCTCTCTCTCTGGGAGTGTTCAGAGACCATTTAAGCCAGATTAACTCTTGTTCTACATACATTCACTGGCTTCGGCCTATCACGTGACTTGGTCCTCGTTAACCGGCTTACCCTTACCCACTACCACTATATCTCGTTGCAGTCGAAAAGTCACAAGCACAGTCACAGGCCTGGTTCGGAATTCTCATTATCATAATAGTGTCCAGAATGATATGTGCACCAATAACCATCCTGTAAAATTACGCAAACGTTTGTGCTTGCTAATACACATATTCTTTGGATAATTTCTCTTTCAAGTAAGCAGAAGATAGCTTTTTTTCAAGTTGACATTCTGGCAATAGAGTTGGCTGTGGTATAATCAGTATCACATTGGGCTATAACGCGTGAAGAATGCGTTCAAAACTTAACGATAGTGATCATAAGAGGCCAGTCCTATGCCCGATTCACGTTGCAGAAATGAATAAAGAAATTTATAAGAGATCAACAAAATAATTAATATCATTATCATAATGATACTGCATTTATCCCAATTCTGTAAATTATACATACACAAGGGTGATATCATTTCTTCATTTATAGCACATTGATTTCATTAAATTTTCCTCAATTAATCTAAATTCCGTCAATACACGATGCAATGATACTGGTGTCAGAAATATCGAATATCAATTGAGTTGTCACTGTACTTTGTTCTCGATAATAATGCACGAGAAAGTAGGGTCAGTTGCAACATGTCAGTTGCAACATCACCGCGCGCCATTTCCCTCAGCAGTCTGTCCTGATTTTTAACTTCAGATTCCAAGAGGCATCAATGGCTCGATTATTGCCAAATAATCGTTCTACTACATGTCGTATGGCGTTTGTTACCCGTTTTTCAATGTTCAACAAGGTGCAAATGTCGTCAGCCCTTCGTATCGAATTATTCAATAACACATTTTGTATTTCATGCAACTTGCCAGATACTTTTTCCAATACTTTATGAACGAAATTTCAAGCTATCTCTTTTCATGTAACAAAATCTGAGGGTCCGCACATATCCGCAGTGCGTACAGGTGCGCCAAGGGACGTGCTAAACCGAGCTAACTGCACACTCTCTAAAGAGCATCGCTACATTATATAACCCGTTAAAAAGATGTATATGTGTATATACGTACAAACTGAAGGTGAATGTGCCGTGTGTACACACGTTTACGGTATGCGCTAATGTTTTATAAGTCCGTACGCGCTCTGTACAGCAAGTTTGCAAGAGTTTACAGGGTGGAGGATCCCCGGGGTTGGATAGAAACCGTTTTTCTTGTTTCTTTTTTTTTTTTTTTTTCATTTTTCATTCTTTCCGCAAAAAGCTCGTGGACGCTTAGACACGAGAGTACGGACATACGTATAGCGTGCTCAGTCCCGCACTTCATATCCGCGCACACTCGGTGTAATTTCCTCTTGCTATGGCCGAGGCCAAACTCGACGACACAACAGCCAACACAAAAACTCCGAACTCTTCTTGTCTCGTAGGATAGCAAAAGCTTATTTACCTCTGTGGTTTTTTCTATCCGAGAAAATTAGTGCAATATAAATATACCGAATCTGCGTACAAAAGCAATGGTCATATAGCAATATTCATACTTCTGCGAATATCATGTATCAGCTTTGACTTAGCATGAACACACGCTGTTCATAGTTGCGTGATTTCATAAAGCGGAAAAATCAGTTTTGCGAGGTCAATAAACGGTACTAGAAAAAATATAACAAATTTCAAACTGAAGACGGAACGAACATCAAGTTTTTTCGTGGAACGCTAAAGTATCCCGTGGCTATTTGTCTCAAGCAAATATAATCCACGCAAATATATCCCATGTAAAAATATCCTTTCACAGTAATATTCCAGGCTAAAAGTAAATAATGCCGAAATATCTTCTCTATTTTGACGAGTGTTTTATTTAGTGTGCAAACGCCCCGTCCGTCGGTAGACGGAACCGCGGTAAAAGCAAAATCAATGATTGCTGAACGACACCTTGCCAAAGATCCGCTAGGTGGCTTTTTACGAAGCATTTCTCGTATGAGATTTTCTTGACAACGCCTATAAGACACGGAGCGTCGCGCCGTTCATTAACTCCCGTATTACCTATTAGGTAATACGGGATAGGCGTATAGTAGGCATATGAGCCCTAGTACTATATGATCTGGCCCTCGTGGGTTCTTTTAGCAAACCCTGTTCACGTTTTATCCTTCGTTTCAATATTAATAGAGTTGTTCGTTGCCGTGAAATGTCTTTCGTGAACTCTCTTCCATAAAATCGTTTTTCATCTCTTCTCCTGTCTGGTGACAAATGAATGTTCTCTCTTGAAGACCAGCCGTACATATTGCGTACAGTTACGGTAAGTCTGTTAATCGTATGAACTTCAGCACGAACTTGGAGAAATCCGAAGATTCGCTCTCGCATCTCCGTTTCCATTCGTCAGGGATACAACAGGCACAGAGAGAGAGGAGAGAGAGGCTCTCTCGTGATGTGGTGGCGCATATCAAGAGCATTGATCTATTCCAGGACGCCGCCGCATAGGGGAATTTGGCTACGGGTTGCGGTTCTATCGGTTTCGAAGCGAGCATGCGACCGCGAACCGCGTTCGCGGGAATCCCTCGTCTCGACCCTTCCTCTCTTGATCCTTCGTAACCCAGCAGATCGACGAGCAGGTGAATCAACGTCTAGATTTCAAACTCTCAATTCCCATTCCCGTTACATACGTGTGTAGGGCATTACGACCCAAACCGACGAACCTTCAATCATTATTTTCCATGCGACCAGTACTGTTCTTTTCTTTTCTTTTTTTTAATTTGTATAATTCAGCCTAACGATCAGAGTTCACGTGATTTTTCTTAGATTTTTCAACTTAGAGTTTAGCTCAGTCTCTACGTTACCCGCCATAGACTTTAAATTCGATCGTTAGCCCTGATTAGACCCAATCTTGGTACAAATTGGACAAGCCTGAACGAAATTATAGTAGGCCCGGTCGTTAAGGAGGTTCACTAGGGTTTGCGGCAGGTGAATTTATCATGAATCGGAAAATCATGGAATTGAGATGAATGAAGTAACGATAAATGAATACTTAACCCTTTTCAACCGTTTAGAATCGATAAAAGTTGTTTTACATTGCTATAAATAAATGAAATTTGATTTTATAGTGTACATAATTCGCAAAGAAGTCTGGCAACAAAGGCGCATATTTCTTACGGTTGGTATCGTCAAGTGTCATAGTCACGGGCACCAGATAACAGTCGACCTGTCGAGCAAATTGCGCGCTCAACCTAACCTAACTGCTTTGGCTCTACAGCGATGTTGCCGTGCTTATTCGCTGTTTAGCATGTTCCTTCACTGCGAATAACTATGAATTCTGTGGTTTCATTGAATAGCATTCATAAACTAAGTACTCAAAAATCAATCTGATTTTTGTCATGCTGCTTTATTCACCTATACTGTACATATTGAAATAATATTCTTTAAAAATGTTCTCTACATTTTCTCCGGAGTTATAAAGGGGAAAAAATCATAATTTATGATTACACCATAAGAACGCGTGTTAAAAGAGCCTCGTCAAAAACTAAATTTTCATGTGAACGGTGTAGGTGAAAATTCCCAAATAATTCAGGCACATTACTACAGAAGTAGTGAATATGTGATAAAATATTCAGATTTTTCTGTGCATTGTGTTCTACCTGGTGAATCTGATTAAGCTCCGGCTAGGCCCAACTTTGGCACAAGTTAGGCAAGCCTGGATAAATTTAGCTTGGATGCCCAACAAAGCCCCGCGCGGAGCCAAGTTGGGTAACAGTTCGGAAGCCGGAAAGTCATTAATATTGATACTCTGCTGATACCTGGAGGGGGCTTCTTTTTAATTTTGGATGCCCAAAAAATTTTCTAAACGGGACCTTTTGAACTTTCCGGACGAATCAATAGATTTAAGCAAGCCCTATTGCGAAACTGTCTTTCTATATATTCTAGCGTCAGTGTGCGTAGATCGGTATTTATGAATAACCATATATTAGAGTACATATATCATATAACCAACCGATAATTTATTGGGATAGGAAGTAAGCAAATATTTGAAATTATAATACTCTGTGCACATCACGCTTTCCGATATTTGTAAATGGATCAGCACATACAGAAGCACCTGCAAGCGCAAGTATACATGGATTTTTGCAATCACCGCAATAGTATCCATTATATACATGTATATTGGCACAGGTACCAATTCCAGAAGCTACAAAATCGATTGTCTGTGATTCCACATGGCGCGATAGGTCTCTTACATATCGAAGGCTTGAAGAGACATATCGAGTTTGTAGATGTGTAAGGTTTAAGCAATGTATATATTATATATATTGTATATGTGTGAATGACCCAACGCCCGATGCATCACGATCTTTTTCAGCGTTTCACGAGATTTCTACATGTATAGTAGCAAAAAAAAGGAAGTTCCTCTCCCGCTTGAGCGCCAGATGCGAGCGTAATACGGACAAAAGCGCCTTTCACGTTATCAGTACCAAGCCAGGTATATACTGCATCAACCCCTCTGTGCTGCAAACTGGATGCCCCACGCTGGCCGCTGGGAATGTTCGGTCGTTCGAGCCGTGGTCAGCCCCGAGCTTATCGGACATATATCCTCTTATATACACTACCGCTCACACACACACTCACCTTTTCGCTTCAGCTTCCCTTTTTTCTGCTCTATGGAAGCTTTGCAAGTGCTGTACGAGGCTTTTATTTTATTTTTTTCGAATTATTTTTTTTCCACGGTCTTTCTCGGCGTGTCTATATAGAAAAACAATCGTTGTATAATGGCAGAGGAGAATCCTCGTTGGACGAGAGGTCAGAGCCCTCCATGTGCGTGGCGATTGCAGCACGTTAAGGAGATTCATCAGCTAGAGCAAAATGCACAGAAAAATCTGATTTTTTTTTTCAAATATTCACTACTACTGAAATGTACGGTTGAATTATTTGGGAATTTTTACCTACACCATTCACATGAAAATTTAGTTTTTGACGAGGCGCTTTTAACACGCGTTCTTAATATTCTTATAGCGTAAGCAGAGATTTTGATTTTTTCCCCTTTATCACTCCGGAGAAAATGTAGAGAACATTTTTAAAAAATATGATTTAAATACGGTATAGGTGAATAAAGCAGCATTACAAAAATCAGACTGATTGTGTACTTGATTTATGCATACAATTCAATGAACCCACAGAATTCATAGTTATTCGTAGTAAAGGGATGTAAAGAGGGGATAAGCATGGCAACATCGCCGTAGAGCCGGAGCCGTTAGATTAGGTTGAGCGCGCAATTTTCTTGACAGCTCGACTGTTCTTTGGTGCCTGTGGCTATGACACTTGACGGTACCAACCGTAAGGAATACGCGCCTTGTTGCCAGACTTCTTTGCGAATTATGTACACGCTATAAAATCGAATTTCTTTCATTTATAACAATGTAAAATAATTTTTATCGATCATTAACTGTCAAAAACAGGTTGAGTTATTCATTTATCGTTACTTTATTCATCTCAATTCCATGATTTTCGGATTCATGATAAATTATTTTCACAGCTGACTGCAGTGCCGTCGCGGCCCATGTATAAGCATAGGATTTCCGGCGACCGTCTTCACCTCACGCAAACCCTAGTGAACCTCCTTAAAGTGCAGAAATTTTTCTCCGTTATACTCTGTTAGACTTGGGAACTTTTATTCAAATTCACCGCTTACGCGAATCCCACGAATAGTGGAAAACCAATTGCAAGAAAAGTGGTGACGAGTCGAAAGATTTAAAAAAAAAAATGCTGTAGATAATATCATTATGATTATTAAGAACTTTGAGCTTCGTGTTTGTATCTCTGGATCATTACCGTTGGGTGTCTCTAGTCTTAAACGCGTATGAACATTCAGCATTGATTAAGATATAAAAATATTATTGAATAAGGAAGTATACATTCCTTTTATCAATCTTCACCGTAACGGTGTCGGGGGATAAATGCGAGAATCTCGCACTATAAAACAAGCCCTATACGAGCCATGTACTCATAATTATTAATACCGACAATAAGCTCGAGCGTAGAGTCGCGAAGTTATTTATCATTAATACTATCAGGGATATTATCCTCTCGCCAATTTTCGAGACTGTAATGGACTACGAGTGAGGATATCTAGCATGCGGTAACTTAAATTTTAAACGGAGTTGAATGCCACATATAGTATATTATACATACATGTACGTATATATAGGCATGTATACACAATGGATATACATAAGTAGCAAGCAAGAGACACGATTTCGTGAAACGTACGTTGAAGGAGGGGATAGGGGATGAGCCCAGTGTTGTGGTAGACGAAGAACACAACCACCAATAAATTTCGGCAATCAGTGGTGCTGTCGGCTGTCCTAGTATATCTTACTCGTGGAGGGTAACGCGAGTACCGAGCCAAGCTTACTTCCAGCAGTGAAAACGCCCTGGACAACGTACTGTGCTCTCTCTCTCTCTCTCTCTCTCTCTCTCTCTCTCTCTCTCTCTCTCTCTCTCTCTCTCTCTCTCTCTCTCATTTTCTGTCTTCTTGTCTTTATAGTCGTTGTCATTGCACTGTCTCGCTTAGGATAGCACGGTCGCTGTTGCCCAACGAAAATTCAACATCCCAATGGACGTAACTGGCTCGCAGCATCGGTTACCATTCTCCTGCAGTAAACTATCCCAATTTGTTTTTCAACCCCGCACAACACTAGTGACGACACCTTTTTATGTATATCCAACTTCTCAATATATATATATGTATATATAAATATGTATTGTATATACATATATAATATGCGGTTCAGAGCGTGGGCAAGAGATATAAAATTATATATGTGTATAATATGAAACGCGATGTTTGAATGGGTTCAGCATCGTGGAGTTTCTACGTTAACGAAATTAAAATCGAGCGAACGCGTTTAATCTCCCTCGAATGACCATGGGGTAAAACGGCGATTATATTGCTCGGCGGGAGAGGCGGAAAACATTTCATCGCGGAAGGTGGAAAGCGCTTATTATTACCCGTAGAAAACTAAATGGCATATATACTGCAAAGATTTAATGAGCAAGTAATCGTTGCTCATGGAAGTTTGATAAAATTGTTATTTCTATTTGCGATACGTATTATATTCGTGAGCTTTTCTCCTCTTTATAACTTATTGTACAATGAAATATCTGATTACAGTATGAGTAGACGCAATCGTGCTATATTGCTCGGATAATCCATGAGGAATCGAGAGGCTTTAGAGATGGAATAAGCATGAATTTAATTTGGGAAAAATATGAATGAACCGAAGGAAATCGATAGTTCGATAGAACGGAAATCTCAGCTATAAAGATGAATTATTTGTAGAGTTATTTTTCATATTGAATTTTATTCAAATCAATGAAACATTGAAATAAGGATATATGTTTCAAAAGCATATCATTATTCTTTTTAGATTTTAGATCAACCACGAGCATAAGTTTATTAAATCATACACACTACTCTGAAGCATCTCATAAATCAATTTGGAACAAATTAAATCGATTTTATAACCCACGCCACCTGTAACTGAATTATCTTAGTATAATTCACGTCGTAAATGTAACGCCGTCAAGGTTTTCCTAACAGGGCTCATAATTTCATTATTCAGGTTTCGGTGCACCGCTTAATGATAATTCGGTGTCTATTTCACATTTCCTTCATGTATCGTAGGTATCTGTTCAGCATGAAATAACTGTAATTCCATTGCACATTTAATCTCCGGTAATTTATACAGAGTGGGCAGGGTTTGGGCGACGTGCCTTTTCCGCGGTGTAAGAGGTTTCAACACACACACACACACACACACTAATAAATGTTAGTATAAGTTAGTATACGTATTAGGAGTATAGTATGTAAGTATATATTTCAGATAATTAACTATACATGAGCTATACCATATTACATCAGTAACCCATAAATTCAACAGTAATTCCGCACTATTCGCGAATAACTAAAACAAAGTTGTAAAAACAAAAAAAAATCGAGGCTAGGTCATTTTTTTTCTTTTTAAAAAATCATACGCTCTGATACTTCGTAACGATAATTTAGCAATTTAAAAAAAAAAAATTATTCTCTAGAAGTCAGTGTCAATAATAAATTTCCAGCACCCAAGAAGCCAAGGCTTATTCCATAAATTTCTCTAAAATTGGATCAGTAAACTGGTGCGTTCGAAATGAGTTAAATCAGCGACAAATTGAAAAAAAAAAATTACTTCTACAATTTATCGTGTACTAAACGACAGTAATCAAGGATACATTCCCTATGTGTCAACAATCTAGAAAAAACATTTGTGACAATACGAAAAACTTTCACTACTTCTCCGATCCTAGAAACTTTTTTAGAGTACAAAAGGGTGTCCTGCAGTAGGAAAGAAAAAAATACCGCTAGGAATATCTGTATAATTTTGTTTAACACAATGATGTTTATTTATTCATAGAAACGTCCGTGTACTTGTGATTTATGAGTTTCTGATTTGGAGCCACGGGATGCCCGATTGTATACATATCTTGTGGTAAAATGCATAATATTTACAACATAAACCGAAGTTGGAGGCGCTATATATTGTAACCGCATATTCCAGTCTCTGTTTCCTCTAACCCTCCAAACGGATCCACTTTCGCTCCTTTCCATCACGGCACATGGGCCCGGCATTTCGCGATGGATATACACATTCATCCCCCGTGCTACACCAACTACGCCGCTACTTCACGGTATGTCTGGACTCTAGACTCCTATATAGACTGCTGGTATGCCACGATTCTCTAATAGGATTCTAGACGAGCAGATGCCGGAGATTAAGATCCCGGCCTGCCTCGGAGGATAGACTAGATTAAGGTGACGGAAAGGCCTCGCCATCTCTCTCTCTCTTATTCTCCCTTTCATCTCACTCTCTACCAATTCGAAGACATGAAGCCCTCAAGCTCTACTATCCGCTATCATATATATAGCTTCAACCATTCCGAGACGCCCTCTCTCGCACCTCGTTCCTTAATCACTCTTCGTAACTTTTCAACAGCAGAATCGATAACAAACCTCCGTCCCAAAGAGTGTTAAAGACGTTTTACGATTTAACTGCCGGGATAACTATGGGTCTGGGTACAAATATACATATATACGTAGCTCAACATTAGCATATACTCCATCTTCGAATTCGCGGATTGAGCTCGATCCTCGCGAAAGTCTTATCTGATTAAACTGAATCTCCTCAACCGTTTTCGACTACCCATGATCGAGTGTGGTGATCAAAAAAAATTTTGCATTTTGGTGAAAATAAGAGAGATAAACAGGTTGACGCGGGAATTCATGGGTTTGCAATTGCATGAAGTAGGCATGCACCCTCGGGAAAAGCCTCCCGATTTTTTAATTTTCCGTTTCAGTCAACCGTCGCGGTTGTTTTTGTTTTTTTTTTTGTTTTTGTTTCTGTGATATTTGATATATATTTGACGTTTTTCGTTTGACGTAATGATATATTTTTCGCAATTAATCTACTGACGCGAGGGAATCGAAAATCGACAATCCGGAGTTATCGGATATTCAGCGGACCGAAATGCAATATTCTAACAAGGTCCCTTTGTGTAAACGCGAATTTATAGAGAAATAACGAGGGGATAAAACGAGGTACGCGTTATCGCGGGGTTTGATTTTTAATCGGATGTGTCAGGTTATTTTCGTTGATGCGTGAAAAATGTGATGAAAAATTGTCACTCGATGTGCTCGGGGTCACGTTAACTCTTAATCAATATTCATAATTTTCACATGCGGTCATTCAGGCTCAATCGCTAACTGAAAACATAACCTTGAGGAAACACTACGTAATTCTGTGACGATTAAGTATATGCGAACACTTCCGATCGAATTATTCTGCGTGACAGCGTTTTTTTTTTTTTTCTAATAGGTATTCATAATCATGAAAAATTGATGATCGAGCATTGATCGTGTAATAAATTTCTATATGTTGAAAAATGTCTACGAAATTTCATATGAAGAAAAAAAGTAAAACGATTCTCACTCAATCTTATATATTATATAACAATTGAACACATAATATAATATTATTTATGATTATTATTTCATATAAAATAAGGCACAAATTGTTTCCAACAAAATCTCCGCTTGCTCAAGTCTCTTTTAATTCTATACGTTGCTACCACTCGAAAATCCAATCTCTCGCCAATCTTGATTTCGTAAAGTTTGATGAAACCACGTTAAGTGGTTTTAATTACCCGAAGAAACTTGGACAGTGCCGAAGAAAGTTTTCTGCACGTCACTCAGCTCTCTGGCCGAGGAAGGTAACTCCGGTTGAGTAGAGAGGGGCGGGGGCAATGGACAAGAGAGAAAAACGAGGAAACCGGATACAGGGGGCTGAGCTTTGCTATATATAACGGGGCATATCAAATGCCGGAATTCCGACAACCTCCGCACTCTCTCACTTCCGCTCGACGGACTGCCTGTTACGTCGAGCATCAACACACTTATATTACCCCACCATCGACTCAATCCTACTCCGATTTCTCTGTAATTAAAGAAACTTTGTAAATTCAACCTCGTTAAGGGCTCTTCTATATCTGCGCAAGTGTAGATATATGTTCGGCATATCAATACGCTAATGAAATTCGTTACATGATCCTTAAAACTTAACTTCTGCCAATGAGTAAATTATGAATATACCAAGGTAACATTATCTTGTTAATAACGTATTCGCTTCGTCGTGCAAGTTGCGTTGTTTTAGTGAAAAAGTTTTTTTTTTTTTCAATTTTCATTGCCAATGTGTTTGAAATGATTGGAAACGTGGAAGAATCACGTTTGGAAAAGTCATAAGATTGGTATGTGGCCATGTGTGTGCGCGTATTTGGCAGACACGAGAAAATTCAAACGCTTATAAACCGGAAACGATATGAGTTATATATATAAAAATAGAAACATACTTTTTTTTTTATTTCGCGATATTCGCTAGCATTAACCCCGTCAAAAACGCATCAATGTATGTAAAAAACGAGAAAGTAAATCATGTTTGAATTTCAAACGCTTCAAGTCTTTTTAAGGACTCCATTAAGGTAGAACGATACCATATGTCAAAAAAGAGGGATTTTGATGAAAATTGGTAGATACATTCGAAATTGAGTAAAATGTTTGCTCGAAAAATTTCAACGAATTTGACCGTACCGTTTCTGAGAAAATTGATCTAGTTTTTTTACATTGGATCTTATGGAAAAGGGTAAAAAAACCGCAAAAAACATTGAAAAACTACCTTTAAAAAAGCCAATTTTTGATAATACTAACACAAGAATATGAATCAACTCTCAAGATCACTCTTGCAAATTTTGCAGCAATTTCACCGTACCGATTATCTGCAATGTACAAAAAAAAAACAATAAATGAAATTTTTCGCTCTGTACTGATGGACATAGCTCCAAGCGCGGCAACGTTGTATCGACCAAGGCGCTCTCGTATACCTATATACAGTCCGGCTCACAGATTGACAGAATCGCTCACGCACACACACAAACGCATTGCAGATATTGACATGTTGACACATAACCACGATATTGACGATTCGGCGTCCTATAAGACACGATTTTCTTTTCCTTTGTTTTTCACCTTTTCTGCCTCCTATATTTTTATTTTTCATTAATTTTTGCTCCTTAAATTTCCTCCCAATTTCAACGAGCCTATGACAATTTTTTTATTTTTCGCTATTATAAATCATCCTTTCAACCTTTCCGCAAAAACATCTGACGAACGCCTCTGGAGCTTGGGCTTGGAGCTTGGGAAATGCAGAACCGGTATACGGCGTTGCCGCTGTCAAAGCAACTATTGCGAAATGTTTAATGTTTTGAAATATGCGACGAGGAGCATTTTTTGTCGCCAAAACTAGGAATACTATGTTTGAAATAGTTATTAATGGTTATTTTTTCAACAAAAAGTACACAATCATCACCTTACATGTAAATTGAAAACCAGAAAATTAATTCACGTGCAGTTGGTAACACGAATGGCTCCCTATGTTAAAGCATAGGAGTACCTCTCCCGCCGCCTGTCCCGCAAAAGAGGTATTGTTCTAGCTCAAAGGGCACAAATACATAAAGGTAAGGACCAAATGGCATATTAGAACAAACGATTGAGCACTAAAGCTTGCACTCGTATTCGTAATGCATTTTATCAACGAGATTTGAACGAAATATTTTCGGTTATACTCAATGCAAAATAGCATGTAGGATGTTACATATACCATACACCATATTATATGCCACGCGTTACCCTTCGACAAATGAATTCCACTGAATGAAAAATACCACCAACAGCCATGCACGCAGACTATAGGACTTTTTCCTCTAGCATAATGTAAATAAAATGTAAGGTAGTTATACAATGATATAAAAAATAATGAATCAACTTGGCGAGAGGCAGGAAAAAGTTCATCCAGTTAGCGTGGAATATCTCAAACGTAAATATATATATATATTTGTTTAAAAATGGTAGAGAAATGCTACGAAAGAGGACAGGAGGCGACGTATTTTCTCGAGTCACAAAGCAAAAAGTACGAAACACTTTTTTTTTCTATTTGTTGACGACAGATGATGGGAAACGAGAACAAAGCAAAGCGAACACGAGAATAACCACACAATGGTCGTTTAAGTTATGTTGCGCAATCCCATTGGATTCCGTGGTCGCTGACAGTGAAGAGTAAATGGGGAAAATGCCAAAACGTCGGATCGTTGTCCCGATTTTCACCACGCGGGCCTTTTGAATTCCTACCTACTGTTTCGTTAATCCACGAAAGAAAAAAAAAAAAAAAACTAGGTCGACTCTCTTGACGCAAATTAAACTTCGGCTCACCTGCGGGTGCATTGCCCAACGCATTTCATCGAAACAGTGAAAATACAAACATTTTCCATTTGAATACAAATTCGTTGGAAAATTTAAATGCAAATCTTATGATACATCGTGTATTCAAACTGTGAGTCCAAAGTGCGACTATATTTCACACTACCCAATGAAAATTCCACCCATCGGTGGAATCAACAACGTTGCTTCACAAATTCCGATTTCGGAGATCTTGATTATGACTGTTTTCGATATTATTAACCGTCAGCAGAAAGTAGACGATCAATTCCGCAGGCATTATATTTCGGGTGGTCGAGCTTTCACGGGTTAACTATAGCCCGAGGTCACGGGCAGCGCTCTCGCTAATGTTTCAAAGTGGTCGGACCGGCGGGTGTTGGCGAGAGGGGATAGCAGAGAAACCACGAGGTAATAGCTAACTTGGCACCGCACTCAACCCATAAACTCTGGCCATTAGATGGTGAATCTCGCGGGACCCCTCAAGTCTTATTATACGAAGAGAAAGCCCAGACGCTGATGGGTCACGAGAGATAATCCCTTGACCTCGTAAAAAATTGTACTCGCCACGAGACTCACATTCAGATGATCGTAACGTCGCGTCCAAACTCAGATCGTCTCTCTTTCTCATCAACAAAAGAGTTCGCAACTTTTACGCTCAGGGACCTCTCTGCCTGATCATGCCAGGTTTCTTTTTCGTTGCGCGTTATTCGTTCCTCGATGATAACCCAAAAACCTCCGCCGTAGTTATACATATCATACGGAAAATGAGCGAAAAAAAAAACCGAGCTGTCAGGTTTAAGAGAGGCCAGTACGTGAAATGAAGAGATACGAGACAGAGTGCGAGGATCTTGGGATTGAAAGTTGTTACCCGTAAGCACCAGCTATGAGCTCGTAGAAGAGCATAAATTGTGATTTAGTATGGATACTCGTGAAGAATACGATAACATAGTTCAGAAGTACTTGGAATCTGTCTAGATATTATTTATCACATGCTTTTATAGACCAACGGAGCATTAGTCTGTTGTGTACAGATTGTTAGCGATGGTCGTTTTGCGAGATTAATTTTTGTTATCTGGATATTTTTGTAATTACGAAAGAGAGAGAGAGAGAATGTTGCGCAATTTAAGAGAATGAGCTGACGTGTACAAAGTGCATGAGGGCTGTTTTGCGAGATTATTTTTATGGTCTGGTTATTTCTGTAATTGCACGAACGAAGACTTCGCCCAATCGGGGAGAATGATCGAGAATTGAGGTGAGACAAGTGGTAACGGGAATGGGGTAGCACATTACCGGGTTCGTTAAACCGCATTTCGTATCATTAGGTCGCAAAGATTTTTGTTCTTCGCGAATCAGTATTGTCTTGAGCTAGAAGAACGAAGATTTTTCCCAAATTCGATTGAATGAGGTAACGTGTACAAAGTTGATGAAGACACATACAGCTTGCGAGATAACTTTTATGGTCTGGACGTTTCTCTAAATGCAAGAACGAAGATTTTACTGAATCTAAGAGAATGATTAATAGTTGAGGCGAGACAAGTGACAACAGAAGGAAGATGAGGTAGTCCCGAGGGTTCGTTGGGGCTTGCATTTCGGACCATTAGGTCGTATAAATTTTCGGTCTTTGCAAGCATCGTCCGGAGTTACGGGACAGGAGAAAAATAAAGCCGAGACCGAGGATCGCTATAGATTCGAAGGGATTCACCGTTGTGAATGCGTTCCAACGAGTGTGGTAAACCACCCCGTAGGCAATGTGACGAACTTCTATCCCTCCCCGACTCCCACATCGAGAAACCTTTCCCGGTGGCTATATACGAGAAGGTTACCCACAAGCGAGCGTTGAAACTCAACGAGAAGTAATTTCCTGGAAATTCTACCGCAGCTCCGGTATTTCTTCTCTCTCGTACTTCAAGGTGGCCGCGCGATTACGCGCCAATTTTTCGACCGCAATGCACACCGAACAATTATATCATCCGGGTTGTATATTTTCTTATGAGCTATGTGAAAGAACATGCGACTGTTTGTACTACAACTTTATGGAACTGTGCAAACACGTCCTGTCGGATTCTGTACGCTCAACGGTGGAATAAAATGAAACTATTGGATGAACCATTATAAATTTATAAGCCCAGATATTCGCCGATTGAATAAAAAATCATTCAAAACTATTTCGAAAAAAATACTGCTACACAATCATTGCAAAAAAAAAAGAACGTTCGTAATAAACGCATAATTATTTTCACGATAATTATGGCAAAGTATTTTCTCTCCAAATTCATATGAATAATTTGTTTCCGGTTTCAAGGTGTTCAGCCGGGACAGGCAATGTATAACCTTTTTCATTTTCAGGTAACAAGTATATCCTCCAAAGCAGTATCAACATTCCCCGCATTATGTGATCGAAGAGATAATTTTGAAAGAATAAAAAAGAAAGAATAAAAATTTCCTATCATAGTCTCGTACCTGGAGAAAACAATTGACAAATTATGGAAATTGGGTACTTTACAATGTAAAATACACTGAAAAAAAAGTTTCCCGATTCGAGCCATAATTATTATTGCTTCAGCCATATTATATGGGAAAATACGCTACTGCCATACCATCTAGGTAATAAAGCCATACAAATATGACTGACACAATATCGTTGGCGTAAGCATATCACTATGTCATGACAGACATATACCCAATAGCTCCGCGAATCTGACAAGTATCTCTATTTCAGCAATACCATAGTATGGTTGAGTTCACCATCACGAGTTATGCGTATGCCAACCATACTAGTATAGCTGTCTTATAAACGCTAGCATACGAGGTAGACGAACACCAGCCATACTAGTATAGCCGAAGCAAGCATATACAATGTTGTTTCGTGGATAGCAGTTTTGTCAGTGTAGGCAGAATTATTTGTATACCAACAATACTAGTAGAGCTGTTTTATAAACGCTAGCATACGAGGTAGACGTACCAGCCATACTACCAAAAGAATATGGCTGAATTATAAATTCATTTTATATAAATAAATTACAGGATATTGTACCTACCTATACTCGTATAAGTAGGTATATATAGTAGGGGATATTCGGGTCACAGTAAAAATTCAGCCAATATGTTTCATAATCATGAATATTTATTTTAATCATCTGTTATCGATAATGATATTCATACATAAATATTTTTCAAAAGAGACTTGATTTTTAGAGCTAATGAAACACACCTGGAAGTTTGAGAGAATCCATGGCCCGGAGACATATGATACTCTCCTTGCAGGAAAATGACAGTTGACCTAACCTACAAAAATTCGCTTGTTATACGATTGGCGTTTATATAACAGGAAAAATAGTCCTTTTTTACATATTCCGTAGATAAGTGAGAACAGACTTACCTTCAAATGTTGGTATAAGCTCATCAAGATTCCGTTCGTTCAGTTTCTTCTTCACAAACTCGTTCATTATCAAATTTTGCGTAGCGAGGTCTCGTTTTCGCGCGAGGCAGAGGCATAGACACCACGCGTTAACAGATTACTGTAGGTGTTCCAAAAACGTAGTATAGTTGCGCGAGCCATATTAGTATAGCTATGTGTCACAACGTTATTCTCGCAGCCATACTATATGGTTGAAATAGCTAGGCATGTAAAAATCAACTACTACAGCTGTTTGAACAATACAGTGTAGTTTCGCGAGCTATGTTAGTATGGCTGATTTACAAAAACGATAAATTTCCAGCTATTTATAATGACTAAGCTAGCCAGACGATTGAGTGTCGTCCACAAAGGCGCAGTATAGGCGCCGTAGACAAAACTGCTTTGCCTTCACCAGCGATATTATTGTTGAATTAGAAATACTTCACTAGTCATATTTGTATGAACTTTACGGCAATCGGGATTTTCTAAAAGGGCTACTGCATTTTCTGTGTGGGCAATATTTTTTCACCAGTATACCTATAACTGGCCAACAATAACAGTATTATTGTAAATCCCGAACCATTTTTTTCAGTGTAATATAAAACATCGTTTGTTTTGTTTCTGTTCCTCTTCTTTGTGAATCCTTGCGTACGAAGAACAAAAGATTGGCCACGGGCCGAGTTGAAATGGACGTGAATCGATACGACTCGATGAGAATGTGAAATTTGGGGCATCGTGCGGGTATGTGGGTCTGGAAAAAAAAAGAACCGGAGCTACGACGATTGAAAGGAATGATTTCTCCTCGATATCTCGTTGTAGAACGAGTAACGCTCTGCTGCCAGCATGCACTCGGCCTGATTAACATTGCTTTTCGCTCTGGCTGAATGCGCGTGAAACGATATGGCAGGGAAAAGCACGCAGAGAGTTTCGGGGAGAAGTCGTCTCTCTCTAAGTGCTTGAACGAGAAAGAAGACGAGGACTCGAAGATTTTGCTCTCGCGATGTAACGCTCCGAAGGCGCCACCACAAACGACGACAATACAAACGACAACGAGCCGTGTGCCACCAAAGAGATAAAGAAGCCCTGTAGAGAACGTAGAAAGCAATGCTTTTCCGTGGTAACTGATTTCAAAAGCATTTCACTGTTTCTCGGTTTCCGGATGGGTTTTCTCGGCTAGGTTGGGATTTTAACGCTGCTGGGGTTGCTGAGAATTATGCGAATAACAATTTATGATTCTGGGGTTGATGCCAGTGTCGCAAAAGTGTATCAAGCGTTGGCAAATCTTTGATAAGATAGGGGGAAGAAAGGAAATGGAAATAATCTATTTTGTTTACTTATATACTTTAGCATTATATTTTTCGCTATTCATATTCCTATACTGCAGGACCAGGATTTGAATGGTTAATCTATCGATGCTCTGGTCCCTGCGTTAAAATTTCGGATATCCTTTTCGACATTTCGATCGGACAATTACTGAATAAGTTCATAATTTGACGTTTCCATATTTGAATTTGTTTTTCCGGAAAGAATTAATTTTATAAAACGCTGTCGTTCGCTGTTCATGACATTTTCATTATAACTTTGTCCAGCAGAAATCAACCGGTGATAAATCGAATTTTAAGTATAAGTACAATCGACAATAAAGTTAATACGAAGTTGGCAGCGGAAAATTGAACGGAAATGAAAGCAGAAGGGGATGATAAGACAAAGAGGCGTTAATACACGAGCACTCGTACTTCCACCATCTCAAGTGTCTTCCCTATCAACGTCGACGTCGTCTCCTTTCCGCCTATAAATCCTACATCTGAGCTCTCTTGTGTATACCTATAATCTGGTGTTGAATGGTTCATTCATCTCTCTCTCTCTCTCTTTCTCTTTCTATCTCATCATCGTTCCTGTAGTACCGACAATTGTCACCGTTGACACGAAGGGTTGTACACACTGTTTCTCAACCGTCTGATATATCTGTCTCTAGAACTGACTCGAGCATTCGTACCAACATGAAATACATCGACTCATCGAATCCAGTGGTAATCGTATCGACACGTTGCTTAGATTCAATTAAACACTTCACCAATGGCGCAGTGGAAAACTTGAAATGAAGTTTCTCAACTCTAGTTCTCTCTCTCTCTCGCTCTCTCTCTCTCTCTCTCTCTCTCTCTCTTTTTTCTCGAATATTGATGGAATTTGGAGAATAATTGGGTGAAACGTTTTATTACACATGGAATTGAAGAATTATTGAGTTTAGCGTTTAATTTCATATGTCAATTTAAACGTAACACGCATCAACGATAAAATTCCCAATCCATTTAGCTAACGAACATGTCAATAAATCGTTGACTTTTATCTAAAAAATTAATGAACCGAGTTCTATCGTCAAAATTTTGAAAAACGTATATGATGCAGTGTAACCAAGGGAAGGGTGATGAAACAGGATCATAAAGAGTGAAAGTTTTCTGGAGAAATGCAGCGGGCACGTCCCAAATGTTTCACAACCAGACTGTGGCTCTTCGAGGCGAGAGTTCTCGGTATACACTCGGGCACCGTAAATGAACTTGAACATCAGCGCAAAAACTACGACTGCGAGAGCGTTAAGGTGTTTGCTTGAGCAGCAAATACTCGTAGACGTTCACACACGTCGTGATGAGGTGGGCTGGAGGCTTTTTCCCGAGATGCATAAGTGAAACAGAAGCGAAGAATAAAAGTAATTCGACAATTCGTCGTCGTCAAGCTCGAGCTAATGAAGCGAGTTCAGCAATTTCATTTCAGCTGCTCTCTTAGCAATCCGAGAGCCTTTTGGCTGTGCTTATACTCTCGAGCTTTGGTCTCTAATCCAACAGTAACTACGCGATGCGAATGCCAACTCACACAAAAAAAAAATGTAAAGTAAACTGGCGATGCGATAAAGTTGCGACGTATATATTTCGCCAGGGCTTTTGGCAAAATTGGTTTGTTTTTTTTCGTCGTTTTTTTTTTTTTTTTTTTTTATCGACACTCTCCAAGTAATATCGAACAGATGTCACGTTCTGGGCATGCAATAAAACGACAAGGTCATTTAAAACTTTTTTTCCCTCCGAGAGATCGGAAGGTTGATAGCATTTTGCATACACGGATCTGCGTAGTATCAGAGCACCCGAATTCCAAGAACGAAAATAACAATAAAAAGAAAAACCTGAAAAGCTCGTAACATTTACGATTAGTCGTTCGTCCATAACGAAATTGCTCGAGATTTTGACTCAAGAGCAATGCTGACGGAGGACAAGCAAAAAAAAAATTGAATACAAAGAAAAAAACAGCACCTCATTGCCGTTCTCCCGTCAACTGACGAATATTTAAGAGGGAACCCGTGACGAGGAGGAGAAAAGAAAGGACTTTTTTGCGTTTCATATAATCCGCATCACCCCATCGAAGCGGCGAATATGTAAAAGATCTTCGGGGATTTAATTTGAATATAAAAGTGGAATCCGTGTATCCCAGCAGGCGACTGGATTTCAGCTGATTTATGCATTCTCCAGACGAGGTGGACTCATGCATTTTGCAGCGAAGAGTTACCGACAAACCGCAGAGCGGTAGGATTTTCGTATACCGCGTGAGCTCTGCGACAGCAGCAGCACCAGCAATATCGTGATTCCAGTTGGGAATGAGATTTCGTTTTTATTTTTCTTAACACCGCATGAAACACGAGTATACAATATAACGGCAAAATGAAATCGACAAATGCAAGGCTAATATCGATGCTGCCGAAAGCTGATGTACGTTTTGATAAGAGAGATATCGCACAGATCGAGCAACGATTGTGAGCGGATATTCGACGGATCGGTGCTAGCTCCTAATTGTACTTGATAAACGCAAAAAAGAATCTGATGCAATAACCTAGAGGAATAAGGTGGATTCGTATTTTCTGCGTTAAAAAAAATGGAGAAAGGCGACTTTTTGAATTTTCTTTCGCACAAAATATTGAATTGAAAATTGGTAACAACTTGCACAATTTCTTGGCAGTTACGATTCTGTTGGAAAAAAAATTACGAGCGGTTTTCCGGTGACATCGAAAAATTGAGTGGCTGCGATTTGACATCGAATGCCTCGTGCGATTGATCGCGATTCTGCTATTTGAACGGTAATCCGAGATCCGTAAATCTTGTTTTACATATATAATTTCGTAGACAGAATGATAATTGAAACGATGAGATGAATATGAGTGATATGTGTACGTATTGCTTGTATATATTGAAATTAAATAAAGCTTCAAGCTCGGCGTCCTTCTACCTATGATATTTCGCGAAGCCTATTAGCAAGTACCGCTGCTATGAAGACTTATGCAAACTCAGGATCCAATTACCGAAGTATAATAGGATGGGGATAATGATTTGAATTTCGCGAACCGCGAGGATCGAGCTTGCACCGGTATCTGCTGTTGTTGTTTGCTATACTGGTTGCGCACGGTGAAAATGATGGAGTTATAATACGCTCCACTATAGTTACTTGGTGTATTATTTTTCGCTTATAATTCTTTTTATATAATAATTGAATATTTCGTGCCAAACAGCGGATAAATCGATAATAAATGCACATCCGAGTATTGGAGCGATATCTGTTATTGGATAGTATAGTCGCTAGCCCTAAGAAGAGTATGTACACTTACATATGTACAGAGAAGACGAAGGGTTCAAAAACGAATCAACGCGGGGAAACCCATAGTAATAAACATAAATAGCCGACTCGATACCTGGCATAGGCAAAGAACGAACCAAGAGTTCTTTCTTCTTTGGTGAAAATATTCTTTAGAGTCACAAGTCTTTTAGTCTCGAAGAAATATTTGAACAGAACAGACGGTCCTTCCTTATGAGAAAATAAAGAGTTCAATAATCAAATTATAATTGTATTTTACATTATTTATATTCCCATTTCCAATATCTGTAATTATCCAAAATATATATCTCAAATGTACATTACTTATATAAATACTATTTAAGAATATATTTTGATTGCCTATACTTTATACGTATTATAGAAAAATGTCCGCCTATTAATTACGCGCGTGGTTTGAATTGTATTATGCAAAAAAAAAAAAAAATGAAAACTCACTTTTTCATTTTTCCTCTCATGAAGTAATAAACGCAACGCTTAAAATAAACTCTGAGAGTTTACTCAAAATCCTAAAAAAAAATATCAAGTATTTTATGAAATAACAAAATAACAGGTAGCAAGATAAGTTACGTTTCGCTTTACGGATTTTTTTTTTTAACGGCAGCACTAAATTCAAAGAATACCGTTTGGTTCGTTGTGATTCGTAGCTATAAGCGAACTCTGATTACCGATAGAACCAAAACTACAACAGCAAAAAACGGGAGTATCGAAAAACCGTAAACTTTTCGGGTTTTGCATTTTTTTTTTCTTCCAATACCTATTGTTGAAAATCCGCTGATTGTCTTAACTTTGGGGGAAAAAAAAAACATGTTCCTACCTTTCATTATTTATCAATCTCGGATAACCTGCGTCTTTTGGCGATGAGCCCAATTTGGAGTAACGAATCGAAGAACCGTTACTTGAACCGTATAACGCGCGATAAAATAATAATCTTTAATTAAGAATTTTGAAACGAGAACTTCAATAGAACCGTAGGTTACAGCTTTCGCCGGATTCTGCTTGAGCTCGGTCGTATTGGTGTATTGGTGTCTCTTACGTTTATTCACCGCTTCGTATATAAACCCGCGTGAATCACGCCAAGCGGGCGAGTCTCACCAGTGCCACATCGGGCTCATATTATATACCTCAGTTACAGGTGCTGCCACCACCTTAGCCAGCGCACCCGGAGTACATAATTCATGAGAATATTTGAATAGTATTTTACACTGCTTACCACTTGTACTTCCAGGTACTTTAACAGTAAGTTCCGTCGACGCGTAAGTAGGTACTAATGCTCTTACCGCTAATGCATTTGCACCATTGTTTTGGACTGCCAGTATATAGCAAGACGACAGCACGAACCACGCGGAGAAAGATGGATCAGGCCAAAGAAGTAACGAGACTTTCGTGAATTGCGTCGACCTCAATCGCTAAAAATGCATGAAAAACCACATTGATGCGATTCAAACATCACAGATTTGAAATTTAATTCTCTGTGTGGTAAAAAATATGAACGAGACGCGCAAGAATATCGACGTCAAATTAATTGACCAGGGTAAAAATTGGGAAAACAAGCAGGTGATTATTCTTTCGTGTAATTTGGATATGAGTAGTACTGGGTTAACCCTAATGATGTACTAACAACGCGCCGAGAGCATGAAACAGTTATTCCTGATGGAGATTTGGAGGACTATCAAGGAGCATCGTGGTTTTTAGGATTGCTGTGTCTAACAAAAGGGTTCCAATTCTTTGCGAATAAAAAAAAAAAACTCTATTTCACGTGTGATATCGACAGTACGATTTCATGTATTATCACATTGGGCGAATGAACGATGATTTTGCCAGCCAGGAAAGTTTGTCAAAAATTCTAAAAAAAAATTCGTTAAAACGCTTGAGAATTGTATCCATCAAATATCGAAGGGAAAGCCCATAAATATTCTGCAGGCCTTTAGCTATCAGGTTAATACATAATTATACAGTCTCAATACTTTCTGCCAACTTGTAAATTTGTCATATAAGCAACCAGGAAGGAAACGTATCGCATATTAAGTTTCAAACTAAGTTTTCGCTCATATTTTTCTGACCTTTCGCTCTAAAGTAATTTACATAATGTCTTAAAATGAACTTCGAACGTCGTAGTGATAAGCGATTTGCGACGTCGGGCCCCCGTGCCTGGAAGGTTTGAGTTACTTCAATTTCTACATTATGGATTACGTTGGTAGTTGGAATAAAAAAAAAACTGTACGAAAAGACAGAGAATCGGGTCAACGGAGCTTCAGCAATGTATAGCTTTTGTTGAATTAATTTTCCCGGGTCCCCACCTATACCGTCAGCGGAAAAAGCCCAGTGTGATAAATTTCCAAGCTCCGTACAGATTCATTATCATAATTGCAATTAAAAGTTGTTAAATTTGAATATCAATCGATCCAGGAAGTGGTTGGTGACGTTATACATATACTATATGGATACATAAACTTAGTGGCTGTGCCCAGTCGATCGTTCAGTCGCCAGAGCCCAGCAGGGTTCATGAAAATGCAACGCTTCCCTCTCGCGCTCTTACTGGCTCATCTGAATATCGTAACAGCAACCCGATATAATTATTTCTATGTAATAATTTTTCTAAACGTCGTTGGGACGATTTTCGTACTTTTTCCTTGGCACCCTCGAAACTTTTGAATCTCAAAACTTCTTCTGCCTCAACATCTTGTGACGAATTTCTTAACCCCCACACACACACAAGCTTGCCATACATATAAGTACAAAATTACAATGTTACAATATGATCATGAAGAAAATTTAATTTTGCGTGCAACGAAGGGAGCGAGATTCTACGCTCGATCTGTCTCGTCTTTATTTAACTTATGATCATTGTTTGTCTACGTTCTCGCCATTTCTTTATGAGTTTATCATTCAGCACCGAGGTATTACGAGAGAAATTTGCATCAAAGCTACCGAGCATATTTCTTTCAGTTCATAAAGGATTCATACTCATTTCGTCATCTCCCCTTCGCTATTTTCTCCCTTTACTCCTGTTTTCGCATTTTTTGTAATCCTTGCTCGTGTTCTCCCCCCCTCGCCCCTTTTTTCGTTACTCGCAGCATAGTAAATAGGTTGTCATAAGCTGCGAGCTTTGCAATGGAATCTCGTTGTTCTCATAAACCCCGTCACACATCACCCTCTGATGGGTGAAAGTCGAGGAAGATAGAGAGGAAGATAGAGAGAACGGGAGAGAAACAGGGAGAGAGAGAGAGAGAGAGAGACAGAGAGAGACAGAGAGAGACAGAGAGGTGTTAAAGAGGCTGAGCAGTGCAGTAGCCTAAGCCAGGTCGAGTGGGCTCTCCGGAAATCTGCCATTTTTCGTGGCACCGGACCAGAGCTCTCCAATGCTTCATTTCTGTCGCTTTCTTTTTCTGTACATCGTCTCCCAAATGCGCTCACCAGTCACTATCTCTCTCTCTCTCTATCAAAATTTATCAGCCATATAAACGAGATCTCGTTGGATTATTCTCCAGAAAGCCAGAGTAGGTCTTCGGTGTGAAGGACTTACGGAATTCCAGAACTAATGTTTTCTTTTTCTTTCCTCCCAAGCCCCATTCGGCTCTGTGGCGTCGACAAGGAAGAACATTTCCTAGAGTCAATTTTACCAAGGCTGCTTAACGCAAATGAAATGTAAACGAGAGGGAGTGTGACGACACTATGACAGCAGCTTCGTGCATTCGCAGACACGACCATTTGCATCGTAGAACAAAGTTTTCAGTTAGATATTTTTCCCTGATGTTCCTTCCACGATGCCATATAACTCTCTCGGTCTCCCTTTTCTCTCTCTCTCTCTCTCTCTCTCTCTCTCTCTCTCTCTCTCTCTCTTTCTCTCCCTCGCTCGTATTCACAAAAATTGTACGGAAAAAAATCAAACGATGAGGAAAAGTGCGAAACATGGCGAAAAAGTCTCTTTTTTATTTCGTATATTGCAAATAAAAATTAAAATAGCTACAGAACTCCGTACTAGTCAAATGATTACTGAGTTCCTTCAACCGTCTTTGCAAACTTTTTTAGCATTAAAACACACTAAGAAAACGATTTATTCTAAACTACAGTATACTGTGAAACGTTTCCGGAATTCGTGATATTGAGATTGTTACGGCTTTTATGCAATTATCGTCTCGAACGCGAATTCCCGAGTTATCTTTTATTTCTTTGATTATGTTCTTTAATCGAACTGCTCGTCCCGTTGTCTCGTGCGGGCGAACAGAGAGAGTTCGACACAAGCCCGAGGTCAGTACGTCAGGACAGAACGTCAGGAGAAGAGAATTTGCCGAATTTATATTGAGTGCTTAATTTATTTTAGTTTTTCGAGGGTGCCTCGGATATCGAGTAGTTATATCCCGTTGGTTATAGCAGACCTGGGTATAACGCGTGACCCACCATCACTGGCTATGCAGAGTGGGCCACTTAAATGGGGAGGAGGATCGTGAGAAGCACGGACTCCTCAAGGAAAAGAATGTGTGACTGAGACGATCACCTGATTTGTAAACCAACTTCCATGCGCAATGCTGTGGCTTCATACAAATCAGGTTCCCTAGCACCTGTAATCTTTATTGCAAAAGAGTGAATGAGTTGTTGTTTGCTTTGTCTTGAGAAAGACAATGCAACTACGTTAGATTTGAGTCATTCTAATGAGGACGAGTCAACGAAGATCTCGAATAATCTTAAAAAAAAAGACAATTCGAGGATGATACACGATGTTGAGATCGAGAAGGTGTCATTGGAGGAGGTCCTTGCTGGTCGTGAGTCGAATAGTGAATACCTCGGAGAATTTTGGAGACTTCGTCGCATGATTTGACACGGAGTGTCGTGACGAAAATTCGTCGAGAATAAGGAGCGT
Organism: Rhorus exstirpatorius; assembly: GCA_963564615.1. Lineage (NCBI taxonomy): Eukaryota > Metazoa > Arthropoda > Insecta > Hymenoptera > Ichneumonidae > Rhorus > Rhorus exstirpatorius. The sequence continues at coordinate 32,124,402 of OY751317.1, forward strand.
CGAGAAATCGCTTGACACGAATTATGCTCACCGATATAGTTGATCAAAATGAGATCGAGGCTTGCTCGTCTTGCTCTGAAGTACCTTCTCATGACCCACCGGCGCAATCATTCTATTGGCCGATGAATCAGCGATAGGGCAATTTCACCAAGCTTTTCGAGCTTTTGCACACGGTACGAGGGCTACGTCATGAGCTTCCTCGAAGGATTAATTATATTTTGGGATTTCGTAGTATCACGAAATTGTCCCGTTACAACTGATTTGTGCGCCATTTTCTGAAAAGGTGCCTTCTCGATCAGTGTTTTCACAGAACAATCCATACCGTCAGTCAATTTTTAACAATACATTTTTTGTTTCTGTTTAAAGACGATATATTGGATGAGTATATTGGAAAATTGGATCAACCATGTGTATTATGTTTTAAAGTAACCAAGCGAAAACATAACTCTAGAGACTGGCATAACACGATACACCTATTCGGAAATATTTGCTGTTAATAGTTTTGTATGTCGAGAACACAGTGCTATGCTGTACACCTCATAAGGGACGGTTCACGTATAAATAATTCGCGGAATAAATTATAAAAACATTTATCAATCATTTGACTAGTCACGGAACACTTTGGCTACCTTAATAGCCCGGGGATGGAGCAAAATGTCGCAGTCTTTATATTATTACTCAAACGGCCATCAAGGAAACAGACTTAGGGGCGCTTGAGGGCCGGGTCTAATAAGACGTTATATATACGTGGCTCGTTCTCAGACATCTCACACGTTGCGTGTCCGTGATAGTTATGAACCCGTTGACAACAGCATCAGGTTGAGCACTCACCTTAGCGTGGTCGACAAGCGAAACTCTCGATGGTGCTCGGCTAGGGCGAATCACAACACAGTAAATAACCTCAATGTGTGTCGTTGTCGTTCTAGGTACATCGTCATCCTGCCATCAAGTTGTGTGCCAAGTTGCACCGCTCGATAGCAAGAGACCAGTTATTAACACGTTCAAGTATAGTTTGGTTAATCGATCGGTGTTGGCTCGAGTGACTGCATGTAGAACAGTTTATGATGTATACGCTACCGTGAGACGACACACAAACTCAAATTATGGCATATCGAGTAATATACGTTGCTGCTATACATGTTATCATAGCGACAAGTGATGCCAGCCGAAGGCCTCGTTCACGAGCTCAGGCCAAGTTTCGCAAACAATGTACGGGGTGAAGTTCATCTGTCTCCTTCGAGAAGATAATTTGTTTGCCATCGACATAAGTATATTTTGTAAGATCTGACATGAGTGGCCATGGACAATTGGGGAACCGATCGAACGACAGTCGTGGAAAACAGTCTGGTCCCAAACGTCAATACGAGAAGACGTATGCCAAAGTTATACCATCCCACCAAAACAAAGATTAGTACCTGAGTGATTGGTTCCTTGTCTTATTATTGAATCTCACAATACAGTTATCACGCGACAACGGATGTGTCCGTCAATGCATTCAATGATTTGAGTTGCTAGTAAAAGCGGTTTTTTTTTTTTATTACAATACAACTAGTTCGTTTATTGCGTAGTTTTTCAAGCTAATGCACGTTTTTTTGGGGCTGATCGGAATGCATTGCAGTTGTGTCTTAATCGCAGATGCAGTTAGTGACAGAAACGAATTAATTCCCCAACACATCGAACATCTCAGTCAGTAACCAACACACTTTTATCTACTCGAGAGAGAAAAATGTCCGATATGGATTTACATTTTTATTCAAAATTTGATGCTAACTTTGTGAAAAACTCATTATTTTGATCCAATTCAAATATTCCAACGTTTCTCCGCTAGCTACAAGTCAAGGTGGCAAAGTATTTTCACGTTATGATGTACAATAAAATCTCAGTACACGCAAGATTTAAGTGTTTCTTAAGTGCTCTCTAAAAGTATAAAATATAAGCACAAAAATTGTAACCGGTAACTGTAGGGTGCGTTCTTTAATGCAGTTTTTTAAACCGGATGCATCGTTCTGCCTCTTTCCAACCAATGTATTGAACAGAGACGCAAAGATGCATCCGAAGCAAAAAAAAAACTGCATTCAAGTCCGCGCCCTTATTTTTGCAGAGGGCATTTTTGCGGTAAGATTTGGGAGTATGCAATTTTTATTTGTTTTTCACTATTCGACTTTATGTTGCACGAAGACCAAAGTCCGAATCGTCGCTCCGCGAATGTCCAGAGAAAGAGGGCGCGAGGGGGATTTATGATGAACGATAACTTCTTTTTTACCACTAGTTTCATCTCTCCTACCGTTACGGTTCTCTTTTTTTTTTCCTTGCGCAGAACACTAACCGACGAAATCCTCAACTGTATAGAGGCCGATGCGAGAAACCGAGTTACATGCTATACTGTATATATATATAAACTTCGGCCCGTTTCTTCCATTTATATTTTCATATTTCATGACCACACTTTCCTGTGAGAACTGTTCCAGATGCAATATGAATTTGAGGCCAACGTTAAAGCAGCCAGACTTATGACGGTTGAATATATGCCCGTCGTTTCTCACGAATATGATTCAGGCGGAACACTCGTGAAGGATTTCGGATGCGAACTTACGAGCACGTAAGAAAAAAAAATGAACTTTACCGCGGAAAAATATTATATGAAATTTAGTAAACTCTACAAATGAATTAATAATGTACCAGTCGGGTCTATTTAAAAATTTAAATTTCGATTGGATGTTTACTTAAGCATATTTCAGCATGTTCCTCGGTATCGCGACTATTATCGCTATCCACGGCATTTTTCGAACTGTTTTAAATTATTTTAAATTTTCGGAACATTTCGAAACACATCGGAACACATCGGAAATTTTCGGAATTATTAAAGGCGTGTTTGTGTGTACGCGTTGTTCATTAAGTAATCGGAATAAAGTATCTGATCGAGAATTAACCCCTTTATGATCCATCGTATCGTGTGGCACGGAAAGTCATTAGTGTGAACGACGGAGAGTTTGCCATTGTCGGGGTCGAATTACTGATTTTAATTGGATCAACGGGGCCAAATAATGGTGAGTAGGGAGGAAAAAATGTAACTTGTTTCGCGTGAGCGGTGTACCGTTCGTCAATATACATAGACTTTTACCGCGTTCTCCAGCATTGTTGGAGGCGTACACACTCAAGGTACAGTATTGATGTGAGGTGTATGTACTATGTGCTCATGACTGCTTGAAACTGGGCGGAGAACGTATAATTTATGGCATTTCATAATGGCGGGAGGCCATTACTAACGCGGTAGAATATACGCGTCGAGCACGCGCACGTACGTATAGACATTATTTGAACAGTTAGCCCACTCTCAGAAATTGTTCACAGATGAAGAAACTAATACCGAAGATAATTTGTCAGCGAATTTTCAGCGATAAGTCATTGTCTCATTACACTGGGAGAGAGGTTCGATGACCTAGCGACTCGTAAGGTGTTCTCAGCGCGGCAACATCACCTTACATCCGGAAGCGTGTATCGTCCAGCAGCAATGTGCTCGAACTTACACTGCTGTCCAAAAGTTTCCGGACAGCGGCATTACATCATAAAAAACGAAACAAAAACTGCCATGTATTATAATACTGAAAATCAAACAATTTATTCACTTCACTACAAAAAATCGTCAATAAAACAAAATTCTTCAAAAAGACTAAAATTTTCACCCAGAAACTTAAACGCTTTTCTCATTAGAAAAAAAAAACCACCTTTCGCTGCAAGTAATCTACGGACTCACAGAAAAAGTGCACCCAGACTGCATAATACCAACAGTTAAACACGGAGGCGGTTCTGTGATGGTTTGAGGGTATTTTTCTTACAGCGGGGCTGTCGACCTCCACAGAATCTAAGAGATCTTGGATAAAAAAGGATATCACTCAATCCTGAGCAGGCATGCTGTATCATCAGAGAAGCACATTATCGGACATGGGTTTGTAATGCAACAAGATAACGATCCGAAGCACACGTCCAAGTTATCTACGAGCTACCACCCGCTCAAAGAAGCACGAGGAGAGCTGGAAATAATCCCCCCCCCCCCCCCCCATTCAGAGATCTGAACCCGATCGAACTTCTTTGGGAAGAGCTTGATCACCACGTGCGAAAGGTTTGCCCAACATCAGCAAAGCAGCTTTGGGACATTCTCCAAAAAAAGAGTGAAAAACGATGCCATCTTCAGTGCTCGAAAAACTCGTTGAAATAATCTCTCGAGTAGTCCGTAGATTACTTGCAGCGAAAGGTGGTTTTTTATGAGAAAAAAAATTTAAGTTTCAGGGTAAAAATTTCAATCGTTTTGAAGAATTTTGTTTTGTTGACGATTTTTTGTAGTGAAGTGAATAAATTGTTTGATTTTCAGTATAATACATGATAGTTTTTGTTTTTGATGATCTGATGCCGTTGTCCGGAAACTTATCCGACCATAATATCTACGTCGATCTGCTGCGAGATTGCTATTGATATTGCTATTTCATCATCGCGTCGTCTTGAACATATTATCACTGAATATTTGCAATGTTAAGTTTATCGGAGAGGTATGGATTCGATGTGTGCATGAAGGATGATAAGTATGGGGCTAGCTAGAGTTCCTAAAGGCAGAGTCAATACAATGCTAATTAGCCAGTGGTGTAATTGATTTCGCCATTTTGAGGCGAATCCCCGAACCATCTAATCTCGTGAAGTACACTACAAAATGCCTTAGGCATTTTATGTTAGGCAGTTTGTGTAATTTATTCATATTAATGTGTTTAACTGAACATGGCGTCAAATGATGATTGTCTTGAGTCTTCATATAGAGATCGTTTGTAATGCTTTGGTATTATATCCGGCTATTTGAGATAGTAGGATAGCGATCGACCAGTGACTGTTATCGACTGTATTACATATCGAATAAGATCAACTAAAGACTGGCCCCTACCTGGTTATAGATCAATGGCCAAGCTGAAACACTTTCTCTCTTATCCAAAGCCAGCCGAATTGAGCATAAAGCAGATTAAGAAGAATGAAATCAGTGCATTATCGTTGCAAAAGCTCTTATTTTCTTTACAACACTCTGACATATGAATTTGCAGCTCGTCAAAAATTTTTGGAATGCGAATATTCCTTGATTATTCTACAAATCAAGGGTAAAAGTGTCGAATAAGGGCTGCAGCTCAAAGTGCATGGAATATTTATTTTAACACCATAAAAAATATAAAAACCTGACAATATTAAGTAATAAAAATATTAGCAAATAATAGCAGGTATCGAATCGGTACCAAGATAAGAGACATACACACACACACACACACATACGCGCGCGCGCGCAAGCTCACACGTGTCTTAGGACATTTTGAACATGTTCACATTGAAAACTAAAAACGTTGAATATTTTTATTCATAGCAGTCGTAAAACAAACTGCGAGGGACTCATCACGTTTCGGGCAAAACAAAAAAAAAAGATATCTTGAGGTTACGTCGATAAACGAGAAACATAACCACGAATTGGATCGGACCACGGCACAACTAAGACAAAATGAATCACTATAACGTCGGCAACAAAAGTTCAATCTCATTTCTAAACAGGTGTGCATAAGATTTTTAACAAGCAATACCGTGCTCAATTTTTTCTGACTTCTATTTTTATAACTGAAAATTTATACATTATCACGTAATGCTTCTCGTTGTCAGCAGACGCTGCGGCCTTCGATCGAAAGTACTCACGACTCTAGACATCGAGAAGATTTTATCGTCGGCCATGACGAAATAATCGGCAACCATATTTGTCCGATATTCGAGATCGAAATCGAAGAACGAACCGATATGTTCCTCAGGAGGAAAATGGCAATAACGATGAGGCAGAAGAATGCGATAATTATGCGATTTTTGAGCTCGGCGAGAACGAAGAACTGATTCCTCGCGAGGAAAATGGCGATGGTGATTCAACGAAGGCTACCACGACGAGATAAATATTAATCGAGTGATTTTGCCGAAATCGGGAAAAGACAGAGGGCGGCCTCGAGGCTCGCGCTTAAGGGCAATCGGGTTATCGAAAACAAAACGATCGGTGGTTGCATTTGTAGAAAAAGAAGAAAATGAAAAAAAAATTATGCAATGGATACTTCCGGATGATATAATTGCGCGCATGATAGACGGAAAGTACCTAGTTGACCAAAAATATTCCAGTTTTCGACAATCTCGAACGATACGTCGGTTAAGCCGTTATGATCGAAAAAAGGTTTCGTTACGGTGAAATTCAACAACTTGAAAGATGCATGAACCTTGGAGATGCCTTTTGACGACAAGTGTTGGATCTAAATGCTCTTCAGTTGTTTTGCATCATGATCTTGGTCAAGTCGTACAATCGTTGCACATATCGTTCGGTGAGTACATAATAATAATTATTATTATTATGCACGTTGTATATTAAATACAGTGTTGGTCATATCAATACCAATGAAGTCCTAAATCTTTAATTCCATACGTACCTTAGAACTTGACACTGATCTAAATACTAGGCACATATAGGTAGGAATAAGTTGACACCTATTCTAACACCGACTAAATTTTTTTTTCATGATATCCACTCACCACTTGTATCACTTATTATTGTCGGTTTTTTTTTTCAATTTTTGATGTCGTTGGAAGTTTTCCCCCTCCTCAATATTACATGGAATATTATTTTTTAATGACGACAAATGCTAGAAACAAAGTTTGGAGCAGTTTTGAGCTGCAGCCCTGATTCGACAATTTTACCCAATCCAGAACTCCTCATTTATCCAAGATGGAAGTGTATAGAACTTTCCAATGATACGGAACTGGTGGCTTCGTACATTTCATGCGTGCCATTTTTGCCGAAATATAGCTCGCATATAAAACATATATATTATCGATTGTATTTCGCCTATGTATTTTTTTTTTTATATGTAGCTTGACGTATCGTCTTTTCTTTTTGTTTTTTTTTTCAATCCACTGTATCACAAAAAGTACGTATCGCACCGAAAAATGTACGCAAATGTAACAATTTTTAATGAACTCGTATGAGAAATTGCTGCTGGATTTTTCTTTTTTTTTTTTTTTTAATGATAAAAAGTTCCGCTGTAGGTAGTAATAGGAGACGGGCTGTAACGTAGAGGGCGACTGCAAGTGTTTCTTTTTTTTCAAATTTTTTCATCATCCACGATACGATGCGGGTATGATGTTTGCCAACGCGCTAACAAGTCTTGAGTATCAAAGATTTTTGTTCAATTATTTGTTGAGAGTCGTGGCAGACGAGGCTCAACAAGCCGTGAGAGCTTGACGAAGAGGAGGGGGCACGCAGTAACGGGCAAAGCCCAGGGCATAGGAGCTTGACAAAAGCTGTCGACACCATTATAGAGAAAGCCACGAGTGACTCTCTGCATCATTTCTCACTTCATTATAGCCGGTATTTCTTCTCCTCGTGCACCCTCTATCCTCTCTCTCTCATTGTGCCTCGCTGGCATTGCCAGAGAGATACGGGGCTAGGATTTACGTTCATTCGGGCATATGGCTTAAGTTTGGATAATTTTTTTTCGCACGCAAGCTCTCGTTTCTGTTTAAAACTAACTTTTTTTTTTAACGTGAAATTTGATTATCAGATCTGCGGATATGCTTCGCCAGAGACTAAACTCAAATGGAATAAATCGGCATGCAAGCTTTCAATTAACTACTTCGATCTTGCCTATAAAAATCAAGCCGTTAAAACCTACACGCATTTCGTTCTTGCGACTGCAATGCGACGATGGTTCGAAGAAGTATGAAAAATGAAAAAAAAAATAAATAAATAAAATGATTCGTTAATCTCCAGCACTGGCTTTATCCGTACTATATGGCTTAACGGAATGAGCAAACCCCGAGAAACCAATAACAACTGGGGTTAACTTGCGCCAACGGTTATACGTATATGTATTGCATATACGCAGCATGGAGGATGAACGTAGAAAATTCGGGCTGCAGTGTGATTGTGCATAAATGCCCATTCGCAATCGAAGCAGACTCCAAAAAAAAAACCATAAAAACAAAATAAACTGCCTATCATCCGACGAAGTGAGTGTCTTTTCGCGTAAGGGAGGTTTTTTCAAATTCATTTTTTTTTTTTTTATTATCTCGCGACTCGTTATTAATTGCTCGAACGCAAATTTTCAACGTGAAAACTCGTTTGATTGCTGCTGTCCACCGAAATTTTACCGTCCCTGGTCGTTCGACCTCCTGGAGCAAACAGAACTTCGGGATTGATGCAAATTTTCAAATGAATTTCACGATGGAAACTGGCGGACTCGACGAGGGGTCTTATTGGATTGTTTTTTTTTTTTGTTCTTCTTCTCCCACGAACGAATCGACGGAGCAGCTTTTGTTTTTTTTTTAATTTTATTTTTTTTAGCGAATCGAAGAGTATGGCAATCGACTTTGCACTCGGGGGATTTTTTTTTTTATTTCACAGAAGGGTTTCCCTGAATAGCGCAGGTCGATGAAATGACGCGAATTTTTTCTCGCCGGTTTTACGTCGTCGAAATAATAAATCTTAGTGTTGGAGAGAAGAGTGTCCGTCAAATATTTATATTGCATTAACGATTCTGCTGTCGTGAGTTCTCGGTACAGGCGGTCGGGAACTCTTAATTAGATTTTTTTTTCTTTTTTTTTTTTTTTTGCTCTTCTACGACCAAATTTGTTCGGCCAAATTGGATCAGAGCTGCGGTCATGGTCTCTTTCTTTTTGCCTCTTCAAACACTTTGCTTTCTCTATAACTCCTACAGCAGCGCGGTCACCGCGCCCATTCGGGTGTTATTTCTTATGTGCCATATACAGAGCGGGATATTTAACTCTGTCATATCGAATAATTTCGTTATTTTTTATACAGAAATATTTTTTACGGAAAAGTTGTTGCATTCGAAGGAGGGGAAAATAATATATCGAAGTAAATGTCACCCAAAGTTCATATCTTCTGAGATTTCGGTGGTAACAATGGTTTTTTTTTTTTAATGGGACCACAGTCGGACCTCGGGCACTGACCGAAAGGCCTAACCTTCTAACTAGAGTTACTAGCCAATGAGAATGAAGCACCAGGCCCGTATCATACGCATATCGGTACCCTCCACTCGTTGAAATTATAAAAAATGTTGTTAATGGGGGGGCGGGGTTCTACATTGTAGCGGCACTGTTTTGGGAATGAGAATTTCGCAGTGCTCGAGTAACAGCTGACGTCAGTGCCCGAGTAGGCAGTGCCTAAGGTCCGATTGTATCTATTTTCTCGCTCACTAAAAGCAAGTCTACATCAAGACGCATTAAATGCTTATTTGTGCAACATAATCCTCGAATAACCTTCAACCCCAAAATTTATGATTAAATCAAGATTAATCCGTTCCTTCACATTCTCTGGTAAATATCACACGGGGAAAAAAAATTGGTTATATTGACAGCTATATCTGTTGATCTGACCGACGTGCGGCGCCACTATATAACAAAGTTCATCTTGGTAGAGTTTTTTTTGTTGGCGCGCCATTGGTAAGATTGTCAAACCGACGTCAAACGACGTGTATCTTTGTAGGCATTAATCGTTGACTTGACCCGGCTACCTTTGTTAAATCAACAAAGGTAGATCTGTAGAGTGCCTTATGGACTGATATTCGTGCCTCGTGCGCATGCGCGCAGCGAGAACTATATCCAACAGCGCGATACTTTGTTAAATCAACCAAGGTACTTTGTGGAAGTGACTGAAGTGCCCCGACGTTGGCTTCATTTGTCAGAACTACAAACCAGTTTTCCCCGTGCATTCATTTTATACAAATTCATATCATAATTTATGAAAT